>WOXC01003965.1:0-34667 GCA_011680675.1 Gymnobelideus leadbeateri
GGTCCCAGACCACTGGGCTGGTCCTTCCTGCAGGGCTGCTGGGCTGTCCTCAGTGGGAGGTTAGCTTCTCTGTGTCGTTCTGTGGGTGCTGGGGCTCCAGAAGTTGTTCAGAGTCCCCTTTTACATAGTTTGGGGGGAATCTGGGGGCAGAGTGGCTTGGATGAGCTGTTTCTACTCCACCATCTTGGCTCCCCCCCCAATTAAAATTTTTAAGGAATTTTTCTCCAGTGAGTGCTTATACCTCTTTTTGCACTTGCCAGTTTTACTTTTTGAGGAGTTTTTTAATCAATGAATTTTTGTACCTCTTTTTCCATTTGTCCAATTATCTTTTTAAAGGTATTTTCTTTAGTATTTTTTGTGCTGCTTTTTCCCAAGCTTTTAATTGTCTTTTTATAATTTTCTTTCTTTGCCTAATTTTTTCTTTGCCTCTCTGTAGCACCAATGCAAAATTCACAGTGCTGACAGCAACTATAAATATGCTGGCATAGTTCTCATTTGCAAAATATAACAGACTCTTCATATAGAAGACAAAAGCAAAACATTTATTCAGACACTAGAAAACCAAATCACAACACCAGAGGAAACCAAATCCATCATACTAACATAGAAGTTAATATACCACAATGTAGCAGAGAGCCATACAATCCTTTAGCCTTCCCACAAACCAATACTCACAAGCCTAGCTGTCTCTCCTGGGTGCATCCTCTCTCTCTCCCACCATCCAGCTACTCTGACTCCCAGCTTCCTGTGAACTCTGCTTCACACTTCAGCAAGCTCCTCCCACCAACAGTTCCATGTGATTACATTTGCCCTATTAGGTGGCAGGGAAGATCTTCAAATTTCCATTATGATTATATTCTTTTATTTGATTTTGAGAATAATTTTTTATCTCTTCCAGGAATTTGTGTTATGCTTTTGTTCAGTTAACATTTTTTTCTTTGAGACTTTGCTTGTAGCTTTTTTGATGAGTTTATGTCTTGATTTTCCCTGTCATAATAGTGCCTTTACATGTTAGGGTTTTTTTTTTTTTTTTGTTATTGTTTTTGCTCATCTTCCCACCTATTTTTTGATCTTTAGTTTTATGTTAAAGTTAGATCCTGTTCATTGTGTGTGGAGGGGGAGGGTCACTGTCCCAAGCTTCATGGTTTTTCCACATTGCTCTTTTCAAAGATATTTCTGGGTATTTTGGAGTTTTCAGTGCTTTTAAAATGATGTTTCCTGGGGAGAAGTCTGGTCAGCACTCTCCTGGTCTGAGCTCTGGTCATTACCCAGGAAGGACCCTGATCTGTTTGGGTGGCAATCAGCTTTGCTTCCTAGCACCCCTACTCTCTTAGGACTGGAAGTGATACTGTTCTTTAGGACCCCTGCACCCAGGGATTGCAAATGATACTATTCCTTAAGGTTCTTGATCCCTTGTGACTGAAAGTGATACATACTGCTCCTCAGGGCCCCTGTTCCCTCCTGACTCAAAATGATCCTCTCTTGCCTTGAACTGTGATGCCAAAGTGGGTAGTTGCCAGACAGCTTCCAGTCCTGCATCCAGTGCTGGCACAGGGGTCCCCTCTAATCTTTTTGTGACCAGCTGCCAGGTCTCTTTCCCATCTCTGACTCTAGAGCTTCCTAAGTTGCTGTTGTTTCTGTCACCACCCTATTCCCACCACTGGTGTTTCATCCATAAGGGCTCTGGGATAGACTCTACCACAGTGTCATAGATCTCTCCTGACCTCCTAAGTTGTCATAGGCTGTAGAAATGTCTCACCCTGACCTTTTTTGTTGGCTCTGGCACTCCAAAATTTGATTTGAAAAGTTATTTTAAAGTTGTTTGGAGAGGTATGTTGGAAGAACTTGACTGAATGCTTCCTCTACTGCACTATCTTACCTCTGTTCTTGGGAGTCCCCAGTGTGTTAAACTAAGTGACCCAGCAGTACCTTGATGCTTATAATTTGAATAAGATGCTGTCCATGATGTTCAGGTTTAAGACTTTTGAGAATGCTACAGCCTTCTAAATTCACCCATCCTCCTAAATTCCCTATATTTGACAAGGGCACCACCATCCTTCCCATTGCTCAAGTTTAATGTTAACATTAAATTAATGTTAACATCCATTCTTTTTTCCCCATTCTTCCCTCTGTTATCCAGTCAGTTGTTAAGTTTCATTGATTCTACCTCTACAACATTTCACATACCTGTCCCCTCTCTCCACTTTTATGGTCACCATTCTAATTCAGACCCTCCTTGCAAGGCTCCCTGGCAGTAATAGCCTTCTAATTGTCTTTCCTGCTGCTAGTTGTTTTTTCTCTAAAATTCATTGTTCACATAACTTTCAAACTGAGATTACTAAAGGATAGGTCAGATCATTTTACACCTTTGATTAAGAAAGTTTCCTGGCTCCTTGTTGCCTCTAGGACCAAATACAAACTCCTCTAACAGACATTTTAAGCCCTTTAGAATCAGGCTCTAATCTGTCTTTCTAGACTTAATTTCTGTTTTGTTCTCCTTGGTATACGCTTCTTCCTAGGCAGAAAATTTTCTACATATAATATTCCATTTCCCTGCAGTCATGCTTTTTCAGAACCTTATCTGGCATTGTGGGTGGCATATAGTAAGTGCTTAGTTATTGTTTGCCTTCTGCTTCTTTCTCAATTCCTCTCTCCCCCTCTCTCCTTAATTATAATCTCAATCTATAGGTACCTTTTTGTTTCCTACCATTTGGGCATATCCTGGATGAAGATCCAGCTAAGGAGACTGAGAAGGAGTAATCTAATTTGAAATTCTTTTGTATTGCTAAGCTTAGAGGTACTTAGCACTTAGTAATTAATCAAACTTATGTTAAAGAAACAGAAGGTATGAACCCCTGTTGCTGACATAATAGGAAGGGGTTGGCTGAAACAGGAAGGAGCTAATGCTGTGTGTGTGTGTGTGTGTGTGTGTGTGTGTGTGTGTGTGTGTGTGTGTGTGTCTGTGTGTGTCTGTGTCTGTGTCTGTGTGTAAGGAGAAGTCCCTGCTGGGTCAGACAGGTCTTTTTGGAGCAAACTTCGAGGAGGCAGAAGCTGTTTCTGCCGGGGAAGCTGAAGAGGAAAGGCTGGAGAGAATTCAATTTTGATTTTGGGAACTTGGGTGAAGTGATTTTGATTCTGGGATCCAGCTGGAGCTTCTGCTGAGGGGCTGCTGAGTCTGAGAGTCAGCCAGAGCTTCTGGAAGCTGCCAAAGACATCTAAGGGCCAGCTAGAGCTGCTGAAGACTGAGGAAGCATGACTGTGATGCTGGTACTTTGAATGAACCTGTTTGTGGCTTTGTTAAGCCTTGACTTCCTGGGAACAGAGACTGTGAAGGATTTAAAGTGGACTGGATGCTATGAGCTTCAGCATGGAACAAGAGAGTGGAGAGCTGGACAAGAGTGTGGAGAGCTGGACAAGAGTGTGGAGAGCTGGACAAGGACCTGGGAGCTGTCCTTTGAATCCAGGTGACAGTTTTGTGAATCCAGGTAGGACCTGGATCTATGGAAGGAGATCCAGGGAATCTGAGAGACCACTCTGAGTCAAACTGAAAGAAGACTTTACTTGGATACTGTGTACTGACTGAGAAATTGTAATTTACTAGTGACCTAGGGGTGGAGGGTTTGTGTATTTTCTGATGATTGAATAGTGAATGATGACTGAATAGTAATTGATTTGTAACTTGGTATGTCCCATGAGTGGAGAACTTGGACTTTTGTATTTTGTGACCCTTAAGCAGGCAAATCTCCTTAAGGATGATTGAATGATTGAGTTACTAAAGGATTCTTCTTTGTTCAAAACTTTGTGACCACTGTGGTGAAAACTGTGTGGCCATTTTAGTGATAAACTGTTGTGAATGCTGTATTTTGATTTTCTGTGATAAATTGTAACATTGTGAATGCTGTATTTTGATTTTCTGTGAATGTTTTGCTCTGATTTGTTATTGAATAAATAGTGTTCACTATGCTGTGTAATCAGAACCTTGAAAAGCTATCCACAATAGCGTTGTTCTGAAAAGCTGCTCATCCTTGGCTTTATGAGTAGTCAGAGGGGTGGCTAGGTGGTGCAGTGAATAGAGCACTGGCCCTGGAGTCAGGAGGACCTGAGTTCAAATCCGACCTCAAATACTTAACACAAAAACTAGCCATGTGACCTTGGGCAAGTCACTTAACCCCAAATTGCCCTCCAAAAAGCAAAAAAAAAAAATACAAGTAGTCAGATAAGTAAGAGAAAGAATGAGAAAGCAGTTTCATGAAAATCTAGGAGAGAGTATACAGGAGAAGAGGATGTTTCAGAGGCTCTAGAGAGGTCAAGATGGATGAAAATTTAGAAAGAGCAGTTAGTTTTAGTAATTTCAGTCATAGGAGAAGTTTGGAAGCTGAATTATAGATCTTCAAATGATAGGGTTTTTTTGGTTTACAATATGCATATGTGTATACATATATATGTGTATATATATGTATATATGTGTATATATATATATATGTATATGTTGGAATTCTCTAGTATGAGGGCAAGAGTTGAAGAGAAGAGAAAGACTGAGTCAATCACTAAACTCATTGAACAAAGAAGAAGGTGAGTATTCTGTGGAGGGTGGTAGACAGCAGCTACTAGAATTCTGATTGGGTGGTAGAAATAGATTGAGTGAACCTCAAAGGAGAAAAGATTCCTGAGACTTGATGATAGAGGGAAAGGCTGAAATTGGCAATGGGAAGCAAGGAATATTCCAACTTCTCTCCTTGACTACTGAGTTGGATGAATGAATGATAGTCCAATCAGTGCCTAGAAAGGATGGTCATGAAGGCAGTGTCATTAGGAGTGAGCTAGGTCTTACTGAAAACCAGAAAACTTAAGGAGTCAGAAAAGAAATGATTTAAGATGAAAACATATTACCTATGAAACAAGCAAGGATTGCTTTCCTTCGTTAAAGATTTACATAGGGTTCTTTTAACTCTATTTGTCAACCTGTGATATTTGATAGGAAGACAGTGGATGGTGGAAGCATTCCAAGGTTGGGGTTTCATAAGGCAGAATTGATGATAGGTCATGGGGGAAAGAAATTCAAATGTGAAGGACAGTTTGGAAGTTGAACTGATTCACCAAGGGGTCAAGATTGGGAAGAGAGAGAAGTATTTAGCCATTTCAAGAATACTGACCTGGAAAAAAGACATAATGGGGTGCTGGAGCATTGGAGGTTAGAGTGAGGACAAGGGACAGGGTTAGGGGTCATAAGGCAGAGGGAAAGATGGAATGATGAAAAGTTATACTCATGTAAGGAATTTTGGGATTTATGAATGTGGAAATAGAACACTTATGGCTTAAGGCATAAGCAAGAGTTTGATTATTCCTGATTAGTTAAGGTGAAATGCAGAAGTAGGACATGAAAACTGAGTAGACTGAGGAACTGTAAAGTTAGTGTGTTTGACAGTGTCAGTATGTATGTATATACATTTTCAAGCTAAACTCCTTGAGAAAGAACTCTACACTCTTGCGTCCTCTTCCTTGCCTCTCACTGTTTTCTAAACCTGGAGTCTGGCTTCTGACCTTGAGATGATTCGTTTTATATGAAAAAGTCACATGTCAATAAAATATAGATATTCCATACCCCAACTAGTACTAGTACTTGCTCCCTTATCCTGAAGAAGTTTTGCCAGTCTGTTTTTTTCACCCTCAAACAAGCTTTGTCTTTGTTTTGGATATTCTTTTATTCAGATTGTAAAGTCTAACATAGGAGATATTCTCAGTGTATGTTTAATAGGGGCAGCACAGTGCTGGGCCTGGATTTTGGAAGATGTGAGTTCATATCCAGCCTGACACTTATTAGCTGTGTGACACTGGGCAGGTAATTTAACCTCTGCCTCAGTTTCCTACTCTGTAAAATAGGAATGGTAAGGGCGCCTGGGTTGTTGTCCCAGGGTTATTGTGAGGATCAAATGAGATAATAATTATAAAGTACTTAGTACAGTTCTTTGCTAAGTGTTATAGAAATGTAGTTATAGAATATAGAAGTATAGTTATGAAATATTAGTTATTATTCTTATTAGCTTCTCTGGAAATTTATAATTTTATATAAATAAGTGCAACGAGAGAGTCTTTTCTTTTTTGTTCCAATATTGAACTACAGGGGCGGCTAGGTGGTGCAGTGAGTAGAGCACCGGCCCTGGAGTCAGGAGGACCTGAGTTCAAATCTGGCCTCAGACACTTGACACTTACCAGTTGTGTGACCTTAACCCCAGTTACCCTGCCTTCCCCACTCCAAAAAGCAAATCTATATCTATATCTATATAACTACAAATCTACAAATAATGATGCAGTTTCCTAACTTGTGAATTGAATTACCATTCATTTTACTCATATGATTTCAGTTGATGATGAACTATGGAGTTTTAAGAATAGCCAAATGGCATAATGCATATTTAATTATTTTGAAGATTAAAATAATATCATAAAAACTATCTATGTGATAGAGACTGAACTGGAAGAACATTTTTGCTGTGCTTTCTTGTGTAACTAATACACATACTTTTATCATTATTATTATTATTATTTTCTGTAGGCTCATAGTTGGCAACCTGGAATAAAAAATCCTTATCGTGGAGTGGTTGTGTGGCCTGTTCCTGAAAACATTGAAATCACTGTGACTCTATTTAAGGTAAGTTTCATTTGTATATTTTGTTTTTCCTAATAGAATATGTGGCATTTCGAAAAGTTTGAGGGACATAATTTCTCGGTAATTTAATAATTTTGTTAATGATGCCAGCATTTTTATTAGTAAAAAGATGGTCATTTGGCCATCTTCCTTAGACCAAAAATATTTCATGGCCCAGTGGGCTCACAGTTTCTATACCCTTGAAAGAGCAGTTGTTCCTGAGGGTGGCAGTCAACTCTGATTGGTTAACAATTAATGATAAGATGAATATTACAGTGAGAATCTGGGCTATATTACAGTGAGGATCTTGGAATAGTGACTTGAATCACCCAAATATTGGTCAAAGAGACTTATCAATTTACATATCACCTGTCTAACAAAAGGAAGAATCAATACTTTGCCAGACCTGTCTGAGCAGGAATGCGCACCCATTAGCCTAAACATAGAATTTCTTTTGCTGTCTGATTAGATCTTGACCTGGGTAAATCTTTAAGAAAGATTTCCTACACTGGTTGATTTCTGGAGAATGAAGTAGAAAAGGGAAAAAAACAACTTTGGTTCTAATACAATAATTAGTTATTAATATAAGAGAGAATTGTTTCTTTCAAACTTAAGTTTTTTGAGAGCTATGGCTGTATAATTTTTGTCATTGTATGATCAGCTTCTTAGCTTAGTTTTTGGCATGTAGTAGATGCTTATTAAATGTATACAGTTTGATTTGATACATTGCAAAGTATATTATTGTATAATTATGATTCTTTCTCAGTATTGTAACAGTCTGTTCTTCCTATTGAAGCCCAGCCATTATAATGAATATAGTTGCTGTTAGAGACACTGGCAGGTTTTTAAACAGAATACAAGGAATATAATATATTGTTTTTAGGTTTATCTTCTTCCTTGGCACCTACCCATATGTGTGTGTGTGTGTGTTTGTCAACCCAGACATATTTATGTATATATGCACATACATATATGTGCTTATATACATGCATGTCTTTATTCTCATATGTTCATACGTATATAAGAATATATGTGTGTACATATGTATGTGTGTGTAATAGTAATGGAATTTGAGGGTCCCCTTGTATTGGCAAGCTAACAGGTACTTGGCACTTAGTTTCAAGTTAAGTATTAAGAACTTGTGAATCCTATAGTGGCATGGACTTGTTGACGTAATAGGAAGGGGCTGAACAGGGAGGAGCTAAAACCTTATATAAAGAAAAGCCCAAGCTAGAGAACCAGAACTTCTGGGAACAGCATTGTGGAGCCAGAGCAACTACTGCTGGAGAGAGAGGGAGAGAGATAGAAAACTTCTGGGAGCAAGAATTGCTGAGAGAGAGAGAACTGCCAGGATCCTGAGGACTTCTGAGGGCCACCCAGAGCTGCTGAAGACTTCTGAGGGCCAGCTGGAGCTGCCGAGAACTGAGGAGGCATGACTGTGGTGCCAGTACTTTGTCTGTTTTGGGTCTATGTTTATTCCACAGGCAGAATGTGAATTGATGAGGGTGCCGGCAGTGTGAATGAATGTTGTTGTGGCTTTGTTGAGCTTTGCCTTCCCAGGAACAGAGACTATGAGGGATTTGGGGTGGACTGGACACTGTGAGCTTCAGTATGGAGCAGGAACTGCACAGATAGCTGGACAAGGAACTGGGAGCTGTCTACCTTTGAACTCAGGTGGCAGTTGGTGGCAGCAGGAGCTGGGACCATAGAAGAGGAAAGTTGAGAGCCTGCCTCAAGTCAAGATGAAAAGACCTCTCCTGGGGTATTTAATGCTGACTGATGAGATTGTAACTTAATTGTGACCTAGTGGTGGATGGCCTTTGTAGTTTTCACTACTCCTTAAGAGGTACTTAGTAGTGACTGATGATATTATAACTTGTGACCTAGGGGTGGAAAACTTTTAACTTTTGTCCTTTGTGATTGACTAAATGAATGCACCTTGTTCAAAAGAGAGCTTTGACCTTTGCACTTTGTTATTGAATTAAGGATTTACTAAATGATTGAGTTACTTAATGATGTACTTTGTTTAAAACTATGTTACCACTTTGGTGAAAATTACGTGGCCATTTTAGTGTTAAGTTGTTAAGTTATAACATGGTGAATGCTTATTTTGATTTTCTGTGAATGTTTTGCCTTAATTTGTTACTGAACAGAGAGTTCACTATACTGTGTAATTAGAACCTTGAAAGCTATTCACAGCAGCATCCCTCTGGAAAGCTGCTCATGCTTGGCTTTACAGTGTGTGGTGTGTGTGTGTGTGTGTGTGTGTGTGTGTGTGTGTGTGTGTGTGTGTGTGTGTGTGTTCATAAGCTCTGGTGTCCTAGTTAAGTAGATCCTCATTCTGCTGTGTGTTTCAAATTTAACATTTTCTGTATTTTGTTACATACCATTTGTTGCTGCTTTATGTAACATTTATATGATTAAAGTAGTTGCATTTTTCTTTTAATTAAAGTTTAGAGTCAGTATGGAATAATGTATTGAAAACTAGGCTTGAAGTTAGAAAGACCTGTGTTCCATTCTTGCCTCTGATTCATAGTCTGATCATAGATAAATCACTTAACCCCTCAGAGTGCAGGGTGGTTCTCTGAAATTATTACATATAATATCAGTTGTTAATCTGCATTTAGTAAAGGAAGTTTTTATACCAGGAGCTCCTTAAAATGATGAAATCACAGTTCCAGACCCTTGCCGCACAAATTGTTGATTTAAGAAAACAACAACCTTAAGATTAAGCTTTTTGTTAATCTTTTGTACTACAAAAAAAGGAAAAGGACTAATTTTTTATGCTTTAGGAAAAGAAGGGTATATCGTTTGTGCCAAAGAAAAGTACATTTTTCCCAAGATGAATTAGATCAATCCTGTAAATGAAAGAAGTAGAATATTTAAAATATTGGAAAATATTAGAAAAATTTTAAAGTTTATATTGGTCATTCCATATCATATAACATTCGTCCTTTATTTTGTTTTAATTGAAATAGATTAAGAAAAAATGGATGATGGTTTCTTGCTGTTCTTTTATTTATTATTGTATCATAGAATCTTGACATGTATTGTAGAGACAGAGAAGGATCTTTTTCCAATTGCCTTCTGGAATGCCTGTTCCAGAAGCAATAAACTTCCTTTCATCTTAAGTCTGTTGCTTTACCCCTCTTTCCATCTACTAGCTTTTACTAAATCCTGGCTTCCCTTTCCATTACTGACTGCACCTTCACTCATTCTCCTCAGCTTACTGGTTGAGGCAGTATATTCTTTGTTTTGCATTGCTACTTCAAGGTTCTCCCCCTTCCTTCTTCACTCAGTAACTTCTCTTGCTTTGAGGTTCATGCTATTCCTATTTACTACCCAATCAAAATTCAGTAGCTGTTGTCTGCAGACTTCCAGGTCACTCCCCTTCTTTCCTCAGTGAATTGGATACCTGGCTTACAATTTTTCTCTCCTCCCTAAGTGCTTGCCCTCATATAAGGGGGCTTAAGTATTCATATTGTTTCTCCCTCAAGTGCCCTGGCCACTCAGTTCCTTAACTTACTCACTTCCCATGAACTATTTCTCTAGCCACCTTAGCCATATACAAAAATGATCATACCTTTTAGCTTATCATTACCACAAATGTACCACTTCCATGTTCAGGAATTCTGAAATCCCCTTATTTGACCACAATCTATTAGCTTTTTACCTTTCCCTCTGACTTCCTTTCCATAACCTTTCTCTGCATTCTCACAATAACCTCCAATCTCTTGACCCCTCAATTTTCTCCCATGTCATCTTCCTTACACTAGTCACTCATTCCTTTTCTCTTCATCTTGACCCTTTGGTGAACCAATTCAACTCTACACTGTCTTCTCTTGAATCTCTAGGCCCCTTATATCATTGATTATGTCAAGTCAAGTCTCAACCTTAGTTCACTTCCATCACTTGTTGCCTTTGCTTTTGTGCCTATATATGTGCTGTGGAATGAAGGTGGAGATAAATCATGGAACTTATGTGCCTGGGTTCACTACAGATTTATGTTATATGACCTCAACTGGGTTCTCACTGTTGCTAATGCAATCTTACTATATCTCCTTTATCAACTCACTATCTCACTCTCCACATTGACTCTTCCAAACCTTTTCTTCCCTCCTCACACTTCTCATGGCTCCCCCTCAGCTGAGAATCTTCCCTCATATTTTACAGAAAAAAAAATTGAAGCCATTTGCTGTGAACTTCCTCCTCTCCCTTCTTCCTCATTTCTTATCACTTAGGTGCCTTCTTCCATGTTCTCCTTCACCCTGTCTCACATGATGAAATGTCCTTAATTCATACCAAGGCTAACCCCTCTACTTATTCAGGTGATCCCTTTTCATCCCACCTCCTCCAACAGAGTGCTCTCTCTGTCATCACCACTCTTTCATTTATTTTCAATCTCTCCCTGTCTCCTGGTTCATTTCCTACTGTCTGTCAACACACCATGTCTCCCTTATCCTGAAAAAAACAAAACAAAACCCAAACCCTTACTTGGTCTTTCCATCCCTGCTAACTATTATCCTGTTTATCTTCTGTCCTTTATAGCTAAATTCCTTGAAAAAGCCATCTATAAAAGGTGCTTCCACTTTCTCTACTCTCAATCTCTGCTCATGCCCTTACAATCTGGCTTCTGATTTTATCATTCCACAGAAATAACTCTCTCCAGTGTTACTAATGATCTCTCAGTTGCCAAATCCAATGACCTTTTCTCAGGCCTTGTTCTCCTTGATCTCTCTGCAGCCTTGACACTGTTGATCACTGTCTCCTCTTTGATGCTCTCTTCTCTCTAGGCCTGCAGGACAATACTCTCCTAATTTTCCTCCTACCTGTATGATTCCTCCTCTGTTTCCTTTGCCAGATCTCATCCAGTTCATGCCCTCTAAACATAAGTATCCTTCTGGATTATTCTTATCACTCCCATGGATTTAATTACTACCTTTTTTCTGATGATTCTCAAATCTACTTTTCTTACCCCAATTTGTTGACTTCTAATCTTGCATCTCCAGCTTCCTTTCAGACATCTTGAATTGCATCCAGTAAACATCTTAAACTTTGTATTACTTTAGAGGGCAATATCATCCTCCCAGTAGTCCCTCAGACTCACATAGGAGTCATCTTGGATTCCTTTCTTCTCTCACCCCTCTCCCCATCCCAGCTATTATTAAGGTTGGTTGATTTCACCTTTGTAGCATCTCTTGAATACATCCCCTTCTTTCCTCTAATACTGCCACCACTCTAGTGTAGGCCCTCATCATTTCACACCTAGATTGTTGCAGTAGTCTGCTGGTATGTTTGCCTTCCTCAGATCTCTCCCTGATTCGAATCCATTCTCCATTCAACCACTAAAGTGATTTTCCTAAAGTGCAGGTCCAATCATGTCACATCCCTACTTAATAAGCTCTAGTGACTGGAGTGTAGAACTGGGGGGAGGGGATTTGAACAATCTAATCTAAAGGACTTTGCCCTGAAAAGGAATGGAATAGGAGAAAATTGCCTTGTCACTTTACCAAACTAGATACCGAAGAGCTGAAGTTCTCAGAATAAACTAAATGTTCTATAAGCACTTTAACCTCAACTTGTGTAACACTGAGTTTTTGGAAGTCTCTATTTTTGCCAAGAGTATTAATGTTCTTCTAGTCACCCTGGCTATCAACCTTGGTCTCATTCCTTTCCTTAGTCACATTTACACCAAGAATAATTCATTCATTTGCCAGATACTATTTCTTCCTGGCTGCTTGTAATATTTGCTCCTTGATCTTGGAACTCCAGACTTTTTGGGATCTTTTTCAGGAGGTGATCTGTGGATTCTTTCAACCTCTATTTTGTCCTCTGGTTCTAAAACATCAGGGCAATTTTCCTTGAGAATTTCTTGAAGGATGATTTCTAGGTTCTTTTTTTTTATCATGGCTTTCAGGTAGTCCGATAATTTTTATATTCTCTCTCCTCGATCTATTTTCCAGGTCAGTGGTTTTTCTCATGATATATTTCACATTGCCTTCTATTTTTTCATTTGTTTGGATCTGTTTAATAGTATCTTGATTTCTAATAAAGTCACTAGCTTCCATTTGCTCCACTCTAATTCTAAAGGAATGATTCTATTCAGTGAGCTTTTGAGATTCTTTTTCCATCTGGCAAATTCAGCATTTTAAGGCATTCTTCTCCTCATTGACTTTTTGAGCCTCTTTTGCCATCTGGGTTAGTCTATTTTTAAGGTGTTATTTTCTTCTGTCAGGTTGTTGACACTCATTTCATAATTTTCTTGCATTGTTCTCATTTCTCTTCCCAATGTTTCCTCTACTTCTCTTATTTGGTTTTCAAAATCCCTTTAAAGCTCCTCTATGGCCTGTCACCAGCTCATATTTTTCTTGGAAACTTTTGGTGCAGGAGTTCTGACTTCGCTGTCTTCCTCCTGTTCTGTGCTTTGATCCTTTTTGTCCCCCAAACAGGAGTCTAATGTTGGATTCCTCTGTTTGCTCTGTTTCCCTTGTTTGCTCATGTTGTCACTCAATTACTTGACTTTTGGACTTTTTGCCACAGTAGGACCCTGCTACCAGATAGGGGAGCTTTATCCCAAATGCTGGGGTTTTCTCAGCTGCTGAAGGTATTAGTGGGGTGCTCTCTCTGAAGCCTCCACATGCTCTGGCAAGCTGGTTACACACCACAGGACCTCCACTCTAGAGAGCAATCCAGATCCAAGCAGGTTAAAGCAAGAATGATTACCCCTCAGACTGGTCGCTTGGTTCCCCTACAATCTGCAGGCCTGGGGCTCTGAAGCAGCAATGTGGCAGGTGGCTACTGCCAGTGGAGCCTCAACTGCTTCTTGCCCCGGGGGCAAAGGCTGGACTGCACTTCCAAATTCCCTGTTCCTGCAAAGTCTACATTGACCTCTCACTTTGTCCTTGCCATCTGTGTGTTGATAATTCTGGAAACTGCCACAGCTGCTGGTGATCTAAAGTCCCTTCAGCTGGCAATTGGTCAGGCAGCTCTGAGGCTAAAACTTCTGCATCTAGCTGGGCTGGGCTCGCCTCCAGGGTGCTGAGCTGGCTCCTTCCTACAGGCTTGCTGGGCTGTCTTCAGCGGGAAGTTAGCTTCTCTCTGTCATTTTGTGGATTCTGTAGCTCCAAAGTTTGTCTAGAGTCATTTTTTATATTAATTGGAGGAGGTGGAAACCAGAGCTGTGCAGAAGTCCTGTTTCTCCTCCGCCATCTTGACTCCACCCCTATTTCTACCTCTGAAAGCTCTCTCTTGTCTGTCCCCTTCACTGACTCACATAGTCACATCATGCTTTGCAAGAGCCTTCTAGTCTCTCCTATCTTCAGTCATCTTCTATGCAGCTACCTAATTTTCCTAAATTGCAATTCTGACCCATGTCAGCCCTCAGTAAACTCCAGTTGCTCCTTATGTAACTATCTAGCTTTCAAAGGACTTTATAATTCAACTCCAGCCTCCATTTCCAGGCTTATTCCACATTCTTCTCCCCCTTTTTCCCCTGCTCCCAACCCCCAGTCCAATGACCCTTATTATAATTTTATATCATAGTGTTCCATCTCCTTTCCTTGCATCTGCACTGGCTAATTATAATACCATTTGCATTTCTCAGAATTACCTAGAATTTTTTTCTTCCCCTCCAAATTCCATCTTTTATATGAGGACTTTCCTTTCCACCTCCAGCTCCCAGTACCTTTCCCTTTAAATCACCCTGCATTGTTCGATACGCATTTTGTGCTCACACACACACACACACACACACACACACACTCTTTTGTTGCCACTGTACTATTAGGACAAGGGCTGGTTTTGTGTTTAATTAGTATCACACATTGCCTAGCATAGTACCTGGCTTATATAATTGCTTAATAAATACTTGTTTTTCTGGTTGTTTGAAGGCTTTTTTGTTTGTTTTTTGTTTGTTTCACAATTTGCTAAAACATTGGAATTGTTTCAGTAATTTAAATAATATTTGGGGTAAAGTTATATGCTATATTCTACCCAAGTAGTATGTAGCAAATGCAGGTTTAATTTCCAGATCTCACTGTTCCTGTAGTAAAGAACTAAAAATCCAAGTTGTGTATTTATTATTGATTGTGGAAATGTAGTCAACTGAAGAGGAAAGAAGAAAGGCATGAGGCAGGCAAGATTTTGTGTCATCTGTTTTCAGGAGGGTGGAAAACATGGTGGTATCTTTTAGTGGACAGTTATCTTATAAGTAAGGGTACATGAGGAGCATCTTTATTTTAATTCTAATACTTTGAGTAATTTAAGATAATTGTTTCTAAATAAAGAGCAAGTATGAGTATAAATGAAAACAAGATCACAAGCAAAATTGTGGGACTTTAAGTTTCTGTTTGAAAAATAAAAACATTGAATATGTATATAAAGCTCTTATATAGATTTATAAGGCTTGTAAATAAAATAGACAACTTGTGAGCCCACACTTACATAATACATTCATAAAGGGGGTGTATGGGATATTTAAGGAGGACTAGCTCTTCTAGTATGAGGGCTTGTTGAGCCCTTTTTAGGGCTGCTCAACCACCTTTGGTGTCCATCTGGCATTTAACTCTCATATGTAACTCCAAGAAGCTATAGTAGCATGCACAGTGGCCACACTCCAGGAAAACCATTTTGGCAGACAGGTTAAACCAGGTTAGAAGTAACTGACAGGCCTTAAACCTGTTGTTGAGTTAAGGGATGTTTACCCCAAGCATGTGAAGACTTCCCCCAGTGGAATGGTCTGATGAGAACAGTTAGTTCTGACAGCCATGAAAGCATATGAAGCAGGCACTGCCAATGGGCTCATCCATTCTATCCCTATTTTTGACCAGCAAATTTCAGCATTCAAGTAAAAATTCTTCATTAGTTCCTTTCCTGCTACTTTTTCATATTAAAGTCCCATAACTATGAGTTGTTTTCTTTAAATTTATAACTAACACAAGAAAAACCTACTTGTGCTAGTAATGAATCCTATTATGTCTATAGTCTATTAATTGTCATTGAGTCATTCATAAATATGGAAAGCAGTTTTTGAGATGCCATAATTTTCCTGTTTCCAAGTTAATTTCCACCCTAATTTTATGTATTAAAACTTTTTAAATGATAAGAAATTGCCCCTTTTTAGTAAGTAAAAATTACGTTTTAGTAACTGAGCACCAATTTTGAGGGAGCTATAAAAACAAGCCATAGTGTTTCAGTATCTCTCTTTAGTGAAGTAATAAGCAAAGTAGAAAATGAAGGTTGGAAGGAAGAATATAAGAAAGACTAATTGATCTATCCCTTGTTTATAGTGATTTTTATTTTTGCAATTGTAGAAATAGTAAATAGTGAAGCTTGTACCTTAAATACTTACTAAAACTAAAAAATGTGGGGCAGTTAGGTGGGTCAGCAAATAGAGCACTAGCCCTGGGGTCAGGAGGACCTGAGTTCAAATCCGACCTCAGACACTTAACACTTACTAGCCATGTGAACTTGGGCAAGTCACTTAACCCCCACCCCTCCAAAAAGCAAAACAAAAAAAACCCTAAAAATGTTTGCTATTTGTTGTAAATGGTTAAGTTGACTTTAATTGTCTCATTAAATGGTTCCTAGGGTTCTTTTAAACTGTATTTTCTCCTTGATAATTTCTTTTTAGTAGTTGTAATAGTAGTTGTTGTTCAATTGTTTTTTCAGTCATGTCTGACTCTTCATGACATCATTTGGAGTTTTATTGACAAAGATACCAGAGTAGTTTACTATTTCATTTTACAGATGAGGAAACTGAGTCAAACAAAGGTCACATAGCAAATAAGTATCTAAGGCCAGATTTGAACTCAGGAAGATGAGTCTTCCTGACTCCAGGCACAATACTCTATTCATTGCACCACATCCTTGTCCTTTTGTAGTAGTTAAACCATTCGTTTTTATAAACTCTCTTTACTGCCATTCATTTCTCCAAAAATTCATTAATATAGGAAATGTTATGTCTAATAATAATAATAGCTGATATTTTATATATTAAAGTTTCCAAAGCACTTTATATACATCAGCTCATTTGAGGTATGATTAAGGACTTCATTGAAGGAGTGGTGTCTATGCCTAAATCTGCTAGATTTTTCAGTTCTTTTGAGCACTATGCCTTATTTGTCATATTCTGCTGTTCCTATGATAGTACTTTGTACCTAGTAGGCCCTTAATAAATATTAATGACAGTTGTAGAAAAAAGGGGGGTTTTAGAAGGTGGAGATAGTGTGAAGTGATCATTTGGCAAACATAAAGTTCTTGTTGTGTGCTAAGTGAAACCGTTCATGTCACAAGATTATATTTGCAAAGGGAGACAGCATACACATATATTATTATGTGTAACATGTACAAAATAAATGCAAGGTGATTTTGTGGGAGAAAGCACTAACATGTTGGGGGACCTGTAAGGCTTTATGTAAAAGGTGTTGCTTGAGTTGAGTTCTTTCTGAAAGAAACTAGAAATTCTAAGAAATGGAAATGATAGGGGAGAGAACTCCAGGCATGGGAGGATGTGCACAGGTACAAAGTTGCTTAGTGGAATTTTCTACATGAATGTAGTTACTTTTTGGTTATTTCTCCCTTCCCTCACCCTCATCTGTAGATTCATGATTCTGTGAATTTTGAGGCCTAAAGCTATAGATTTAGCTCACTATGCCTCAGAGCTACCATTGATACAATTACAGATCCCTTGAAGTACTAAAGACTTTGAAAGATCTATATAACTTCCTATAATTCAGGAGATAGTTTCAAAACATGCCTCTGATTTTTTTTAACATTGTTTTCTAAATTTATTGATCAGCTTAATCTCTAAATAGGACTATTTTAAGCTTTCTGGAAAAACAAAAATATTGTTAAAAAAAATCCTGAAAAGTTTTGGTGCAAAAGGTAATGTATTATTTTAATTAGAGGAAATGTATTGGGATAAAAGGCAAAAAAAATTTAAGATCATTTTGGGTTGCCCATTTTGTTACCTGTAGGATCAAGCCTAAAAAGTATTGGTAGGAGGGGCAGCTAGGTGGTGCAGTGAGTAGAGCACCGGCCCTGGAGTCAGAAGGACCTGAGTTTGGATCCGGCCTCAGACACTTAATACACACAAACAAACAAACAAAAAAACCAACCAAACCTAGCCATGTGACTGTGGGCAAGTTATTAACCCCAATTGCCCTCCAAAAAAAAAAAAAGGTATTGATAGGAGGGGTAGCTAGGTGGCACAGTGAGTAAGAGTGCCAGCCCTGGAGTCAGGATGACCCGGGATCAGTCCTGGCCTCAGAAAATGAGCACCCACACATAAACAATGAGTGGCCGTGTAACCTTGAGCAAGTTACTTAACCCCAATTGCTTTTTTTAAAAAAAGTATTGGTAGGAAAAGAAGCAGCTTGCTTTATAAGCTTTTAGAAACCCAAAACAATTAAAAAAATTTTAAAAACAAATTATATTCAATTTTTTGTTTCAGGATCCACATGCTGAAGAGTTTGAAGACAAAGAATGGACATTTGTCATAGAAAATGTAAGTTGGTCAAAAATTCATGCCTTGAGTGTATGATTCAATGTTAAGAAATGTCATATTTGAATATAATTTCTGGGTTCAGTTGTTTTTTAAGTTTGTTATGATCAATGATTTAAGGTACAGAACTGGTCTGTGCTGATGAAAGCCTCATGGAATGAAATAAGTTCTGTAACTCTTAGAATTTTCCTAACAGGGTAATAGCAAAATAGTAGAATTATTTAATTAAAATTGTTTAGCTTAAATATGTGGAAGAAAAGAATATTGTGGTACTGAATTATGCCTTCAAATAGCTTTATGTGAATTTTGCAGTCTTTCATATGTTTTAAGGTTTGAAGTGTCAGAGCAGATATGTGTATTCTTAAGTCATAGATCTCCATAGCTGTTGTACATCGTTATTTTTTCAGGTTGGTTTATAAATTGAATTATTAATGGGTTGATATTGAATGATTGAATGAATAAAAAAGCATATATTAAAGCTTTACCAAGCACTAGGCTAAGTGATGGGAATACAAAAACAAAATTGAAACATTGCATGAAATAATAAGCTGATACTTAGGAATGGGGACTGGATTTATTATGTCATTGCTATAGAGACCTCACAGGTGACAAAATTCAGAGGGGACAACAGTAATAACAAGAGGGACCAAGAGAAACCTCTTGAAAAAGGAAATTTTGCTGAGTATTGAAGTAAGCCAAGAAAACTAGGGAATGGAGTTGAGGAGGGAAGCATTTGAGGAATGGGGAAAAACTAACTAATGAAAAGGTGTGGGAATGGGAAATGGAGTGTCATGTATAAGGAACAACAAGTAAGTTAGTATTGCTGACTGAAAGGGTAGGAAGGGCCAGGTCATGAAAAACTTTAAAATACATTTATATGTTTTATATTTTATATGTTTTCCCAGTTACATGTAAACATTTATTAACATTTTTTTAAAAAATTGAACTCAAAATTCTCCCTCTCTCCCTCTAGCCCATCCCTCATCCCTTGAGAAGGCAAGCAATATGATATTGAGTTGTGTGTGTGTGTGTGTGTGTGTGTGTGTGAAATCATACAAAACGTATTTCCTTATTAGCCATGTTGCAAAAGAAAACAGACACAAATAAGAAAAATAAAGTTTTAAAAAATATGCTTCATGCTGTACTCAGAATTCATCAGTTCTCTGTGGAAGTGGTTAGTATTTTTCATCATGTATTCTTTGGAACTGTGTTGTTTATTTGATCATTTGGTCATTTGTTGATCAAAGTAGCAGTCATTAGCTTATGCTTGCCCAATTTTAATTTTTAAGGAATTATTTCTTAAGTGAGTGTTTGTACTTCTTTTTACATTTGGCCAATTTTGCTTTTTTTTTAAGTAGTTATTTTTATCAGTGAATTTTTGTACCTCTTTTTCCATTTGTCCACATTTCTTTTTTACGGTATTACTTTCTTCAGTATTTTTTGTGCCTCTTTTTACCAAGCTATTAATTGTCTGTTTATATTTTTCTTCTCTCACTATCATTTCTTTTTTTTTTTTTTTTGGCTTTTTGGAGGGGGGAAGGTAGGATAATTGGGGTTGTGACTTGCTCAAGGTCACAGGGCTAGTTTTTGTGTTAAGTGTCTTGAGGCCAGATTTGAACTCAAGTCCTCCTGATTCCAGGGCTGGTGCTCTATTCATTGTGCCACCTAGCCATCCCTCTCACTCTCGTTTCTTTAATTTTTTCTTGACCATTCTTATTTGATTTTGAAAATTATTTTTTAGCTCTTCTAGAGCTTATTGTTGGCCTTATGTCCAATTCACATTGTGTTTTCCTGTGAGGCTTTGCTTGTAGCTGTTTTGACTCCATTGTTTTCTCCTGAGTTTGTGTCTTGATCTACCCTGTCACCATAGTAGCTTTTTAATGGTCAGTTTCTTTTTGTTTGTTTGTTCATTTTCCCACCCTATTTCTTGTCTTTAAATTTATGTTAAAGTTGGGCTCTGTTCCTTATGTATGGAGGGAAAGGGGACAGTGTCCCAAGCTTCAGACTTTTTCAGCATTTTCTTTTTCCAAAGCTGATTCAGTGTGTTTGGAAGTTTTTGGTGTTCCAGGGTGGTGTGATTTGGGGAGAGATGTGGTCACTGCTCTCCTAGTTGATCTGGTCCTTACTTAGGAAGGGCTCTTCATCTCTTGGGATCACAATTGATACCGCTTCTCAGGGCCCCTGCAACCTTAGGATCTTAAGCCATATTGCTTGTTAGAGTCCCTGATCCCTTAAGAACAAAAGTGATAAGGTTGCTCAGGGCTCCTAGTCCTTCATGACTGAAAGTACTCTTCTCTACCCTTGAAATGTGACCCAGAAGTGAGTATAAGCAATGGAGTTGCCAGATATCTTACAGTTCTGCATCCGGTGCTAACACAGGAGACTTTGTAAATTTCTTTGTCACCAGTTTCCAGGTCCCCTTACTGTCTCTGGCTTGAAAGCTCCTTCAGCTGCATTTGCTTCTGTTATTGCCACCTAGGCCCACCACTGGTGTTTTCATTCATTTGGTCTCTAGGACAGCCTCTTCTCCTATGTCACAGATCTCTCTGACCTCCTAAGTTGTCTTGAGCTGGAAAAATATCTCATCCTAACTTTTGTTTGCTCTAGCTCTCCAGAATTTGATTTGAGGCACTATTTTTTTTTTTTAAAGCAATTGGGGTTAAGTAACTTGCTCAAGGTTACACGGCTAGTCATTTGATTTATGCGTGGGTGCTCATTTTCTGAGGCCGGATCTGATCTCGGTCATCCAAACTCCGAGGCCGGCGCTCTTACTCACTGCGCCACCTAGCCGCCCCTTTAGGGCAATTGGGGTTAAGTAACTTGCCCAAGGTTACACGGCTAGGTTTTTTTTTTGTTAGTATGGATTAAGTGTCGGAGGCCGGCTCCGAACTCAGGTCCTTCTGATTCCAGGGCCGGCGCTCTATTCACTGCGCCACCTAGCCGCCCCTTGAGGCACTATTTTAAAGTTGTTGAGAGAACTTGATTGAATGCTTTCTCTGTTCCACCATCTTGGCTTTGCCCCTGGAAGTCCTTATGAAATGCTTTGAATTTCAACATAGAACTTTATATTTGATCCTGTAAGTAAAAGGGAGACCTTGGAGTTTTTGGTAGGCGGGTGACGTAGTCAGACTTATCAGACTTTAGGAAAATCATTTTATTGGCTGAGGAGGATGGACTGGAGTAGAAAGATATTTGATGCAAGGAGATCAATTAGAAGATTACTATATAATAGTCCAGATGAGAGGTGATGAGGACCTATACTAGGGTAGTGGTTGGGAGATTAGAGAGAAGGGAACATATACAAGAGATATGATGGAGGTTGAAAAGAAATGATTTGGCAACAGGGTGGATATGTGGGGTGAGTGAGAGGGAGGAGAAGTTGAGGATTACCTGACTCGTAAGTCTGGATGGCAGGGAAGATAGTAGTGCCCTTGACGATGTTAGGGAAGTTAAGAAATATGAGTTCTGTTTTGGACATGTTGAGTTTGAGATGCCCACAAACAGTTTAAAATGCCCCAGTGGCAGTTGCTGATATAGGACTATAGCTCCAGAGGGAACAGCTAGGTGGCGAAGTGGATAGAATGCTAGGCCTGGAGTCAGGAAGATGTGTCTTCCTTAGTTCAGATTTGCCTTCAGATACTTTACAAGCTTTATGACTATGGGGCACATCACTTAATCTTGTTTACCTTCTAGAGTAGGAAGCAACAAATGAGTCCTGTATCTTTGCAAAAAACAAAAACAAAAACCAAACCCAAACCAAACCCAAATGGCATCATGATGTGTCAGACATGATGTAAATGACTGAACAAGAACAAAGTCTTTCCTTACTATATGTCGGGTACTGGGGTTAAAAAAGGCGGATACTCTGTATAAAAAAGTTGGTATGATAGATTGTATCGCGGCTGTAAAGGGCTTTAAATGCATTGGTATTTCATTCTTCAGGCAGTACGGAACCACTGGAGTTTATTGATCAGGTAAAAGTTGTGGTCAGACTTTACACTTTAGAAAAATTGCTTGGACAGCTTTGTGGAGAGTAGCTAGAAAGGGGAGAAACTTGAGGCAGAGAGACCAATTGGGTGGCTATTGCTGTATAGTACAGATGAGAGGTGAAGAGAGTCTGAGCTGGGCTAGTGGCCAGGCAGATAACCTGCACGTGACAGGGCAGGAATGTTAACACAGGTTCTCTGGCTTCAAATCTAGTGTTCTTACTAACAAGCGACTTCCCGAGTGTATTACAAGTAGTCTTTGAGAGTCTTTCCAACTGAGATTTTGTGATGTCTTTGAAATTTGACATATGTGTTAGGTTTCCATTTTACAGATGAGGATACAGGTAAACCAAATATATATATATATGCGTGTGTGTATACATATGTGTGTATATGTATATATATACACATATATACATATACACACATATGTATACACACACGCATATATATATATATTTGGGTGCATATATATATTAAATATATTAGCTATGGAACAGAGAGGTGGGGTCACAATGTAAGTCATTGGCAGAACTAGTATCCTTTATTCTTGATTTTTAGTTCAGTGCTGTTCCCTATATTATATACCATATTGCCTCAGAATTGAACCATAACTAGGGCAAAACACCCATGGCTCGCTCCTATGATGTTGAAATTTAGAGGACATGGACAGCTTTTGCAATCCTTCAGGATCACAGGAACAACTGAGCTTCACTCTTAGCTAGCAAGAAAATTGAATTTTAAACGGAGCTACCAGATGATAAGACTAGCATCTTCTCCCATCATTAGCTCTTCCTCTGCCTATTCCTTCCCTTTCATGGCTTCTCAACAGCATTTGAGGTTGTAGTTGTTATTTTAAAACTATTTCCCCCATGTGTACTATTTGCCTCTTATCCAGGATGTGTAGATTGCTAGTACTAATTTATTTATAAGCATTGGTGTGGTAGAAAGGAAAGGAAGGAGGAAAAAAATAAGCATTAATTAAACATCTAATATATGTCAGGCATTAAGCTAAGTATTTTACAAATATTTTGTTTTACCTTTACAACAATCCTGGGAAATAGGTGCTATTATTCTCCCCATCTTACAGTTGAAGAAACTGAGTCTGACAGAGGTACATTGACTTGCCCAGGGTCACACAGCTAGTAAGTGTCTGACGCCAGATTTGAACTCAGGTCTTTCTAACTCTAGTCATATTGAGCTTTCCACTGTTCCACCAAACTCAATATGAATTTTGCTCATTTAATTGACACATTTTTGGAAAACTATTTCATTACCTATTCTTATAGCTATGTAAATCTATTATGAACTTCCAGGACTACATATATATATATATATATTTTTTTTTTCTTTTTTTTTCTTCTTTATTTTTTTTTAATTTATGGGATAAAGCAAGCATTTCCATAATGTTGTATAATTTAAAAAATGATTGCACATGACATTGCCAAGATATTATATACAATTTGCTTTTCTTTTAAATATATAATAAAGTTATCATACATATTTCTTTTTATTCTTCCTTCCCTAATCTCCCATCCTAGAGATGGCTACCATTAGACACAAATATGTATGTATATGTAAACTCATTCTATTCATAGTGCCATTTATCAGTTCTTTCTTTGGATATAGATAGTGTTTTTCTTCATATTCCTTTGCAGTTAATTTGAGTATTTGTAATAGTCAAAATGATTATTTTCTTATAGTTGTTCTTAAAACAGTATTTCTGTGACCATATACAATGTTCTCTTGGTTCCGCAATTTTCTTAAAGAAAATTGATATATGTATAATAATTTAAGGGCAGTTCAATTTTTAAAAGAAATTTTAAAATATGCTTTACCTATATAAAATAGAATATGTAATAGTATATAATTAATACAATATACATAGATAATACATATCGGGAGCAGCTAAATGGGACAATGTATAGAGCACTAGCCTGGAGTTAGAAAGATTTATTAGCTGTGTTAATCCTGAGTAAATCACCTAAGTTTTGTCTGCCTCAGTTTCCTTAGCTGTAAAATTATGACAGCTACTTCACGTGATTATCGTGAGGATCAAATGATATTTTTAAAGTGCTTAACACATTGACTGGCACCTAATAGGCACTACATAATGCTAGTTCTTCATTTAGTAAAAGGTCTCCATGGTATTATGGAGTGACCAGATGAAACTGGATGCTAGTCCTGTATGTCACACTAACTTGCTTGTGACCTTGGACAAGTCATTTCTTTTCCTTAGACCTTAATTTCCTCATCTGTAAAATGAGGAAGGTAGTCTTAAATGTTCAAAAGAGTTAATGTTACTTAATGTTACAGTGTTCTATGATCCTTTCAAAAGAAGGCTTAAAGACGAACCTTGAAAGTCATTTCCAAGGTTAACAGCTCCACTCAGTGGTGAATGATGAAATCTATTCTTATGTATGAAACTCTTGTCTTACCTCATCTGTCCCTGACAGCTTTGAGTTATTAAGTGAAGAATTGATCTCAACTTGTACTGGAGATAGACTAAAGCTAATTCAAGCTTTCTCTTCTTGCCTTTTTGTTTTTGCATTTGAATTGCTGAGGCATTTTTTAGAGTGGTATCTGAATTATGTGTTGTATTTCTCTATCCTCTCCCTCCTCCCCCAATTGTATATTATCTAAGCACCTTAACCCATGCTGAAATCTGTGGCAGGTGATACAGAAGCTCTGAAATTTAATGTTGTTGTGTTCCATTGTAATCTTTTTGGGAAGGAGTGAAGGCAGAGATGCGTAGCACTTTATTCTAGAATGGTTTTCTTAACTCAAATGTTCTTTTATACTAGAGGATACTTCAAAATAGCAATGTCATTTACTAGTGTGAAATCTTACTAATTAAAAATATATTCAAAATTGATTAAATAAGTTATTTGCCATTTCATAGTAAAAGAAATACTAATGAGAGGAAATAATTTGAAAAAGTTAGGATTTCCAGTTTTGTAACAAAACCTTTCCTTTTAAATCCTAACCTGTTTTAGCAGATTGGTCATGCAAGTCTTTAGACTCATTGTAGTTCATATCTAGTGTGAAACAGTTACTTTATTAGGTTTTTTTTTTTGCTTGGTTATTGTTGAACATTGATATGTACAATAATTTAAATGGATTATAATTTTTAAGATGTGATACAATTAAATATTATACAAAACACTGCTTGTTATTGCAATTAAAGATGATGATGCCTTTATTTGATTAGTTAATTTTAATTTGTGATCAAATAGCATATTTTCCCAATGTTTATCTTAAGCTTTCTTCTTTGAGATTTCCTGCCCCCCCCCCAAGGAAATGAAAGAATATTTCCCACCCCAGGCTGTAAATATCAAAGTTTCCAGCTTCAAAAAAGGAAAACTTAATGTGGAAATCTGTTTTCTCATTCTAGGTATTTTTCTTACTTCAAAGGAATCATTGGGAAAAATGCTAATCACAATATAATTGCTAATAGAAAGAGACTTGAAAACATTTTGAGTTCACAAAAATTTTCAATTCATCTTCCCGCATGTAAATAAGTTTAAGGTTAATACATACCCCCTTCTTTAACAAAACATATAATTAATTCATTATCTTCTTTGTGTGTGTACTATTCTCATTGAACCAAAGCTGCCTTTTCTGTGTGTGTGTGTGTGTGTGTGTGTGTGTGTGATAATTTAAAAAATTCAAACAAATATAAAAGGATTTAAGATTGTCTTTTTTCCTTAACTTTTAACAAATAGACTTCTTATTAATGGAATTCAATAGATTAAGTAAAATCAACTAAAATTTAATATTTCCCAGATGTTTACCTGTACTCTGCCCTTCTACTTTGATTATGTTCTACTTCTATTTCTGCAATATGAATTAAAACAGCATTTTTTTTTCTGGAATGAAATATTTTGATTATATGCCTATCTCTGTCTCTGTCTGATTCTCCTTCATTCCCGTAATACTAAACTACCACAGCTTCCACAGGCCTTATGCTTGCTTAGCCTTTCCCCTGTTTGAGCTCTTCTGTATTGTCAACAAACTATCCTTTATTCATTTGTACTTCCTGGTATTAAATCATTCTTGGCTTTTTCCCTTAGGATATTACATACCTTAAAACCCCCTCTAATTCTGGTCACTGCTTTGTTTACACCTCTCACTTCAACTCAAGATTTATTATACTTCTTACATATTACAGTCATTTCCATACCTTTTTTTGTCGTAATAACTAAACAACATCTCTTTAACATTCTTGCTATCTAATTTCCTGATCCTCCTTGATGTCATTCATCTGTGGTATTGAGCCTTCTCCTTCCCTGTCTAGCTCAGTGAGACCTGACCCAAGAAGGGTAATGACCATAGAATCCCTAGGGATTCCTTGCTACGTAGCTGCCTCCCTTAAACTCTATTTCCCTTTTTTTTTTTAAATTTTTTTGGACAGGGGAAGGGCAATTGGGTTAAGTGACTTGCCCAAGGTCACGCGGCTAAGTTTTGTGTTAAGTGTCTGAGGCCGGATTTGAACCCAGGTCCTCCTGACTCCAGGGCCGATGCTCTATTCACTGCACCACCTAGCCACCCCGTCTTAAACTCTATTTCCAACCTGTTTCATACTATTCCTTTGCATATTCCCATACTTAAGCCAAACTAGACCACTTACTATCTTTTCCTACCCTTATTTATTTACAAGCACCACCCCAACACTTGGCACAATTGTTCCTCTCATCTCTACTTGTTGACATCTTTCTTATTTTAGCTATCACTCCCTGAAGTATTCCCTGATCCTCCCGATTAGAACTTTGAATCTCTTATTTTAATTTGACATATCTCGTGTATTTTGTCTTATACAACTTTTGTATTTCAATTCCTTTCCCTAATTTTAAACTTCTTGGATAGCATTTTTTCTTTCACTTGCCATTATTTTCATTAAATAACAAGAGTCAGGAGTTTATTTTATATGTATATACATATATGTGCACACAGAAATACATGTTATATATAAACATATATATATATATATATGTCTTTTAAACTGTAGTGAGTCACTTTAAAAATAAGACAGCCTTTTAAATTGAGTCAGAGGTTGGAATGAACTGTATATTTTATCTGAAAGATTCTGGCTCAAAGAAGTGGAACAAAACAGTACAATAATACATTAAACATTTTTATTAATTTATTTGTTTATTTTTAGTTTACAAGATTCAATTCCATAATTCCTTGAGTTTCAAATTTCCCTTCGCTCCCTCCCCCCACCTCCCATGACAGCATATAGTCTAGTATAGGATCTGCAAATACTTTCACATTAGACATTAGTCAAGTTACAAAGGCGTATTGTGCTAGATGGGATGAAAAATGGTAAAGAAGAAATAAAACCAAACAATGAAAAGAAAAAGGCCAATTAGTTTGCTTCCATCAGGATTCAAGCACAGTTCTTCTTAGTTATATCTCTGGATGTTGCATCTCTCTCCTTCATGAGTCTTTCGGGATTGACTTATATCACTGCATTGCTGAGAAGAGTCCAGTCTGTCATAGTTGGTTATCACACATATGTTGTGTCTGTGATTGTATACAAATTTCTCCTGGTTCTACTCTTTTTACTCAGCATCGGTTTGTATAAGCCTCTCCAGGTAAGAATGAAAACCGTCTCCTCCTCATTTCTTATAGCACAATAGTATTCGATTGCATGCATAAACCACAAATTGCTTAGCCATTCCCCAATTGATGGGCACCCCTTTAATTTCCAATTCTTTGCAACCAGGAAAAGAGCTGCTATAAATATTTTTGTATATATGGGTATTCCTCCCACTTCTCTGATCTCTTTGGGATATAACTCTAGAAATGGTATTGCTGGGCCAAAGGGTATGAAATTATTTATAGTCCTTTGGGCATAATTCCAGATTGGCCTCCAGAATGGTTGGATAAGTTCACAACTCCACCAGCAATGCATTAGTGTTCCAATTTGCCCACATCCTCTCCAGCATTTGTCATTTTCCTGTTTTGTCATCTTAGCCAATCTGACTGTTGAGATGTGGTACCTCAGAGTTGTTTTGATTTGCATTTCTCTAATCAATAGTGATTTAGAGCATTTCTTCATATGCTTATAGATATCTTTAATTTCTTTCTCTGAAAACTGCCTGTTCATATCCTTTGACCATTTATCAATTGGGGATAGATTAAACATTTTAAATTAACAGAATTGTAGAAAAGGTTTAAATTTGTTCTGTATTCTAATTAATGACCTAAAGATGGAAATCAGAATTTTGGGAACTAAACACAATAGTAAGATCTTGTTATTACATTCTAGTTTTATAAGCTCAAAGAATATTATAAATTGAAATGTTTATTCAGGGGTGAAAGATGATATATGAGTTTTACAGTTATTGATTCACAGTAGTAAGATGCAATTTGCCTTCTAAATTGCTGGTACCATTTTGTTTAATTTATTCTGTTTACTTTCTGTTAGTTACCTGTAAGTATCTTTTAGATAAAAATGAAAGAGAAGGCCAACCATGGTTGTTCACAATAGTTGTTATTCTTTGTCAGCTAGAGGGAAGAAACCAATGAGCAAGTCTGTCAGTTCAGGTAGCAAATCTCTGATAGTATGTTAAATGTGTTTAAAACAAGCAGTATGAGCGATTTTTTTACCATATGTTTATTTACAGGGAATCAGCAGTGAAATATTATTACCAGTGCACAAGAGCTCTGAGGCTGCATGAGGTCTTTTCTTTTTCTACATCAAATGTCAAAACAGAGCCTTGGTAATTGCTTTACAGTAGGATTCTAATGGTATGCCAAACATAAGAACTTGGCTTTTAATAGAAAAGTTTGTTTTAAGATTGTTTAATTTGCTACATTTTACTTGACCTTCTTCTGTATGTTCTTGTCTTTATGTAAATAAATCTTATAAATCTATAGTAGTGAAATAGCTTTTTGACATTGAATTTGCCTGTATTGCCACCTATAACCCCACCCTCCCCACATGTGGAAAAAAAAAATCCCTTGGGATATCAATTGGTCATTTTCCCCCAGATAATTTTTTGGTCAAAATAAATGTGAAGAACAGTGGGAGGGGGGGTTAAAAAAAACAGCCTTAAAGACAAATAGCCTAAAACCAAGATATTTATTATTTTATAAAATTGAAGCTTTGAATTATGTTGATTGGGTATAGGTGCATTTAGTGGTTGGTGATGGTGGTTTCATTCTTGAAAAAGACCAAAATGACATCACTATGCTAGAGCCTGATTTCAGTGTGTCCAACTATGACTGATCAGACCAGTGAGAGCTCAGAAAACTCTGCCACAGGTTAGACACAAATAGTCTGTGTGAACATTTGGGTAGATTTTCTAAATTTGCATATCCTGCCTTTCCTTTGAGCTGTTTCAGTTCTGCTTTGCATATAGAGCACAGCACCTTCTCTGATATGGGCACATCATACAGAGTGCTCCTGTGCCAGTGTCTCCCGTGTCACACAATCAATTCCAAAGTTTTTAAGTGAAAACTTGAGACTGTCCTTGTATCACTTCTGACCACTGTGTGAAAGTTTGCCCTGTGTGAGTTCTCCACAAAATAGTCTTTTTGGCAAACATACATTTTACTTTAGAACAATGATCTGGGTAGACAGCTTTTTATTTAAGAACTTTTTCCCTTAAAAAGTATTCTATTAAAAATGGAATTAAACTTGTTTGCTGATCATTACCAGAGAGATCTAAAACTAATTGGAGGAATTTAGTTTACCTATGTGCTTCAGATACTTTATTGAAAGTATTATCAGTTGAAATAGTTTCAGCATTTCAACATCCTTAGTCTTAAAACTAATCTAGAAAAACTGTCAGTGTTCTTGTATGATATTTATGGGGCTTCTAATAATTTAGCTTTCACATAGTTAAATTTAGTTAAAAATTTTGGGGGATTTCCCTTCTATTTAGGATGATGCATTTTCTGTGAGCTCTTCTTTTGTGTATGTACTGTTTCATTCTGTTTCTTAACCTCTCTTTACTTTGCTCCTCCTCATCATTTTTTCCAGTTAGCAAAACAGGTAGGACATTTCTTTATTGTTTTCTTGTATGGTTAATCAGGCAAGGAGAGACTGTAATTGGGAATTTTTGCTCTTGGGGCAAGAGGGAGGAAAGAAATCCTCAGTCTTTTCCTTAAGTGATGGAAGGATACTAGTAAGAAGTGTCAGGGGAGAAACATATCTATGCCAATTATCTAGTAGCTTTCAAAGCTATTCAGTACAATTCTTGGTAGGAAATCAATTGGCCAGGATCCTCTGCTGAGACCTGATTGTAGGGAAAGTGTAGTTAAAGTAGGACCTTACTGACAGAACATAGCCCTAATAGATGATTGCTTGAATGACCATTTCCCTTTGTGTGAGGGGGTAAAGGAAAGGATGTTGGAAGGTAGAATATTCTAATGGGCCTTTTTCTCCTCCCACTTTTTGGGAGGGCTGACTGTAGGGGGAGGAGTGGAACTTATGATAACTCTTCCTTCATTCTGATCTTATCCATTGTGGGTCCTTTGGTTCTGTCTCTCCTTATATCTTCATGTGATCCTCCTGGAGAGCCTATCTAAGTAGTCAGAGTTATTGATTACCAAAGCCCCTACTGGACCCTGTTACTTAAAAGTAGATCAATCTTCCTTTTCCTCTCCTTATGCCTTTGTGCACTGGAATCCATTTCATCTCCAGTGGGATGTTTAAAGATTGAGAGCCACAATAAAATCTATATTTGTGACTACATGAAATTGAAAAGATTTTGTGTGAACAAAATTAACGTATCTAGGACAAGAAAGGATATGATTGGACTGGGAAAAATTTTTTAATCTCACACACACACACACACACACACACACACACACATATATATGTACATATATATACACGTGTATATCTGCTAAAGGTTTTATATTCAAGATACACATATAGCAGGTATATAAGATTAAAATCCATTCCTGCTGGAGAAATGGTAAAAAAAAAATATGAGAAAACACTTCTAAAAAAATTGAAAAAATCTTTGAAGTGGACACACCATGCTGGTCAGTCCTGTGTCAAAATCTTCCATGTCTTACAATTGATATTAAAGTTCTTCAGAAAGACCTTGAGAGTGTTCTTATATCACTTCTTCTGATCTTGGTGTGAATGTTTGCCTTGTAAGAGTTCTCCATGAAATAATCTTTTAGGTAAAGGTACATTTGGGTTACATAGCCAGTCCATTAAAGTTGTGCTTTCTGCAGGAGAATTTGAATGCTTGGCAGTTCAGCTCAAGAAAGGGCCTCAGTGTTTAGTACCTTGTCTTGCTTGGTGATCTTCAGAATTTTCCCAAGATAATTTAAATGGAAGTGACTCAGTTTCCTGGCATGGTGCTGGTAGATTGTCCCTATTTCACAAGTATACAACAATGAAGTTAGCACAACAGCTCTCTGATGAAGTTAGCATAACAGCTCTATAGACCTTCAGTTTGGTAGGTCGCCTAATACCCCTTCTCTTCCACACTTGTTTTAAGAACCTTCCAAACACTGAGCTAACCCTGGTAACAAATGTGTCAATCTCATCATCTACATGTATATCCCTGGAAATTATACTGTCAAGTTAAGTGAACTTGCCCACAGCATCCAAAATTTTAACCTTTTTTCTTTTTTTGGTGAGTGTAGGACTTCTGTTTTCTTGGTGTAGATTATCAGGCCAAAATTGGACAAGCAACAGAGAATCAATACTCTGTTCCATCTCAGTCTCAGTTATCTGCAAACAAAAAATTGTGCAACAACTTTTCATTCTGCTTGTCTTGGCTTGTAGCTTTTTCAAGTTAAGTACTTTGTGATTAGTGATGAGATCGAGCTGACCTTGATGCCATTTTTGTCCTTATTGAAGACTTCTGACAACATTGCTGAAAACATCATGCTAAAAAAGCATGGAAACAAGCACATAACCCTGCTTCACTCCATTGACTCGGAAAGTGTGAGAACATCTTCCTTTATCCTGAACCCATGAAAGGATGCCATCATGAAACTGGTCTACAATACTGATGAAATTCTCTGGGCAACCGAATTTTGCCATGATCTTCCATAAGCCCTCTCAAAATGGACAGTATAAAAGTATCAGAGACCTTGGTCAGGTTGATGAATGTTGTATATAGGCCTCTGTTCTGTTCCTGGTATTTCTCCTGGAGTTGTCAAGACAGCAAATACTATGTCAACCATTCCTCAGTTCTCTCTCAAAGCCATAGGCTCTTGGGTATACGACCGTCTTCCAGGTGAAGGCTCAGATGATTAAAGAGGACTCTGGTAAGAATCTTGCCAGCAGTGACTAAGAGAGAGATCCCCTATGATTGTCATAGGACAAACTGTTTGCTTTTCCTTTATAGAAATGGATAATGTAGGCATTGTTGTTCTCCTGGGGGATAACTTCCTCTTGCTATATAATTGGATAAATTTCAGTCAACTTTAGTATGAGCAATGGAGCCCCTCTATTGTAGATCTCTGCTGGAGTAGAATCAGCACGAGTTGCTTTGCCAAACAAGAGGAACCTAACATTTGGAAGTTCAGCTAGAGAGGTATTGACTTTAACTTCGAGCATATGGTCAGTCTCTTCAGCATTGTTAATGATGGTCTGTTGAGAACACTATGGAAGTGTTAAGCCCATCTCTCCAGGATCCTGTCCATATCACTGACAGTGTGGCTCCATCAGTCCTGACTAGTTGAGATGCACCTTAGGTCTTTGTCCCATAAGGAGCCTTCAGGGCATCATAGATGTGCTTTGGATTATTGCTATCAGCGTAAAACTTAATCTCATCTGCCTTCTATTATTTTTTAGTCTTTATTAATTTGTTTGTTTACTTTTAGTTTACAAGATTCAGTTCCACAATTCCTTGAGTTTCAAATTTTCTTCCCCTCCCTGCCCTTTCCCCTTGGTGGCATACAATCAAGTATAGGATCTGCAAATACTTTCACATTAGACATTAGTCAGGTTATAAAGAAGGATTGTACCCAATGGAATGAACAATGGGAAAGAGGAAACAAAACCAAACACGAAAAAGAAAGAGAGCGGTAGTTTGCTTCAATCTGCATTCAAATTCTGTTCTTTCTAGTTCTTTCTCTGAATGTAGACATTTCTCTCCATCATGGGTCTTTTGGAGTTGGCTTATAACCATGCATTGCTAAGAAGAGGCTTGTCTATCAGAGCTGGTTGTCACACATACATCATGTCTCTAATTGTGTAAAAATTTTTCCTAGTTCTGCTCTTCTCACTCAGCATCAGTTTGTATAAGCTTCTCCAGGTAAATATGAAGTCGATCTGCTTCTCATTTCTTATAGCACAATAGTATTCCATTACATTCATATACCACAATTTGTTTAGCCATTCCCCAATTGATGGGCATCCCCTTAATTTCCAATTCTTTGCCACCACAAAAAGAGCTGTTATAAATTTTTTTGTACATATGGGTCTTTGTTCCACTTCTATGATCTCTTAGGGATACAACTCTAGAAGTGGTATTGCTGGGTCAAAGGGTATGAAATTATTTATGGCCCTTTGGGCATAGTTCCAGATTGCTCTCCAGAATGGTTCAATCAGTTTACAACTCCACCAGCAATGCATTAGGGTTCCAATTTTTCTACATCCTCTCCAGCATCTGTCATTTTCCTGTTTTGTCATCTTAGCCAATCTGACTGGTGAGATGTGGTACCTCAGAGTTGTTTTGATTTGCATTTCTCTTATCAGTAGTGATTTAGAGCATTTTTCATATGCTTATAGATATGTTTAATTTCTTTCTCTGAAAACTGCCTGTTCATATCCTTTGACCATTTATCAATTGGGGAATGACTTGTATTCTTATAGATTTGACTCACTTACCTACGTATTTTAGAAATGAGGCATTTATCAGAGACATTGGTTGTAAAAATTCCCAATTTTCCAATTTCCCTTTTTATCTAGGTTACATTGGCTTTGTTTGTACAGAAGCTTTTCCATTTAATGTGATCAAAATTAAACATTTTGCATTTTATAATGCTCTCTAATTCTTGTTTGGTCATAAAGACCAACTTTCCCTCTCCACAAATCTTACAGGTAAGCTATTCCTTGCTTTCCCAGATTGCTTACAATATCAGCCTTTATACCTAGATTATGTACCCATTTAGACTTCATTTTGGTATACAGCATTACATAATGGTCTATGTCCAGTTTCTGCCATACTATATTCCAGTTTTCCCAGCAGTTTTTGTCAAATAGTGAGTTCTTATCCCCAGAACTGGGGTCTTTGGGTTTATCAAACAGTAGATTACTATAGGCATTGACTGCTGAGTCTCCTGTACCCAAACTATTCCATTGATCCACTACTCTATTCCTCAGCCAGTACCAAGTAGTTTTGATGTCTGTTGCTTTATAATGCAGATTAAAATCTGGTATGACTAGGCCACCTTCCCTAGCATTTCTTTTCATTAATTCCCTTGATAATCTGGACCATTTGTTCTTCCAAATGAATTTTGTTACTATTTTTTCTAGGTCCATAAAGTAATTTTTTGGTAAATTGATTGGTATGGCAGTAAATATGTAATTTACTTTAGGTAAAAT
>WOXC01003966.1:600000-891362 GCA_011680675.1 Gymnobelideus leadbeateri
CTAGCACATGATCTACTTCATCACCTAGATGCCTAAGACAAAGCACAATTCTAGGCACATAATAAGTTACTTCATGAAAACTAGTTGACTGATGAGGAGAAGGGGGAAAGGGGGAGGAGAAAAGAGGAAAGGAGAGAAGAGAGGAGAGAAGGAGAAAAGGAGCTAGAGATAAGGGGGCAGAGAACTTACTAGTTCGTTGTATGACCTTGGACAAGGCATTTCACTTTCTAGAGACTCAGTTTGTACACCTGTAAAATATAAAGATAATGATATATAAAATAATATAAATTTTACACATAATTATCATATATTATGAATAATTATACAATATAATAAAATTTTATAATATATAAAATAGAAGCAATAATACTTGTCCTACTTACTTCTTGGGGATAAATTATAATAAAGACAAATTACATAAAGTGCTGTGTGGCCATAATGCATTCTATAAATATAAACTATTATTCAAACAAGATATGAGAAGGAAAAGAGGAGAAGGAAAGAAGGTATGGCATGTATGTTGGAGAGTCAAAAGGAAAACTGCAAAGAAATTGTGTAACCTTCAAATTAATTTACTTGGTTAGTAGTAATGTTTTTCTTTTTTTTTTTACCTGAATGCACCTTAGGGAGACTAATAGTGCTTTGCTAATAAATACTTATCAATTGATTGAGTGAAAACAAATTAAATCTTTTAAAAATGCTCTCTGGGCTATGTACAAATCATTCAGCAATTGGCTACCTGTTGTGTTTCATTACTTGATTAAGGGAGAGAGGCAGAAGTAAAATGCAAACTCACATGTCATTTTGTATCCTACAATTCATTCTTCCTTTTTAGTCATGTAGTACATTCAATTAACTCATTCAATGAATAAAAATTGTTTCCACCTTGAAAATAAATATTTGATTCTGGGCATCACATTACAGAAAAATCAAATTACATCCTTGTTTTGCTTATTAAAAAGAATTAGTGCTAAAGGCCTTTTTGTGCACTGCACCTGTCATTCTCTATAGCCTACAACCAAATGTCCCTTTAAATTTCATCAAATAAACTCCCAAAGTCATAGAACAGGTAATAAAAGAGGTTATGACACACTGCTCGTATACAGCTAAATGTCTTTCATATATCTTTAAGTGGTTATTAATCTCAGAATTAGTTTAGAATACATTAACCTTCATGGCAAATTAGATCAATCAAGAAAATGACTCAGAGGACCAGGTCTGTCTTTTATTGTTGCTCACATCCAACTATGTGCCAAGAATGAGGCTGAGGAGGGTGGCGAGAGTAACACAGAATGACAAACAGACATGAAATGGACAGTAGGAAGCATATCTGGTCTAACCCAGTCTTTTTATTAAAGAAAAAATTTAGTCCTAGAGAACCTCCCAGGATTATATAGCTGGTGAGTGTTAAAAGTGGGACTTGGACCCAGGTATTCTGACTTCCCAGCACAGAGTTCTGTCAACTCTGCTCTGAATATGCACTGCAACTCACTTTAAGAGTCAAGCATAAGTTAGTATTTTAACTTTTTGAATGTCTTCCATCTAAGCATAGGGCATGGATGGGCATCATTGACTATATTATCAATGAATTGAGATAAATTATGACTACCGATGAAGAAAAATTTTGTTGTTAAGTTGTGTCAGACTCTTTGTGACCTTATTCAGGTTTTTCTTGGCAGAGATACTGAAGTAGTTTCCTTCTCCATTTCCTTCTGCAGCTCATTTTGCCAAAGAGGCTTAAGTGACTTGCCCAGGGTCACACAGCTAGCAACTGCATGAGGTTGGATTTGAACTCTGGAAGATGAGTCTTCCTGACTCCAAATCCAAACTGAAAAAAAATAATGATACATTTTTTTTAAAGCCCAAGCTAAAGAAAGGCAAATGTACAGGAAAAAAAATATGGGGCTATGAAGGACATTCAAAGGCATACTGGGAAAACAAAACAAAAACAGAGTTCCCTTCCTGCATGTTATGCTCTTACTGAAAAAAATCAGATAATTACAATAGCTCAGTAGAGTAAGGAAAAGGAAACCAGTCTTATCTAATGCAAGACTGAAGTAGGTTATTTAATTAATCTCTCCAAGAATTTTTCAAGTTGTATGTGCGTGAGAGAGAGAGAGAGAGAGAGAGAGAGAGAGAGAGAGAGAGAGAGAGGAGAGAGAGAATTTAAGAAACTCTCAAGGGAAGAAAGAACCCAAATAGTTATCTATTAAAACAACCACTTCCTTCTGAAAGATAAAATTCTATGCTATTTTGTTTATTCTCTATTATTCTCAAATTAGAAAAATGTGTGAGTTGGGACTCTGCCTTACTTAACTATGTATAAGACAAATAATATGCTAATGATGGTGTTGCTATTAAACTCAGTGACTGACAGGGCATGCAGTAATTAAAAATAAATTGGACATTTCCTTGAAATAAATCAGATTTTAATTGGCATCTTAATTGAAGGGATGTTAAATATAGTGGTAACATATTATTCCAGACTTGATCTTTGGGCAAAATTTCATACTAATTATTTTTATATGGAATCAATAATGACAATTCAATTCTTCGGCGAATTTTTGTTTAATCCTTTAGAAGCACAAGATAATCACACCAGAAACCTTCCTCTCCTCAGGCTCTCTCAGTGGAGCCAGCTGTGCTGATGGCACTAAGTTCCTTCCATGGAGCTGGAAGACATTTGGGGAAGAAGACCTATTGGTGGCTGTCCTGCATCAATACTGTGTTAAAGATGTAGAGGCTACTCTTTCTATTTGTTTTCAGTAAAGCATAAGCCACAGGATCAAGGCTAGCCATGTTTTATGCCTTTTTTCTTTCCGTGACATTTCATCTTAAATCAGCCTAGCCACTCCAGCTGGGAAGCTACAACCTATTGCAAAAAAAAAAAAAAATTGTTCTTTGAAGTGGAAATACTTCTTCCAACACTCCCATTCATGGGCAATATTCTCTCCTTGAAACCAAGGTGGTCAAGATAGATGAATAGTACTGCATTGTGCTGGGGTTCTTTTAACACACTGCCAAATATTAGCACCAAAGGACATTTCTAATTAAGGTTAAGGGGCAAGGAGGATGGGGAGGGCCTTAACTGAAATGACAAACCGATAACCTTGCTTTGGAAGCTCTTGATAATGTAGAGGTTTGGTTAACAGGAAAAATCCATGGCCTCAAATGCCACACAGGGACAGGGAAACCAAAGAGTTTGCAAATCTTGGCTCCAGGGCAGCTCTGTCTATTTATCAATGTGCTGGCCAGCATGCCCAAGTCCTTGTTGAGATTTATATACCACAGGTCACAGGGATCCTAAAGCATAGGAGCACTACCACTAATGAGTTCCTTCCCCTGCAGGACTTTGTCATTCCTTTCCAAGGGGCCATAAATTGCACTGATGGCTACCAGAACACTTGGACAAGGGGCAGATTGTTTGTTTTGCTCTCTAATTTTGTTGCTGAGCTAAACTTCCCCACTGTGTTTATCAGGGGACATAGATATGATTGGAAATAGAAAGGAAAGGGATCTATGGATTTCTCTCCGGTCCCTTGTTTCCTCAACTATAAAATGGGGAAAATACTAGCACTGTCCTCCTAGGTTTATCGTGAGGATCAAATGAGATAATAATTTACTAAATGCTTAGCACAGTGCCCGGCACATAGTAGGTCCTTAATAGATGTTTATTCCATCCTCCTCTGTTCCTATCCCCAGCCATCCTACTCAGAGCAATGGCTTTCAACAAATGATGATGCCAGAGGACCAAAAAGGAAATGAAAACAGTGTACAGTCACTATCAGAGAACCTACCTGGGTTCTGATCCTGGCTCTGTCATTTTCTACTGTCCAGCCTTGAGTAATCATTTAACCTCTTTGGGCCTATTTCCTTTTTTTGTAAAATGAAGGTTTTGGATCAGATAACTTGTAAGGTTCCTTCCTGCCCTAAGTGGATGTTCATCCATACAATGCTCTAGTTCTAAAAAAAAAAAAAATAGGATGGGAATATCCCAAATTAGAGATGATTTGTAATAAAACCTAATTTTAGATGCTATAGGAATGGCTGGATTTTGTGCATTTTCATTGTGAAAGAATGGGATTGAAGATGTGGAGCTGGAAAGGAACTTTGGACTCCTCTTTTTTACAGAGTGGATCAAGAGAATAGTTTACTGAAAGCCACACATGTCAAATCAACAAGCCTTATTAAATGCCTTCAAACAACACTCCTTACGGTCTGGAAGTATTATTAAGCACCAATCCAGATAGAACTCTGTGTTATCTTTGAAAAAACTAGCTTACCCAGTATTTTAAAATACCGTAACATTTTCATCTGTCCCAAGAAAGAAGCATGAAATGTTTCATGTAATCTATAATTATGGAATGCGCAAATTATATACTTGAGAAGGAAGTGGCTGCTTTTAATTAAGGGAATTTCAGCTCAATCTGCTTTAGTAGGAGTTGAGAAGATACAAACTCTTGACAGGTGGGTTGGCAGGTTCTTCTGACTTCCTGACCTCAACTCTCTGTAGGCTTCATTTCCCCAGCTGTTCTGCCAAGGCAACGGAGATGTTTCTAAATATAAGAGAACAAAGGAATGTAGCAGGATACAGCTGAAAGAATGTAAGGCTTGAATCAGAGAACCTGAGTTCAAATCCCACCTCTGCTACTGTGCTCTTAGTCAAATATTTTCTTTTTTTGTTTTTTTGCTTTTTGGAGGGCAATGGGTTTAAGTGACTTGCCCAAGGTCACATGGCTATTAAGTGTTAAGTGTCTGAGGCCAGATTTGAATTCAGGTCCTCCTGACTCCAGGGCTGGTGCTCTATACATTGTGCCACCTAGCTGCCCCTCAGTCAAATATTTTAACATCTCTAGGCCTTAATTTCATCATCTGCACAATGAAGGACTTCAACTAAATGACCCCTAATGACTTCCATCTCTAGATTTCTGATCCTATAGGTAAGTGGTTTCTATGAATGGGATAACTGCCAATTGAAGAATGGCTAAACAAATTGTGGCATGTGAATGTAATGGAATATTATTGAGCCCTGAGAAATGATGAAATAGTGTCCTAGAAAACTAGGAAGACCTGTGATGAAATGATTCAGAGTGAATTAGGCAGAACCAGGAGAAAACTTATACACTAGCAACATTTCTAAAACAAACAATTCTGAACAATTTTAGAATTCGATAACAAACAAATAACAAACAATGATTCCAGAGGATCAAGAAGGAAGCACTTCCTGATTGAGAGGTCATAACTCCAAATGCAGAATGAGGCATATACATTTTGGGACATGGTCAACAAAGGAACTTGCTTTGCTTGAACATGTGTATATATTATAAGGATTTTCTTTTTGTTGTTTAATATAGGGGGGTTGCGGAAAGATAATAAATACATTTTAATCAATAAAGAAAAAATTTTAAAGAACAAATGTTTCCTTATGTTCTAAGAAAATAATGTACTTTCATAAATTTGAAGAAGTTACACCTTCTCCATTCGCTCTATTCAGCTATTTTCAGTTTAGTCAATGAGGCAATGTTCTTCTTTGGCTGTGAAAATGAACAAAAATAAAATACCTCTCATTTTCAACCTTTTTGATGAATAGAGATGATAACTATCTTCAAAGTGAGGCCTATCTGTAGCTCTGCTCTGTCCAACCTCCAGGAAGAAGATGCCCCTCCCAGGATAAGCTGACCAAGGAAATCTCATCTTGCTGTTTAACTTAACCTTGGATACTTAGCACTTTCCAACTCTCTTATTCTCCACTTTCCTCTGATTAGAGGGTGCAGCACTGAACTCCATCCAAAGCTTTTCTCTATGGAGGGCTCAACCTGAACCTTGTAGCTTATTCAACTTTCCATTTACATCTCTGCTTGGTCTGAACTCCATGGAACAAAACACTTCCTCACCCTTTGCAGTTTCCTTTTAGGTGTTGAAAGCTCCTTGAGGGCTTCATTTTCTTATGTGTATCCCCAGCGCTTAGCACAATCCCTGGCAAATAGGAGACACTTAATAAATGTTTATTGAATTAAAATGAGAAAGGTGAGCCTGGATCAGGAACAACATTCTAAAGAAGCCGTGATCACCCCAAGGAATATGTGATCTACCAGTCAGAATGTGGGAAGACAGGTGTCATCTTACTTCCCCTATAGCCAAGTAGGGCTTATCTCCAACACCACCATACCTACTCTATCTCCCAACTCTACTGTGCCAGCTCCCAAATTCACCCTTACTTGGCCAGGTGTTGAATCCTCAGGGCACTCTACCCACTGCAGCTACACAGGGCACACTGAGAAAATTCTTTCCCCAGCTCCTGCCCTCCAGATTACCATCCAGATCTGTGCGGTTAGGCTTTGTTCTTGACAACTGTTCCCTGCCCCCCCCCCCCCCCAACACACACACACACCGTTTTTGTTTTGAATGGGACAGAGTAAGTCATACAGGATGAGCAAGGATGGAGTGGATGATATAGATCACCATTTCACTTTCTTCTCCAAACTACCATTTTCCAAACTTTCTTGTTAATGTCTACTGCACTACCATCCTTCTAGCCATCTTTGTTCTCATAAAGTCAGTGTTCATCTGTATCTCCTCACTTTCCTTTCTCTAGCTATATCATAACCAATCAGTTGCCAAATCCTGTCAGTTCTACCTCTGTAGCCCTTATCTGTCAGTCAATCAATTAATGAATAAACAAGTATTTAATTAAGTGCCTACTATATGCCAAGCCCATGCTACATGCTAGTGATACAAATACAAAGAATGAAGTAATCACTGTTCCAAAGGAGTTGTTTGTTGTTGCTGTTGACTTGTGTCAGTCATTTCTGACTCTTCATAACCCCATTTTGGGGTTTTCTTGGCAAAAGTACTGGAGTGGTTTGCCATTCTCTTCATTAGATCATTTTACAGCTGAGAAACTAACAGAGTTAAGTGACTTGCCTGAGGTCACACAGCTAGGAAGTATCTGAGGCCTGATTTGAATTCAAGAAGATGAGCCTTCTGGATTCCAAGCTCAGTGCTCTATTTACTAGACCACCTAGCTGATCAGGGAGTTACACCTTTCTAATTACATAGCCACCAACCTAGTTCAAGCTCATGACCTCTCACCTGGACTATTAAAGCAGCTTCCCAATTTGATCTCTCTTCCTCAGACCTTGCCCCAGCCCAATCCATTACCCACACAGTTGCCAAAGTGATTTTCCTAAAGTTTAAATCTGACCATGTCATTCAATTAACTTCAGTACCTCCCTATGGACACTAGAATAAAATATTATTTCCTTGTTAGTTCATCCCTTTTTAATTCCCATTTTTATGTTATGAAGTACCCATAATTATTCATACATTGGTATGCATTTATAATTTTATATAGGCAAAATACATATATTTAGTGTGCACTTTCAAAAGATTTTCATTAATATGAATGTGTCAGTGGGAAAGGTTGGAGACCACGAGAACAGACCACCTCTAGCATTCTGGTGATGTTCAACAGGTCTCCCATTGACATTGGCAATCCTATCAAGAATTCAGGATGTTTGAATAACTGGAGAGTAAACTTAGGTTTTTCACCAGGAGAACCAAGTTCCAATAACTATACTCTTCGGTGGGTGTCTGGAGTCCTGAATTTTATAGCTAGAGTAAGATTTTATCTTTAGAATTAAATGACTCCTTCCTAATAACCTCTTTTGCTGCCCTAATTCTCTTCTTTTAATATTGTGCTATCTTGAATTTGCACTACTAAAACAAACAAGCTCTTTCCCCAAAATGTCATAATGGTACTCATTTTATCAGATGTGCACATGTATCCTCCATAGCAGTTCTTTTAATTAGGTCATGTGATAGTTTTTACATTCCACAGTTCCCATATTATGCCTTTTATTTCCCCCAGAATTATGTTTTTTGTGCTTGTAAGAAATTTTGTTGGAAATAGGCAGCTTGTTGAATAGTATCATAAAATTTCCCTTGCAAGTGCCCCACTGTGTGCACATGTTAATTTAGAATGTTATTATTATTGGTCAGGTTTATTCTCTCAGAAGTTTGTAAAATTATATTGTTTTGTTATTGACATAAGGGACTCACCCCAAGGATTTATTTTAAGAAGGAGAAAATAAAAGGTTTGGGTTTTGTTTTTGCAGAAACACTCATGTAATAGGTTGAATGAAATCCCTTCTTCTACAGTTTTTCTTTCCCTTGAATCTGATTTCTTTATTTGAGCAATGAATTGTCAAAGACAAATATTCACAAGAAAAAATGGATATTAGGTTTGAGAGCTAACAGAGTGTTTAGAGATCCTGCAGTATAATCTCTTCATGTTAGAGATTAGGATATTGAGGGCCAGAAAAAGGAAATGACTTGTCTGAGGTCACATACCAGCAGAACTGAAATTTAAACCCAAGTCCTCTGACTCCAGATCCAGGGAGAACTGTTTATGTCTTAATTTCCAATCACAGAGACTGTCCTGTGAACAAAGCTGAGAATGGATGGCTATCAGTCAAATCTCATGGATTCCCATTCTAAACTTCCAAATCCTGAGACCAAGTATCTGAATACAAAATCTTGTTAGTTCTAATTCAGGTATTATCAAAACTGAAATTCTGTCAAAGGTATAATGCTCTTAAAAATACTGCTCTTCTAGAACCATAACTAATTTACATAATCACATAACGTTGTCAATACAAGAAATTTGGAGAGACTGGAGAACTAATCAATGCAATGACCAATCACAATTCCAGCAGACCAGTGATGACTCATACCACCCACCCACTCGATAGAAGAGAAGTGACTCCAGGTACGAATACAAATATGTGTTCTTTCGAAGCCAATGTTAGAATTTTATTTGCTTTACTCTATAAAATGTGTGTGTTACAAAGACGTTCTTTTTCTTTTCTTTTTTCAATGAGATGAGGTAGGAAGTAGAAGGGAACTATGAATAATGGTGTAAAAAAAAAGGAAGTTAAAAGAAAGAAAGAAAGAAAAGAGGGTCGCTGAAGCATTTTAATGCACAGAAGAGAACAGAAGAAAGGCCAGAAGGAAACACAGATAAGCAGAACAACTTTAAAAGTTACATACCAAATGTATTACATACTTTAAAAGAAAAGCAAGCTGTCCATAACAGAGATTCACAATTTCATGTACAAGCCTCTTTTTTTCTGTTTTCTTTGTTCTCTTCTGTATAGAAATCCTTTTTTTGTTTGGTGTTTGTTAAATTTATATAAACCCTGGTCCAATCAGTCTGATATTCTTGCTGTTGCTTACACAGGGCCATCCACATCTCATATCTATACCTTTGCACTGACTATTTCCCTTAGTTACAATTGTCATCCCTTTCATCACTGCATCTCAATATCCATAACTTTTTTTTTTTTTTTAAAGCAATTGGGGTTAAGTAACTTGCTCAAGGTTACATGGCTAGTCATTATTTATGCGTGGGTGCTCATTTTCTGAGGCCGGATCTGATCTCGGGTCATCCCAACTCCGAGGCCGGCGCTCTTACTCACTGCGCCACCTAGCCGCCCCTTTAGGGCAATTGGGGTTAAGTAACTTGCCCAAGGTCACATGGCTAGGTTTTTGCTTGTGTTTGCATTAAGTGTCTGAGGCCAGATCCGAACTCAGGTCCTTCTGACTCCAGGGCTGGCGCTCTACTCACTGCGCCACCTAGCCGCCCCTATCCATAACTTTCTGCATGAGTCAACTCAAGTGTCACCACCCATGAGAAGCCTTTCCTGAGCCCTGCTCCTAGGACCTTCCCCAAAATTATCTTGTATCTATTTTGCATATACCTATGTATGTTTATGGGGGACTGCTAGGCGATGCAGGAGATAAAGTGCCAGGGCTAGAGGCAGGAAGATCATCTTCCTGAGTTCAAATCTGGCCTCAGATACTTGCTATCTATGTCACCCTGGGTAGGTCACTTAACCTTATTTGCCACAGTTTTCTCATATGTAAAATGATTTGGAAAAAGAATTGACAGACCACTCCAGTATCTTTGTCAAGAAAACCCCAAATGGGGTCAGAAAGAGTTGGACGTGATTGAAATGACTGAATGACATGTTTGTATATGATATCACCCCATTGACAGATGCAAGATCCTTGAGGACAAGGACTAGTTCACCTTTTCCCGTATATCTCCAGCACCTAGCATAGTGCCTGGTACAAAGAAGAAGCTTGCTGTTTTACAGATTGTCTGTTTGTTCCATACTGGTTGAATTTAATAGTATGAAGACAAGTGTCAAAAGACTGAAAAGAATTATTTGGAGGCAAATACCAGTGCATCGGGTTTTCCCACTTATTAACAACATGATTATGAAAAATTATTCTTTAGGTCTCATTTTCCTCTTCTATAAAAGGGTGATTAAAATATTTGGATTACCTACCTCACAGGATTATTGTGATAATCAAATGACATAATATATATAAAGCATCTTGAAACTGCAAAATGGTATCTCAATACAAATTGGTATCAGTATGTTTGTTTCTTTTTCAGTTAATTAAAGAGAGCACAGGACTTGTACACATTTGATGACTGATGATTAAAAATATTTCCCTACACTGGGTTAGTAAAATCCCCCATATATTTTTAACTCTTTTAATGTGTAGTCCTAGTAGTATTTCAAAAGAAATTGAAATCTGCATGTCCCTGATCATTTAACTTAAACTGAGAGCATTGTTTTTGAAAGATTGTTTTGAAGTCCCATCACTTAAATGCAAGTTTTTCTTTCTATCTTAAAAGAAGAATAATATTTCACCAGCTGCAAATTAACTTAACTGATTTTCATCTTTATACTGACACTTACTGGTTATATAAACTATGGGATTATCCATTGATTTCTCTGAACCTTAGTTTCCTCTCCTATAAACTGGGTATAATGATAACTGTATGAATGTTTATCTAAAACAAAATCTCAAAAGCCCAGTGACATATCCACATTTACTATTCAGCCAGTTGACACAGACTTCGGCAATGCATTCACTTAGATGGCATGATACAAACAGTATTTACAAAATATTCCTCCATAAACCAAGGCACAATCTTCCACAAATACACACAGTGTTGGTGGAAAATAAATCCAAAGAATGACATGTATTCAGGGAACAAATGTGACCAAGCTGTTTCATGCCTTCAAAGCTACAGGACTGCAATGACTTTTTCCCCTCCCTATGATGTCCTTTCAGTGTTTCCCCACATCTCAATTTCTCTGTTAGGTTCCCTGGAAGAAGTTTTCTTCTTCCTGCTGTGTACAGTCTCTTCTGAAAGATGGATCTTCTGTAATATACCATTACCAAAAGGAGATGAAGAAAGAATTTCCTCCCCACCACCATCAAGAAACAAAGAATTCCCTTTCAAGAGCTGGAAACTATGACAACTATCTCCTCAACTATTAAATATCATACTTCTCAGAGCTATCTTCTGGCTAATACTCCCTAGAGAATGTCAACAGTTTAAAGGACCTTACCAGGTCATGGCAGATTCTTCAGTCAACTAATCATCCAGCCACCTTCTATTTTCTTCAGACTTAACTAAGAACTTCTTTACATCTATTAAAAGGGAAACAAAGTTTAGATACTTATTTACATTGTTTAAGACCTCAACACTTCATTGTCTCTATTACATGCCCCTTTAACTTTGATCATTTCACCAACTAGGCTAGGAGAAAAATCAATTGATCCAGAATGTACTGATCAATAACTCCATACCACATTCTTCCCCAATTAAATATTTGCTGTCCCCATCAAAATAATTGACATGCTTTGGGCACATTTGTCCACATTCCCAATTCTGAATTGTTCTCTAGCAACTTAGGGGAGTTTAACATTATCCTTTTAAGTATCTTCTTTGTACCAAAGAGTCTCAGAAAAATAGATGTGTCAAAGTTCTTGGAAAATCTGAAAATTAAGTTTTTCAAGCATCCAAGGTCTATAATATGTAGCTGGTAGATCTGGAGATTACACTCATCCCTAAATGTACAGTTATACAATTCAACAAATAAGTATAATCATAAATAATTCTCCTGTGTTGCAATTTGTCTGGTACTAGAAAAAGTCCATCCCCAATTTAAACAATAGAGAAAAGAAAAAGAGAGAAAGGAAAATTTAGCTTACTCCCTTCTCAAAGGAAAACCCTGAATTTAACAGATTTCCTAAGAGAAATACAAATTATGATAGATCTGGGATGCCCAAAACTCCAACCTAGAAGAAAAGAGTAACTCTGCAACAATTGTAAGTGGAGACTCAGAAGGAAAAAAATGAATTATCCACAAGGACTATATGAATACCTAGAAGAAATAAAGCAAAAAAAAAAAATATATATATATATATGCATATATATATATATATATATATATAAAGACATTGAAGGAAAGGATTAAGAGAATAAATAACTTATAACAGAAAGAGATAAATCTTATCCAAGTAACATCCTTCCTGAAAACTAGAATATAGTAAAATAAATAAATAAATGACAGTGAAACTGCGATAAATAAAACAAAATCAAAAGATTGAAAAAATGAGATATACGGCATTAAAAACAACTGCCCTAGAAAACAAACCAAGGAGAAATAGTTTATAAACAATGATACTCTTTGAAAATCATGATTTTTTTTTTACTGATATGGCATATATCAAGAAATCAAAGATGAAAACTGCCTGGATCCATTAGAATCAGAGGGCAAAATGAAAATAGAAGGAAGCTATCAATCATCTTCTGGTGGAAATTTTAGAAAGGAAAAGTGTCAGGAATGTCATAGCCAAAATCCAGATCTCAAACAACAATGAAAAAATACTGGAAGTATCCAGAAAGGAGTTCAAGTACCAGGGAACCACAGTCAGAATCAAATAAGACCCAGAAACTTCAACTATAAATAAGAGAAGATCTTAGGAAACAATGTTCCAAAAAGCAAAAGATATATGCTAACCAACCAAGAGTGACTTATCCACAAAGCCTAATATCCTTTTGGAAAATAGACCTCTAATGGAAAAGAGAACTTCTAAGATTTTTTGATGAAAAGACGAGAGCTGGGAACTTTGAAATAAAAGAATTCAGAGAAACTTGGAAAAGTGCATTTATTTGTGCAATTAGAGGAGGCTAAACAAAGGTGTTTTGCTAACATTCTAATGTGGAAAAAGAAACTGTCCCTTCAGAAACCTAATATATTCAAAGGGTACTGAAGGAATTAAACAATAAAAACAGAAGACCTAACAGGAGGGAAGAGGTTTGGTTCAGTTCTTGGGGGGGAAGCAAAAGGAACTAGTTTAGAAAGGTCAAAGAAAGGGGTGGAATTCACTATTGCTCACAAATGAGGTGATATGAAGAGTATACAAACATGGAGGAAAGGGTGGGGAGTGGACATCAGATGAATCTAATTCATCAGAAACAGACAAAGAAAGGTTGAAAACACATCTACACATCAATACAAACACTTTGATGTAGAAATACATCAAACTAAACAGGAAAATTAGTGGAGACTGGGTGAGGAGATGTTGCAAAAGGATCTAATCAGAAAAGGTATAATCACAAACAAATAAACAAATAACACCTTCCTGATCCTCAAGACAGAATTTAAAAATTACTAAAGAAAAGAAATTAATGAGAATTTGAGCTGAAAGGAAAACTATCAATTAGAGAATGATTGGACAAATTGTGGTATATAAAAATTACGGGATATTATTTTGTCTTAAGAAATAACGAGATATCAGAGAATATTGGGAAATGTGAATGCACACATAGTGAAGTGAATAAAACCAGGAGAACATTTATAGAAGGACAAAAATATAAAGAAGAACAACCAACTTAAGAACAAACTTAAGAACTCTGGTCAAAACGATAACTAACCATATCCCCAGAGAACCTATGATGAAGCATCCCACTCACCTTCTAATAGAGAGGTGATAGATTCAGGGTGCAGAAAGAGACATATTTTTTTTTGATGTGGTCACTGTGGATTTATTTTGCTTGGCTATGCAATTTGTTACAAGTTTCTCTCTCTCTCTCTCTCTCTCTCTCTCTCTCTCTCTCTCTCTCTCTCATCCTCTTTTTTTCTCTCTCTCAGAAGAGCAGGCATGGAGAGGAGAAAGCAATAAAAATATTAATATCATTTTTTAAAACCTGTTTAAATATTTTTAAATACACTGAAGAGAACATAAGGAAGTTTAGAAGGAATTACAGACAACTATGACAGTTTTGAAAGTGAAATATGAAACATATTGATGGAGTCCTTGGGATGTATATATGTTTGTAATATCAATCTGTAACATCAGTTTGTAAATGGGGTGCTTTGGGATCTATGTCTGTAAAATCAATTTGTAAAAGCAGTCTGTAAAATCACTCTTCCCCCCCACCCAGTCTCAAAGCATTAACTCTGCCCCTTCCCCCTGCCAGCACTCTGCCCAGCAACAACTCATGAACTGTTTATCTCTGCTTGAAACAATAAGATACTTATGAATCCTTCACAAAACTATCTATAAACATTTTTAGCTTAGGCAAATGTTATCTCCCTTAGTTAGAGTAGCCAGGTGCACCATGAATCCTTCAGTACCCTATCTATAGGGTAAGTCCTTAGCCAATTATACCCACCCTGTGTCTCTGATGGCCTTGGTTCCCAGCATCTATCTTGTCAAGCCTGACATTAAGGGGTGGCAGACTGGGCACTCCTTAGTAGCCGTGACCGAGGATTGACTTTAGTGACGTGTCAGGCCTAAAACCACACCTTCAGGTAGCCGCCTGCCCGCCCGCCTTGGGTTATTTCCCAGTGAATCCTGGGCAATACGCCTGCGCAGTTGATACTAAAAGTGCATGGTCCTTTAAGCACTGACCACTCCTTAACTCCTCCCTGATCCCACCTAGTTAGCATAATTGACACCTGATTTACTATCTTGGCTCCTTAAAACTATGCCTGTGTTTTCTTTAGGTTTGCAGGTTCCATAAGAACCTTAGCCGGCTGTGCTTGTGCAGCGTTACAATAAACTTTACAAATTCGACTTCAAAGTTTGCTTGTGCCTGGTGAATTCTTTCCAGACTGAATTGCAGGGTTTCTGGTCGCAGATAGTGATCAGGGTCCCTGGCAGAACCTATTACCCTTCCCTATCCTTATCACACTTTTCCTCTTCAATATTACATACTTTTCTTAAAAAGGAAAAATGTATGAAATAAAGAATGATGGTTTCATATGCAACCCTCTTTTTGTGTTCCACAATATATATGGAAATACTCTTTATATTTTTATATTTGGAATATAAAATAAAATTTAAATTCTAAGAAAAATTTTTAAATTAAAATATAAGCTATATGAATGTCATTTACTAATTATTACATAGGGCATGAGTTGGAGAACTCTCATATGTAGTCTTTAATTGTAAAACAAACGATAGAAGAGACAAGTCTTGAATATTTGTAGGAAAATTTCCTAACATTTTGCACTTGAGTAGAACAAACATCCTTCTAGGGAGCAATATGCATTTACTCCCCTGAGCAACTCTAAGGTTAGACCAATTCAAAAATATATTCTATTTCCAGGTTTCAAAGGCAATACCAGCTATATTCATTGACTCCAAGACTCCTGCCTAGGGTAAAATCATTATGAGGACAACAAAAGAAAATACTTTGAAACTCTTTAATATTCCCTAACCCTGAACTTTGATATCTTCAGAGATCAAACATGCATATTTTAGCCAGGAGATGACTGATAAAATAATGAAGAAAGCAGCAACTGCCTTTATTAGAGCCAACAATCAATATAGACAGGTCCTATTAAAAAGAGCCATACAAAGTCATGGGAGAAAAAGTTGGACCTAGAAACATGTCAGCTATTCCAAAGGGAGATTGAAACCTAACTCCTTATCCTCATGAGGCACTTGACATATTCCAAGAGTTAATGTATCCCTCCAGTGAGGAAGAGCACCTCACTTAAGCAATTCTATGGAACAGTAGATTGTCATGAGGAACTATTTAAATTCTCGTCAAAGTTTGAAGTGCCTAATAAAGCTCGATATCAATACTCAGGGAAAGGGTAGCAGAGTTGAGCTGACAGTTCTTGGCTCATTATGTTTCTGAAATGGCCTGATGTGTCTTTTCATTTTATGCATTATACAGCCAACCAACATATCTGCTTCTATTTAGATGACTGGGCTTTTGTCATAAAGTGAGGCTTATGTGAGGATATATGTACACATCAATAGCCAATACCAGCAGCAGAGCAGCAAGCATTTATTAAGCACTTAATTAAATTCCTACTATGTGCCAGACTCTGTATCACGTGCTAGGGATACAAAAACAAAAAAGAGAAGTGCATGCCCTTGAGGAGCTTATGTTCTACTGGGAAAAAATAAAATAAAAACATTGTGCCAAAGGGGGAAAAATGGCCTGGAGAATGGCACAATAACTTTTCTTTGGCATAGCGATCTCTCAGTGAGATCATTTCCTCTACTAAAGTAATATTCAGCAACTTAAAGTCTTGGACACTATATGTACAATTATTATACTAAATATAGATTATTTTAAAACTAAATTTTTATAAAATAAATACAAGGCAATTCTTTTGGGGGAGAAGGATGTGATACTAGCAGTTGAATAAATTAAGAGAATACCCAAGTAAGAAGTGACACCTGAGTTGAGATTTGAAGGAAATATTCTAAGAGTCAGAAGTAAGACATGGAAGAGAGCCTACACAAAGCCATAGATATAAAAAAAATGGAATATTTTATATAAAGAACAGCAAGAAATCCAGCTTAGATAAACCAAATTCTTTTTTTTTAACAAATACTTTATTAACTTCTGTTTTACATCATTCATTTCCGCCAGATTTTGAGTTACAATCATTTTCCCCCCATTATTCCCCTACCCAACCTCCCAGAATAGCAGTCCCACAAGATATCGCTTCCTCCAATCTGCTCTCTCCCATACCTTCTCCCATACCCCATCGACTTTTCCATTAGAGGAAGATGAATCTTTGTGTCCCAATGCCTGCACATCTTATCTCCCAATTATAGGCAAGAGTATTAATAATAGTATTTATATATATATATTTGAAACATTTAATGTTACGACCTCGAATTTCAGATCCATTTCCTTCCTCCCTTGTCACCCATTCCTTCTTGGGATATAAGTAATTCAGTATATGTTGTACATGTCTAGCTATGCAAAACATTATCATGGTAGATATATTATACAAGGCTGCTTATAATTCCCTCCCACTCATCCCACCCCCCACCTGGTCCATTCCCTACATGATCCTGTCCCTCTTCTATAGTGGGTACTTCCAACCTCCCCTCACCCCCAAGGATGCCCTCCCATCCATCATCCCTCCTCTCATCCCCCTTCCCCCTATCCTGCTGCAGGTTGAGATATCCCATTTAGTATGTATGTCATTTTCTCCCTGAACCAAATTCAATGTGAATGTGGTTTTGCCTTTTTAGCCTTCCTTATTCTCCCCCTCCTTTGCACCCACTTCCCTACATGAGATAGTTTACCCTACCATGTCTCTCCCCATCTCCTCTTGCCACTCTCCTCTCTCACCTCATAATTTCATCCCTTGAGTATTCTCCCTTCCCAACAAATTCAACCTATGCCCTCTATCCATATATAACTGTAACCATATACACACACATTCACATATGTATTCATATGACCACACCCCCTTCTTCCATTATTTTTCATAGTGAGAAAGATATCATCAGTCACAGTTATTGCTTTTCCATATAGGAATGTAAATAGTTCAACTTTGATAAGTTCCTTTTGATTTCTTTTCTCTGATTACCTTCTCAGGCATCTCTTACTTCTTGCGTCTGGATGTCAAATTTTCTATTCAACTCTGGTTTTTTCCTCAAGAATGCTTGAAAGTCCTCTATTCCACTGAATGACCATATTTTCCCCTGAAACCAAATACTCAGTTTTGCTGGGTAGGTGACCCTTGGGTTCATTCCCAGTTCTTTTGCCCTCTGGAATATCATATTCCATGCCCTTTGATCCCTCAGTGTAGAAGCTGCCAGGTCCTGGGCTATTCTGACTGTGTGTCCATGTAGCAGCAAGCACCCCAATATCCCCAGGGTAGCTGCCAATATAGGTTCTTAGATCTGCTTTTCAGAAGGAAAGCAACTCAAAATGGGTTAACAAGCTTACTTTAATCAAACAAACACACATTACCTAGTTCAGGGGAAAAAGGTCAGCACCCCAAACTTCAGAGTTACAGAACCTACAGATCAAACAGACAGGCTTCCAAACTGTCCTACCATTATATCAATACCAAATCACAGTTACCAGAGAGGGAAGCATCAACATCTGGGTTTTCAAAGCCGGGGGGCTCTCAACAACGGCTTCCCAGAGTCTCATCTGGTCAAATCACACAGCACTTCTCAAAGTGAGCCCCAAAGCAAAGCCTCTCCTCAGGGCTTATATAGCCTTCTCTTGGCTTAGAGAATGTAACAACCTTCTGGACCCACTGCCCAATCACAAAGTATCAAGGTGTGGGCTTTCCTGAAAAACAAGCCTCCCACCCCAGGCTCCAGGTGCACTTAAGCTAGGGGCAGGGAAGATCTTTAAATTTGCATTTCCATTACATTCGGCCCCAAGATCTTTCATGCCCATAGCATATGCAATTTACATTTGAATTAGCACTAAACATCTCTTAGGTCACATTTTCCAGGTACATAATAAAATCACAATATAATCTCAAAATACAATAGTCCAAGTCTTCCACTCATGGGGCAAATGTTAACTCAGTCCACTTATCAGTAAAATCAAAAAAATAGTCACTCTTAAGTTAACTCAATCAGTTACATCAGTTTTCAAAGTACAAGTCTTCCACTCAAAGTCTTGATTAACTCAATTAGTCTCTTATCTGTAACAATATCTCAAAGTACAATCAGTAGCTTATTCAGTAAAGTCTTACTAAGTATGCCCATAGCATAGACAGTTTACATTTCAATTAGCCACCAACCATTTCCCAAGTCATACCTTCAAGGTACATCCAAAGTTACCAAAGTGGCCACTGGGTCTTAAACAAAGTACATTGCATTTTCACATCACTTCACAAAATACAAAGTATTATCACATAAAATTCTCTTGGGAGGGGGGCGGTGTCCTTCCCATAACACTGCTCCAGCCCCTGGTTCCAAATCCAGAGAGGGCACTAGGCAACAAAACCAAAGTGGGGTCCTTGGGGTCCATGGCACTTCACCCCACCCACCATAGTCACAAGTCCATCCCCCCTGGGTCCCAAACTGTGGGATGCAGCAAGGAAACACATTCAGTGCCCCTGCTTTGCCACACAGTCCTTATCTTGTCCTGTGGCTGAACTCCAAACTCCTGGGTTCCTTCTCCTCCAGCAGAAGGCAGCAGCTCCAGGCTTCTCCACAGGTCTCCATGCAGGCAGCTCACCATTCCTGCTCTCAGCTCAGTGAAGTCAGCATGCAGGTCTTTCTCTCCTGCTCCATGGCTCCACAGAATCACAGCTACCATAACTGGGAAACAAACAATTATCCCAGCCCCCATACTTTCCTTTTACTCAGCAGATCCCATCCCTCGTCGCCATTTTGTAGCAGCAAGCACCCCAATATCCCCAGGGTAGCTGCCAATATAGGTTCTTAGATCTGCTTTTCAAAAGGAAAGCAACTCAAAATGGGTTAACAAGCTTACTTTAATCAAACAAACACACATTACCTAGTTCAGGGGAAAAAGGTCAGCACCCCAAACTTCAGAGTTACAGAACTTACAGATCAAACAGACAGGCTTCCAAACTGTCCAACCATTATATCAATACCAAATCACAGTTACCAGAGAGGGAAGCATCAACATCTGGGTTTTCAAAGCCGGGGGGCTCTCAACAACGGCTTCCCAGAGTCTCATCTGGTCAAATCACACAGCACTTCTCAAAGTGAGCCCCAAAGCAAAGCCTCTCCTCAGGGCTTATATAGCATTCTCTTGGCTTAGAGAATGTAACAACCTTCTGGACCCACTGCCCAATCACAAAGTATCAAGGTGTGGGCTTTCCTGAAAAACAAGCCTCCCACCCCAGGCTACAGGTGCACTTAAGCTAGGGGCAGGGAAGATCTTTAAATTTGCATTTCCATTACAATCCACAATATTGAAATTGTTTCTTCCTGGTCCCTTGTAGTATTTTCTCCTTGATCTGGGGATTCTGGAACCTGGCTATAATATTTCTGGGAGTTTTCTTTTTGGGATCTTTTTCAGGAGGTGATCTGTGGATTCTTTCAACCTCTATTTTGCCCTCTGGATCTAAAACATCAGGGCAGTTTTCCTTGAGAATTTCTTGAAGGGTGATTTCTAGGTTCTTTCTTTGATCATGGCTTTCAGGTAGTCCAATAATTTTTAAATTGTCTCTCCTGGATCTATTTTCCAGGTCAGTGGTTTTTCCTGTGAGATATTTCACATTGCCTTCTAATCTTTCATTTGTTTGGATCTGCTTAACAGCATCTTGATTTCTCATAAAGTCATTAGCTTCCATTTGCTCCAGTCTAACTCTGAAGGAATGAATCTCCTCAGTGAACTTTTGAGATTCTTTTTCCATCTGGCAAATTGACTTTTTAAGGCATTCTTCTCCTCATTGCCCTTTTGGGCCTCCTTTGCCATTTGAGTTAGTCTATTTTTTAAGGTGTTGTTTTCCTCAGTCAGGCTGTTGACCCTCATTTCATACTTTTCCTGCATCCTTCTCATTTCTCTTTCTAATTTTTCCTCCACTTCTCTTATTTGATTTTTAAAGTCCTTCTTAAGGTCCTCTATGGCCTGCAACCCGCTCATGTTTTCCCCTGGGGCTTTTGGAGCAGGACTTCTGACCTCACAGTCCTTTTCCTGCTCTATGCCCCCAAAATAGGAGTCTAGGGTTGCATTTTTCTGTTTCCTTTGCCTTGGCATGTTGCCACTTAATTGCTTGACTTTTGGGCTTGTTGCCACACTATGGCTTTAAGGCCAGCTAGAGGAATTTTCGTCCCGAACGTGTGGGGGGCAACTTCCGTTTCTGGCAAGCTGTAAACCCACCCACAGCTTCCACCCTAGATCACAATCCAGATCCAGGGAGGTTAAAGCAAGAGCGATTACCCCCCAAGACTGATCGCTGGATCTCCCTACAATTAATTGCAGGCCAGGAGCTGGAGCTGCCTCTGAAAACTACAAAATGGCGTGTCTCCTCAGTGGCTTCTAGCCCCCAGGGGAGGGAGCTGATGCATTCCCCAAATACAGGTCCCAAAGTCCATAGGACACTAACCTCTTACTTTGTCCTAGGCAAGTCTATGTTGATAATTCTGGAATCTCCACAGTTCCTGGTGTTCTGGGGTTCCTCCAGCTGGCTGCTGGCCCTGCCGCCCTGGGGCTAAAACCTCGGCTCACGTGGACCTGGACCTGGGCTCGGCTCGGCTCCTGCGCTCTGTGCGCTGCCGGCTCCCAGACCACTGCGCTGGTCCTTCCTGCAGGGTGCTGGGCTGTCCTCAGCGGGAGGTTAGCTTCTCTGTGTCGTTCTGTGGGTGCTGGGGCTCCAGAAGTTTTTCAGAGTCCTTTTTTACATAGTTTGTGGAGAATCTGGGGGCAGAGAGGCTTGGACGAGCTGTTTCTACTCCGCCATCTTGGCTCCGCCCCCCTCGATAAACCAAATTCTTAATGAGGAAGCATAAAATACAAGGTATCCCAAAAGTTTTAGTGTGTTTGAGCTTATTAAAATTTAAAACCACACTGAGACTCTGTAATTCTCTGTGTAATAAAACAGGAACACTAGACTGGATTCATATTGTTAAAGGCCTTGAAGGCCAAAGAGAAGAGTTTTTACTTTATCCTATAGGCAGTAGGGAATCATTGGAGTTTTTGGAGTAGGAAAGTGATGAGCTATTTTAGGAATGTCACTTTTGGAGCATGGATTAGAGTGAAGAGAGATTTGAGTCTGTGAGATTGATTATGACCCTATTTAAATGGTCCAATTGAAAAGGGATGAGGACCTGAACTAGGCTAGGGTTATGTGAGTGGAGAGAAGGGGCTGGATACAAGACATGTTTGGAAGGCACAATCATTAAGATTTGGTAACTGATTAGAGATATAGCGAAAAATTAGGAGTTGATGATGGAAGTTTTCAACCTAATGACTGGAAAAGTAGTGGTGCCTCAACAGAAACAGATAATTTCAGAAGATGAATGAGTTTTAAGAAAAAGATGGGCTCTATTTTGAGCATGTTGAATTTGATATGTCAATAGAACATTCACTTTAAAATGTCCAATAGGTAGTAGATGATATAATACTAAAGTTCAAAAGAGAGAATAGGGATGATCATATTGTTCTGAAAGTCATCTGCATAGGCATGATAATTAAATCCATGACAGTTGGTGAGATGACCAAGAAGATATAAAGAGAAAAGGATCCAGGATAGAGCACTGACAAAAACTCCCAGTTAGGAAAGAAATCAAGTCAACAAGCATTAAGAGCCTACTATGTCTCAAGCACTGTGCTAAGCACTGAGGATACAAAGAAAGGTAAAAACAATTCCTGCCCTCAAGAAGCTTGTAATACAGTAGGAAGACAATATGCAAACAGGCCATATGCAGAATAAATAGAGATAATCACCAAGAAAAGACATTAATATCAAAAGAGATTGAGAAATATTAGGTGGGGGGGGGCAGAGCCAAGATGGCGGAGTAGAAACATCTCATCCAAGCCACTCTGCCCCCAGATTCCCCCCAAACTATGTATAAGGGGACTCTGAACAACTTTTGGAGCCCCAGCACCCACAGAACGACACAGAGAAGCTAACCTCCTGCTGAGGACAGCCCAGCAGCCCTGCAGGAAGGACCAGCGCAGCGGTCTGGGAGCCGGCAGTGCACAGAGCAAAGGAAGCAGAGCCCAGGTCCGAGAGAGAGCCGAGGTTTTAGCCCCAGGGCGGCAGGGCCAGCAGCCAGCTGGAGGAACCCCAGAACACCAGCAGCCGTGGCAACGCCAGAATTATCAACATAGACATGCCTAGGACAAAGTAAGAGGTTAGTGTCCTATGGACTTTGGGATCTGTATTTGGGGGAATGCATCGGCTCCCTCCCCTGGGGGCTAGAAGCCACTGAGGAGACACACCATTTTGTAGTTTTCAGAGGCGGCTCCAGCTCCTGGCCTGCAATTAATTGTAGGGAGATCCAGCAATCAGTCTGGGGGGGGGGGGGGGTAATTGCTCTTGCTTTAACCTCCCTGGATCTGGATTGTGATCTAGGGTGGAAGCTGTGGGTGGGTTTACAGATTGCCAGAAACGGAAGTTGCCCCCCACACGTTCGGGACGAAAATTCCTCTATCTGGCCTTAAAGCCATAGTGTGGCAACAAGCCAAAAGCCCCAGGGGAAAACATGAGTGGGTTGCAGGCCATAGAGGACCTTAAGAAGGACTTTCAAAATCAAATAAGAGAAGTGGAGGAAAAATTAGAAAGAGAAATGAGAAGGATGCAGGAAAAGTATGAAATGAGGGTCAACAGCCTGACTGAGGAAAACAACACCTTAAAAAATAGACTAACTCAAATGGCAAAGGAGGCCCAAAAAGGGCAATGAGGAGAAGAATGCCTTAAAAAGTCGAATTTGCCAGATGGAAAAAGAATCTCAAAAAGTTCACTGAGGAGATTCATTCCTTCAGAGTTAGACTGGAGCAAATGGAAGCTAATGACTTTATGAGAAATCAAGATGCTGTTAAGCAGATACAAACAAATGAAAGATTAGAAGGCAATGTGAAATATCTCATGGAAAAACCACTGACCTGGAAAATAGATCCAGGAGAGACAATTTAAAAATTATTGGACTACCTGAAAGCCATGATCAAAGACAGAACCTAGAAATCACCCTTCAAGAAATTCTCAAGGAAAATTGCCCTGATGTTTTAGATCCAGAGGGCAAAATAGAGGTTGAAAGAATCCACCGATCACCTCCTGAAAAAGATCCCAAAAAGAAAACTCCCAGGAATATTATAGCCAGGTTCCAGAATCCTCAGATCAAGGAGAAAATGCTCCAAGCAGCCAGGAAGAAACAATTTCAATATTGTGGAAATACAATCAGAATAGCCCAGGACCTGGTAGCTTCTACACTGAGGGATCGAAGGGCATGGAATATGATATTCCAGAGGGCAAAAGAACTGGGAATGAACCCAAGGGTCACCTACCCAGCAAAACTGAGTATTTTGTTTCAGGGGAAAATATGGTCATTCAGTGGAATAGAGAGGACTTTCAAGCATTCTTGAGGAAAAAACCAGAATTGAATAGAAAATTTGACATCCAGACACAAGAAGCAAGAGATGCCTGAGAAGGGAATCAGGGAAAAGAAATCAAAAGGAACTTATCAAAGTTGAACTATTTACATTCCTATATGGAAAAGCAATAACTGTGACTGATGATATCTTTCTCACTATGAAAATAATGGAAGAAGGGTGTGGTCATATGAATACATATGTGAATGTGTGTGTATATGGTTACAGTTATATATGGATAGAGGGCATAGGATGAATTTGTTGGGAAGGGAGAATACTCAAGGGATGAAATTATGAGGTGAGAGAGGAAAGTGGCAAGAGGAGATGGGGAGAGACAGGGCAGGGTAAACTATCTCATGTAGAAGAAGCAAAGGGAAGTGGTTGCAAGGGAGGAGGAGAATAGGAAGGCAAAAAAGGCAAAACCACATTCTCATTGAATTTGGTTCAGGGAGAGAATGACATACATACTAAATGGGATATCTCAACCTGCAGCAGAATAGGGGGAAGGGGGATGAGAGGAGGGGTGATTGATGGGGGGATCCTTGGGGGGAGCGGAGGTTGGAAGCACCCACTATAGAAGAGGGACAGGATCATGTAGGGAATGGACCAGGTGGGGTGTGGGATGAGTGGGAGGGAATTATAAGCAGCCTTGTACAATATATCTACTATGATAATGTTTTGCATAGCTAGACATGTACAACATATACTGAATTACTTATCTCCCCAGAGGGAATAGGTGACAAGGGAGGAAGGAAATGGATCTGAAATTCGAGGTCTTAAGATTAAATGTTTCAAATATATATAAATACTATTATTACTACTCTTTTGCTTATAATTGGGAGATAAGATGTGCAGGCATTGGGACACAAAGATTCACCTTCCTCTAATGGAAAAGTCGAAGGGGGTATGGGAGAAGGTATGGGAGAGAGCAGATTGGAGGAAGCAATATCTTGTGGGACTGCTATTCTGGGAGGTTGGGTAGGGGAATAACGGGGGGAAAATGACTGTAACTCAAAATCTGGCAGAAATGAATGATGTAAAACAGAAGTTAATAAAGCATTTGTTTAAAAAAAAAAAGAAATATTAGGTAGAATTTTAGCTAAGTTTTGAAGGAAATTTCCACTCTTAGTTCCTCCAAGCTAAGAGGCAGAAATGAAGAGCAAAAGAATTCTAAACATGGATGTCTGCCAGCATAGAATTGGGAGATGGAGTGTCTTGTGTAAGCCAAGGAGACCAGTATCGCCGGATCACAGAGGCTGTGGAGAGGAATAAGGTATACAGTTGGAAAGATACATAGGGACCAGCTTATGAAAAAAAAAATCATGGGCAGATAAGTGGCACAGTGGATAGAATACTAGGCCTGAGGTCAGGAAGACTCATCTTCTTGAATTCAAAGTTGGCCTTCCACTTACAGCTATGTGACCCAAGGCAAGTCACTTAACCCTGTTTGCTTCAGCTTCTTTATCTGTAAAATGAGCTGGAGAAGAAAATGGCAAACTTACTCCAATATCTTTGCCAAGAAAACCCCAAACCAGGTCACAAAGAATCAAAAATGACTGAACTAAAAGAATTTAAGAACCAAATATTTTATATCTGATCTTGGAGCTGATAGGGGACCTTTTAAAGGTCCTGATAAAGTCCTGGCCTATACTGAATGCAGGGATGGTGCCATAGTCAGACCTATAGTTTAGGATAATCACTTTGATAGCTGGACTAGAGTATACTAGAGGAAGGACTAGAGTGGGGAAAGACTCCAGAAATGGAGACCAATGAGTGGGCTATTCCAGTACTTCAAGTGTGAAGTACTGGGAGTCTACACCACGACCATAGCAGGGTCAGAGGAGGAAGGATATAAGAGACATACTGTAAAAGTGAATTGACAGGCCTTGGCAGCAGAATTGATAAGGGAAGTGAGAGACAGTAATGAGTCAAAAATGATCTCTAGGTTGTGTGCATGGCTAAGTAGGAGTATGGTAGTACCCTCCATAGAAATAGGGATATTAAGAAGAGGGGAAGGTTTGGGGGATGTAACACCAACAAGATACCCATAGCAGCTGCTATGAAGATGTATGTGGATTTCCAGGGTAGACTGACAAAATATAATAAACTCTCTTCTTCAAAGGCAAAACCAAAATATTTATTTGGATCACTATTAGGATACCAGGAGATAAGATTTAGCAAGGTACACATCACTAGTCCAGCACACACCAACATCCTAAGCATTCTTTCTGTTAGGCCTCCTCACAAACAAATTCCCCTAGGCAAATCCCTCCCTCCGCACATTCACTCTCCCTTCTCTCTCTGCTCTTGCTCTCTCTCCCCAACATTCTATTTCAGTTATTCTGTTGGGCCAGCTTCTCCCACTCTTTTTCCACTGGGTAAGTTCCTCCCACAATGGGCTCCATGTGACTCAGGCTGTATCATAGCTGTGAACTGGGCCAGAGGTGAAAGCAGGTCACATAGGCCTATTAAAGGATGGGGAAGATCTTCCTATTTCATTAACATTACAGGGGACAGGACAAGGATGTGTCCATATGTGTCCATACCCATGGTTTCATCAATGCAGGGAACTCATAGTGAGAAATTTCCCTCAAGTAATGGAAGGAATTACCTCTAGCACTGAGAGCTTACATGTCCAGGGTCATATAGCCAATATGGGTCAGAAGTAAGTAAGTAAGCTCTGTGGCTAGCTCTTCATCTACCATGCCTACCTCAGAGTGGATACTCCATCTACCAATGTAGATCACAGCCCTTCTATGCCTTAGGAGACATATATGGTAAACTGAAGTGACAAGAAAAAAAGAAGAGAAAAAAAAGAAGAGAAAAACCTTTGACCACTGATATCATTCTGATGATGACATGCTTACATACATATACTGATATGCATGTGTGCAATAGACATGTGCATATACATGTTTACATTTATGTACATAATGTAATGTGTTTCCAAGGAACCGTACATGTATATATATATATGATCAAAAAGGAAATCTGCCCCTTGAAGAAAGGCATTCATGGACAATGATAGCATCAGAATTTAAACCTAAGTTCTTTTTCAGTTTATTTTGGCTTCAGCTTACCTTTTCTCTCAACAGATAAAATCAATGACTGCTTTTTGTCCTGAATCAATATTGTTCAAAGAAAGAAAGATGTGTGCTCATTATTGAATGCAAGTCTTAGGCTATCAAAGATAAAGGACAGGTGATGTAGTAGAAAATATAGGGACCAAAAGACCTCAGGACTAGCCCCAGATCCATCCTTAATTAGTTGTGTGACTTCAGACAAGTCAATCAATCTCCTTAATTTTTGGTTTCCTCAGATGCAAAATAAACAAATAACAGATATTTACTGAGTCCTTGCTATTTATTGAGCACTGTGCCAAGTCCTATGGGAGAAACAATGGAGAAAGAAATAGAAGTATTTAGCTTAGAGAAATGAATGCTTAGGGGTGTGGGCACAAGAATTGAAGTGAGATGAATTGTCAAGGGTTAAATATCTACATGTCTAACAACTTGGATTACAGAAGTAATTTTAAAGTTAATTAACCGTATGATCTTAAGTAAGTCTCTTCATGTTTCTGAACTTAAACTTTCTCTTCTGCAAAATGAAGAAGGTTCATCTGGATCCAGAGTTCCTAACATCTTTGTTATGGACACCTCTAGGAATCTGGTGAAGCCTATGGACACCTCAGAATAATGTGTTTTAATGTGTTAAATAAGATACAAAAGAGAAACTAATCATATTAGAATAAAGTGGGTTTTTTTCCCCATCCGAGTTCACAAATATGAATTCTATCTCTGGACCTCCCCCAATCTATAACACTCCTTATCCCAAAGTTCTTCCCAGCTCTGACATGATATATTCTATGTTCTAAAGGTCCCTTCTAGTTCTGATATTATGTGTTCTAAGATCCCTCCCACATTGGGCATTTTATGACATCTCTGTTCAAAAACTTCATTTAATTGTATTGTTTAATATAATCCAATTATGAACAATTAGGAGCTCTGTACTCAGGAGCTATGTAAAAGAACACAGTGCCTGAGCTCTCAGCTTGTCAATTTTCTAGCAGTGCTAAAACACAGTTAATGTGTTGTAGAGAAAAGGATGCTGCATCTGGAGTAAGAAGTCTGGGGTTTTGACTCCTTTCTCTGCTAAATACCTACCAGCTGTTGTGACTTAGTATCAAATACTTACTAGCCATATCACCTGCTTACTTTACCCCTTGGAGTGTCAGTTTCCTTATGTGTAAAATGAACAAATTGGAAGCAGGCACAGAGACACAGAGAGGGAGAGAGAGACCGAGGGGTAGAGAGAGAAAGGGAAAAGGAAAGGGTAAGGGAAAGAGAAATAGAAAGGGAGAGGGAGAGGGAAGGTAGAGGGACAGGGATAGGGAGAGAAGGAGGGAGAGGGAGGGGGGAGGGGGAAAGGGGGAGGAGGAGGAGATGGGGGAGAGAGGGAGAGAGAGAGAGAGAGAGAGAGAGAGAGAGAGAGACAGACAGAGAGAGAGACAGACAGAGAGAGAGAGAGAGAGAGAGAGGGAGAGAGAGAGAGAGAGGAGAGACAGAGACAGAGAGAGAGAGAGAGAGAGAGAGAGAGAGAGAGAGAGAGAGAGAGAGAGAGAGAGAGAGAGAGAGAGAGAGAGAGAGAGAGAGAGAGAGAGAGAAAGAATTACAGGTTTCCCTTCCACATCACAACTTTCCCCATTGTGGTTTTGATATATCACCAGTCAGCATAAGAAATACAATAGGAATTTGGGTGGAGTTTTCCAGAAGCTGCAGATGACACACAAAGACCAGCAGATGACACAGAGCCTATGACCAACTACTTAACCCAAGTTTTACAATAAGATACTATAAACACCCCATAAAAGAAAATTTCAGACTTCTTTTCTGGTACAAAGGGAGGGCCAAAACATTTTACCCAGATTTTCCAGATCATGCCCCTAACCCCTGAGATGGAAGGGTTAACTTCACTTTTAAGGTCCCTTCTCGCTCTAACCTTCTGGAATCCCACTGACTTGGGGATCATTCTCCCCCTTTATATTCCAACCCATCCCTTCCATAACAGTCATCATCTCTCCAATTTATTTTTAAGAGATTTATCTGCAATGATACTGACAGATCTCTAAGGAAAAACTGTATTTATTTAAAGAGATTTATGAGATTCCTAATCCTAGATGTATGCATAAAGGGGACAGAAACCTTTGCTGTGGCATGAATGGAAACAGAAGCTAGGAGCTCACCCTCTATAGTGTTTCTAGTATTTTCTGGATGCTTATTGGAAAAGGTAAGGAGAATCCACATTAATTCAGCTGGGACTAACTAAGGACTAGGGACATTCCAAGGGGTGGGGTCAATCAGAGAAGTTCATAGTTGCTAAATAGTCCACATGTGGACCCCCTGAGTGGATGCTAGAGAGCTATTTAAAGGAATGAATGGTCTACACAGCATTTGACCCAAGTGTTATCACACTTGAGAGTGACTAACACACATCCATGATGTGGCAGCAAGTAAAACTCCTGAAGAACAGTGGGAGAGCACCACAGAGGAGTGAAAAGCAAAAACAGAGAAGACCTGAAGCCCATGACAGTGTTGGGAGCAAGAACTCATCAGCATAGGGATGAGCTTGCTGGACTCAGCAGGAGTGAACGCCATTCAGAGTTAAGCATCTGGGCTGGCACCACACCAGCAAACCAGCAAAAGGAAGAACTAGGAATGTCCTGGTGGAAAGAAGGATTGCTTCTGGGGCACAAACCAGGTGAAAGAACCTTCCAAAACCCTTCCTTGACGTGGAGAGTTACTTTTCAAGAGATCCATTCACTTTCTTACTGGAATAAGCCAAATTTTAATTGGGTGGGGCATAAGGGGCTGAGAATGATTCCTCTGCAGAATCTACACCCTCGTTCTTTATTTTGCTCATCTTCTTCAGAAGTAAATATTTGATTTGTGGTTGATTTCTGGCTTACGATGAGGGCATCCATTATGACACATCAAACCTAAATAGCTGAATGGAATATCCATTGAATATGTTTGGACTCTCTGCTAATTTCGGTGATTTTTTAAACATACTATATTACTACTAATATTTTATTGCTATAAACTCTAACCCATTCCTCTCCCGACTCTAAACTGCATCACCCTTATCTGTCATGATGTTCATTTTTGTCTTTGAAGAGTGCAGTTTGTTACTAAAGTTAAGTAGGAATATCATCTTGGTTCTTAGTCTATTGGTAGTATTTTAAGGGCTTCCAAGCTCTTCCTTGAAAATTATTCCATTTCTGTAAATAATAAATGGTGCCATCCTTTATGCATAATTAGTCATTTAGTAACAGGTCTTAAAGTTAGTGAAAAATTCACTCTAAGTCAATGAAATGATAAAAAAAACATTGGAGAATGTTCTTTGATGCTCTTTAAATAAATCATCATTGACTAATAATATCATATCTCAAAGGAACAGATCAAGGAGTGACAGGGAAATTGCTTTTCAGGGGGAAAAGTAGTTTTGACATTTATAGAAGCTTTTAAAAATGTTTGTAGCAGTAAGAAAGTGGGAGACAATTTAATTCTATTATTTCCAACTAATGTGTAGGTAGTCTCAATCAGAAAATAAAATGGAAAGACAAATTTTTTAACTTTATAGAATGAAAAGGAACATGAAAGTTTTAAATAAGAAGAAAAATAAGAAGGGGGGAAAAGCCAGGATTGAATGAAATAAAATGCAAATAAAATAGCTAAGACTGAAACAGAGAGAGAGATTACAACTCGGATCCAATTGGTATAGGGAACTCCTAAGGGAGGAAATTCCTTCTACTAATGCATGTCAGAAGCTTTTCTTCAACTTATGTTGTTATTGTTGCTCATGCTTCTCACTGGAAGAGAACCAATGACATCAGAATGTTGGGATCAAGGTATGGTTCGTTTGGACTGTGACTGACCAGTCCAGTACAAGCCTGGAAGGTTCTACCACAGCTCAGGTACAAATAGTTCATTTGAACATTTGGGTTGGAGATGCCTCTAAATTTGCACTTCTCATATTTCCTTTGTGCTACTGCAATTCTGTGCTGTTCACAGAGTATAGTGCCTTCTTAGATGCAGGCTTGCCATGCTAGGGAGTCCTGTGTCAGCATCTCCCACGTCTCACAATTGATGCACCCCTTCTCCTGACCTCCCAGTAAGCACTTACCTTGTGTGAGTTCTCTGTAAGATAGCCTTTTAAGTAAACATATGTTTGACATTTGAACAACAGTCCATCAGAGTTGTTGTTTAGCACCAGCATGGCACACCATTGTTGTTGTTTGTCCTTAATTTCTGAAGAGAACCAATGACATCATGGGGGTGATGTCTTGACTCACATGAGAATTGGATTTAAATGAGGCAGAGTTGCCAAAGTCATCAGCCTCCCTCTCTTCCAGAGTCATCAGAGTCCAATGGCAAGACAAAAGTCAAAACAATTGGTGGTAGCCCAGGATGCAGTGGGTGACCTTAGTGTCTTCAGTGTCTGACCAAGGTATAGGCACTCCACAGTGCATGGCCCTTGGAACAAATGGTTCTCATCTGCCCATTCTTCTGGGGAAACCTTCACATGCTTGGGATAGAGACCCCTCTAACTCACCTATGGGTTTGAGGCCCTTTGGTTATCTTCAACCTGGTTTAGCTTTTCTGCTGAGCCATTTGCCGAGGTGTGGTACTGCTCATGCTACACTTCTTGGGGCTACAGGTGAAATGTGAGGGCTTGCCAAGACCTTTTCAGGTCTGCTTTGGTGCCTATCTGGCACTCAACTCTCATGAAACATAGAATGTACTATATAAATGCTTACTTATCTTCCCTTTCCTAAAAGCCATCTGATGCCATATACTAATGGAGGTCAATATTTAATGTGGTTTTTTTTTCTATCAGTTGCTTTCAAACAAATACAGAATTGTGACCTAGATAAAGAAAAAAAATCATTCAGTTTTGAGAAACAGAGGCTCAACATTGCTGTCCTTAGAATTTATGTTACAAAACTACCTTAGGCTAAACTAAGGTTAGGGAAATGACCTCAAGGCCACATGTGGCCTTCTAGGTCCTTCAGTGTGACCTTTTGACTAAGTTCAAGTTTTACAGAAAAAATCCTTTTATTAAGGAGATTTGTTCTGTGAAGTTGGGTTTGGTAAAAGGGCCATACATCCCCACCCCTGGACTAAACTATAGTTTGGGCAAGAAGTAAACTTCCTGGGTAAATGTGAAAATAGATAAACCTAGTATGGAATCCAACTGTGAACTAAAGAAGGTCAAGATATTTATTCATCTAGCACATTTCTAACATGGAAGTATTTGACCAAATGTTTCATCACAAAAGAAACCTGATGAAAATTTTCTCATTTCATAAAAAGAGCATGATAAAGATTAAGGCTTTGCATGTGTTAGGATCTGTGCTAAGAACTGGGAACACAAATACAAGAAAGAAAAAAAAACAGTCCCTACTCTCGAGGACTTTCCCCCTTAATCAGGGAAGACAACATAACGAGGAACTAGAAAGTAAAATGCTGCCTGCTTTCAACACCACAGAAACAGATTCCTTTGCACCAAGTGCCCCCTAGAGTTCCATCCTACCCCACCTCCCATTTTCCTGCCTCCTTTTGTATATTGTCTTCCCTTCCCACCCCAACTCCCTTTTAGATATAAACTCTTCGAGGACAAGGACTATCTTTTATTTTATTAATTGTATTCCTAACCCTTAGCACAGTGTCTGGCATATAGTAGGTGCTTAATAAATGTTGATTGATTGGATTGATGGCCTAGGGTTGTGATTCACCAATCAGAAGAGAGGGCTTCAGGACAGAAGCATCTCCAGGGTGAAAAGGCTGCTGGCACAGAGGTGGAAAGATCTAGAGAGTGAGGAGTGGAGCTCACAGTGTAGTGAGCACATCTACATGCATCATGAAATGGTATACAAAAAGACTATAATTAGAGTCAAAAGACCTGGATGTGAGGCCTTTCTGTTTAATATCTGTATGACTTTGGTCATCATTTCAGCTTTGGGGGCATCTGTTTCCTCATGTGTGAAATTAGAGACTACATGATATTTAAAGTACCTCCTAGCTCTAAAATCTATGATTCTATGATCTGTGAAATGAACAGATCAGTCCAAGTGACTGTGAAGGTCCATTCCAACCTTAAAATCCAGTGAATTCTACTTTTACTCATATGCCCCTAAAAAGGTAGTTGTCATTTATACCCAAGTGCAAAAAAACCCAAAACCCTTTCAAAAAAATTCTTGGCTAGGAGAAAATATCATAGCTAAAGTGGCATAAGAAAAAGTAGACATTTCAAAATATGAGTGGGACAAAGAATGTATAGGAGAAATAAGTAGGAGTTCACAAATTGCCTCTGAATATTGGCAAACTTGCATATTCATAGTTGGCAAATAATGTGGGTTGTTTGTCATACAAGAGGATTGATAACAGCGTCTTTCAGATCCAAATATTTTAAGAACATTTGAATTTCTCACTTGACAGTAGATCCAAGAGAATTGAAATGGTTGAGCAGATCTCAAAAATGTTCAGTTATTCAGACAATCTCTGCCATATCACAAGTGAATAACTTACCTTTACAAAGCATTTCAAAAGCAAAAAACTTAGAAGGAAGCACAGAAAAGCTTTGACAACAATATGTAGTATTTATTACATTGTTGTTTTTTTTTTTTTTAAAGCAATTGGGGTTAAGTAACTTGCTCAAGGTTACACGGCTAGTCATTTGATTTATCCGTGGGTGCTCATTTTCTGAGGCCCGATCTGATCTCGGGTCATCCAAACTCCGAGGCCGGCGCTCTTACTCACTGCCTAGCCGCCCCTTTAGGGCAATTGGGGTTAAGTAACTTGCCCATGGTTACACGGCTAGGTTTTTTTGTTTGTGCAGATTAAGTGTCGGAGGCCGGCTCCGAACTCAGGTCCTTCTGATTCCAGGGCCGGCGCTCTATTCACTTCACCACCTAGCCGCCCCCATTGTTGTTTTTTTAAAGTAAACACTGCGAATGGAAATTCATGGTTTTATATTGAATCCTCTCCTTATGCTGTGCTGTATACATGGAAATGTTCCCTTTTTTGTCTTTTTGCATTTAAGGTCAAAATAAATTTATTTTTTTTAATTTTGGTAAACAATAAAATAAAAAAGTACCAAGCATTTTAGAAATGTGATCTTTAAAACAACCCTGAGAGGTGACTACCATAGACATCATCATTCTCCTTTTGCAGATAACAAAATGGAACCTCAGAGAAGTGATATGAATTAACTAGTTGCTAAATTCGTCATTGCCAGGAGCAGTATTCAAACCTAAGTTTTCTTGACTCTAAGGTTAGCACTCTATTCAGTTCAACAAACATTTATTAAATTACTAAAACACCTCAGGACTGGATGCTAGTTCCAGTGGAGTTACAAAGCAAAGGAAAAAACACACTCACTGGCCTCGAGGAGCTTACATTCTACTAGAGATGGGCTGTGCAATGCCAAAGGATTTCACTGCCCAAGAAAAAAAGTAGGGTTGCCACTTCACTGGCTCCTGTTTGTCACATGACCCTCAGCAACTAACCATTGTCAGTCTGTCTCTAGTCTAACCCATCTGCAGCCCGAAGAAATTTGGTCTGTTTTTATTTTGGTCCCTACCTACTGCCTAGTTGCACACCTCTGCACTAAAGCTTTTCAACATGAAAACAGAACAATAAATGCAATCTGAGAAGGAGAAAGAACTAACAGGGGAATCATCAAAAGGTTTATATAAAAGGTTATTACTGAGATGTGCCTGGAAAGATTCTAAGAAGTTGATATGAGGCAGGAGTTGATTCCAGGCATGAGAACCAATCTGAGCAAAAGTTTGAAAACAGAAGGTGGAATATCAAGTTTGGGAGAAGAGAAGATGTAATTTATTGGATATTCTGGAATCACATTCATGTTTAAGTCAAAAACCTATACCAGAGTCCTACTCTGAAATATAACAAAGTGACTCAGGGACTTCAGTTTTTTTAGTTGAATAAAAACTTGAGTAGGACCAGAAAAAGGAAAAGGGAAGGGAACAAACAAACAAACAAATCGCATGCCTAGCAAAGAACTCTGTATTTATTTTCTGAGAACCAACCTGACTTAGTTCAGATAGGTTCATCAGAAAAGGAAGGGCCACCTGGGCATGACTCTTTTGGCTGCCTTTGTGACTTTGGACAAGCACAGCCTCCCTGGGCCTCAGTTTTCCCCACTTATAATATCAGGGTATTTGACCAAATGACTTAGAGACCCCTCCCAACTCTAGATCTATGATCCTGTGTCTCACATGACAACTTATAAAGCTGTCCACATAGATGAAAGCATGAACCACTAAATTATGGGGAAAAAAACAGAAAAAAAATGCTATATAGAGTCAGGAATCAGCCAGGTCATCAGTCACTTTATGAAATATACAGGGCTATGCAACAAGGGACACTTTTTTTGGTGGGGGGAGGCAGGGCAATTGGGGTTAAGTGACTTGCCCAAGGTCACATAGCTAGTGTGTCAGGTGTCCGAGGCTGGATTTGAACTCAGGTCCTCCTGACTCCAGGGCCAGTGCTCTACTCATTGTGCCATCTAGCTACCCCTACAAGGGACACTTTTAACATTACCTTTTAGATGTGTACATATTTTCTATGGCATAAAATTCTTCTGTGACACATAGATGTTTGCCTTGTAATAAATCAAATTGCATGGCTAACAATACAGGATCAAAGCTTTGTCGAAATTATATGTGTTCAAATGGAAGGTCAAAGCACTGTCAAAACTGTTATGTGTTAACAATGCAGGCTCAAAAGGTAGCCAGTGAAACAAGAATTGTAACTATAAATTTCAGCACCTGAGGCAAATTCAGTTAAAGAAAAGAAGAGGACATGATTATCCAAAAAGTCATCCCCTCAGCTGTTCAAGGAAAGGGTAATGGGAGGAAAGGTACAAACACAGGTAGGAATTGATAGGAAAGAAAGCAACCTATATCCTCCTCCTCTCGCAATTTCTGCTGGTGCAGGATCCTACTCTTTCGCCCTCTCTCAGGACTTGCCTTTCACCTTGCCCCTGTCCAAATCCCCACATGAGCACTGGATGATGAAGATTATGATATGCATGCAGTCTCCCAACTACAATGGAAAGGAAGGTCACCTACTCTGGGAAGAAACATGCTAGGCAACCCCTGAAAAATGTCAGCACCTGAGGCAAAACTCCAGCTGCCCCCTCCCTAGTTTCAGCTCTGGGCAAAACTATGACCAGTCTTTCATTAAGAAGATAGCAGGAGGGAAATGCTTGCAACTTTCAATATTTCTTCTGTCATAGCTCCTGCTACAGAAAAATAAATCCTGTGACTAAGAGTGGTATTGACCCAGGTTATGTAATACACGTTCTGAATATCAATCACGCAACTTGAAATGGGATCTCTCTAAAGAACACGAATGCAACCTACCGTGAAGAGTCAGTGCAAAGGCTCTCTTAGGCACCTAATTATCTCCTGATGGGTATTCCTTTTCTTCTCGTATATCCATCTAAGGCTTCTCCTAGATAACAAGCTCCTTGAGGACTGCAGTGGTGTCATTTCTCCTCACTGACCAGGGCTGGCCCAAACCAAAGGTACTTAAGTAGAATGGAATTAAGAATTCAAACATTCAATGTAAAAACCCATCCCCCCAAAAAAACTATTGTTTTTCCTTGTTAACAATAGCATCTGATGCCTTGTATTTTTGTTTCCAAGAGGACCATGGTAGGAAAACTCTTAAGTTGTTACATCTGCTTCATTTCCTGTATCAGAAGGAGCCCAGAGAAAAATGTGGAATTCTAGGGCCTTGTATTGTTTGGTGCTGATAATCTTTTCAAAGGACAAACCTCCAACCTTTCCTGGGCCACCTTGGTTTTTATTGTGGCATAAGGCAGCTGAGAAAGGGAAAACATGGACTTCCACAATTTAATTGAAACAGAGTTTTATTAGTTTACCCTGAAGTGCTAATAAAAAAAAATGGTCAATAGCAGATGGTTTTTCTCTGCTCTCTGATGGCACCTCTATACCCTGAGGTTAATAACCTGCCTTTTTTTGTTGACCTATTGACATCATGTCTCCAGCCACATTTGTTTTCTCTTTAAAAAAACACACACATTATAAAATGTTCAATATCTTGTTTTTACTAGTAAAGAATCTCTGCATGATTTCTTTTTATTGAGCCATTTGTTTCTTAGCTCTCCAAAACTTCAGGGCATCTATGATCTTTCATTTACATGGGCATTCCCTCCCTTCATTGGTGTAGAGAACCCATTCCAATAGAATGTAAACTCTGCCTGTAGAGACTGCTTCTCCTTTTGCCTTTTGCTCCCCAGTTCCTGACACAGTACCTTGAATAGAGCAGGTGCTTAATAAATGTTTGTTGCACTGAATTGCATCAATCAAGAAGCATTTACTTTTACTAAGCAACTAGTGATACAAAGACAAAAATGAAATAGCCTTTTCCCTCAAGAAGCTTACATTCTGTCTTTCGACCTGGAAAACAACAGGTACAATCTATCTATATATGTATATGTATATATACATATATACATATACATACACACATATATCTTACACATACACACACATATATACACATATATCTTACAAATACAAGGTTATTTGGGGGGTGGTATTAGCAGCAATAAGAAATCAGGACAGGACTTATATAGAAGGTGGGGTTTGGGCTGAGCTTTGAAGGAAATTAAGGATTCTAAGAGGGAAAGAGTGACTATATTCCAGGCTTGGGGAACAGCCTCTTCAAAGACACAGAGATGGGAAATGGAATGTTATATATGATGAGCTGCGGCCAGGTTAGCTGAATTAATGGAAATAATAAGGGTCACTGAAGCATTTTTTGTAAATGCATGGAAGACAATAGTTTTTTAAATGCTGGATAACTGAAAAAATCCATTTAAAAATTAAATGAAAACATAAGGAAAGAGATTTGCAAGCCTTAAACTGAAAAATTTAGAGGAAACAAGGACAGCTTTGAAAGTAACATGTGGAATTTATCATGTATTCCCAAAAAAGAAAGCTATACATAATAGAGATTAGCCGCTTTCACATTTAATTCTATTTTTTAATGCTACTTTGTATATGGACACATTCTGTCTTCTTGTTATTGGGAGAAAGTCATTACATTCAGAATTTTTTTTAAGTCAAGTTTAATTGCCTACAAAATAAACTCCATATTCCTTTGCTGACATGCAAGGCTCTTTAAAAAATGTGCCCCAAATGAGGATTAGCAAAAATTGAACTTATAATAATTATATTTTCTGGTATTTAGATAGCACTTAAAGGATTACCAACAGCTTTAATTTTACTATCTCATTTGAGAGGCATCATAGCATAGCAACTAAAAAGCTTGCTTTAGAGCCAGGAAGGCTTGAGTTCAAGTCCTCCCTCTGATACATACTAGCTGTTAGATCCTGGACAAGTCACTTAACTTTTAGTATCCTAGGTATCTTTCTAAGCCTATAAATTGCAGATGTAGAGGGAACATGTTGTTTTGGTAGAGGAAGTTTCCTTATGTCTCCTATATCAATGAAATCACAGATCCATTCCCCTAACTTGTAGTATAAAAAAGTAAACAGATACATTAATATTGACATTTGACTAAATATATTTAACATCAAGAGTAGGCATATATGCTAGAATCAGTAGTGGTGGAGATAGTCACAATACAGTAAGCAGAAACTAGTTTACTGGACACATAGACAGCTAGGTGGTACAGTGGATAGAGGGCCAGATCTGGAGTCTGGAAGACTCATCTTCCTGAGTTCAAATCCAACCTCAGATATTTACTAGCTGTGAGACCCTGGGCAAGTCACTTAGCCCTATTTGCCTCAGTTCTTCAACTATAAAATGAACTGGAGAAGGAAATGACAAATTACTTTAGTCTCTTTGCCAAGAAAATCCCCCAATCCCAACAAAACAAAAAGACGATCCATTCAACAAAGCTTTCCCTGTCACAAGCAGATTATTAATAAAAGGATGGTTATTTGGCCATCTCTCTTAGACCAAAGACAATCATGGCAATAGAGCTCATAGTTTATATACCCCTTTTGAATGGGGAGTCTGAGAGTGACCCCTGGATAGAGAAATTACCTCCAGTCAGACCACCCCCAGCCTTGTATTTTTATGTATTTTCTTAAATATTTCCCAATTACATTTTAATCTACCATCAAAGTTTTTACCCCAGGCTTCCTGCGGCCAAGTTTAACATCTCTGACCTACACCAATGAGCTCTATTCCTAAACATAGAAAATATTGGCTTACATCAGACCAGTTTGTTCATACTCTGAGGATTTGAGATCTCCATCTGACCACTGATGATCATTTCCACCATCATGTCTCCAAACCACCCTCCTAATTCCTGTCTATGCTGAGTTCAGACATAAGTTTCATAGGACACATCATCGTGGTACAGTAGGAAAAGCACTGGACCAGGAATCAGGACGATTAAGATTCTAGTCTTGGCTCTGCACAGAAAATATTTAGCACAAGACTATACCTAGGTTACCAAAGATAAATCCCTTAACCTCTCCAAACTGGTTTCCTCACTGTAAAATGCAGATAATTGCTGCCCTGTAATCAAGCCTACCTCACGGGATTGCTGTGGCTATTAAATAAGTAGCAACAACAATAATAATAACAGATAACATTTCTATAGCTCTTTAATGTTTTTTACAAATACCTCTGGGAGGTGTGTGCTATTATGATACCCATTTTATAGATGAGAAACTGTGACAAAGGTGACGTGGCCTCCTGAAGAGCACATAAGTAGCAATTATCTGAAGCTGGATATGAACTCAGATCTTCTTGACTCCAAGTCTAGTGGTCCATCCACTGCATCTAACAAGCTCTAAGGTGTAGGACAAATATAGAGCACAGGAGGAGGGTAACAGGGGGCAAAGGGAAAGATCAGGTCAGCTAGGTGGTACTAGAGTGCTGGGTCTGGAGACAGAAAGACTCAGCTTCCTGAATTCATATCTGGCCTCAGACACTTACTAGCTGTTTGACCCTGGTCAAGTGGCTTAACCCTGTTTGCCTATTTCCTCATGTGTAAAAATGAGCTGGAGAAGGAAATGGCAAACCATTCCACTATCTTTGTCAAGAAAACAGCAAATGGGATCACAAAGAGTTGGTCCCAACTGAAAAGCAATTAAACAAAAAGGAAAGCATATTAGACCTGAACTTATGTAAGATGTAGGTGAGAATCTTGGACATGAATACACTTTCTAGAGAAGGACAACCAAATGGATAGAAGGATATGATAATGTTTAACTTTGATAAAAGAAGACTTGGGAGAAGAAGAGGGGAAGATCAAGGAAGGAGGAGAGAGGCTATGAATAGGTGGCAGTGGTGGTGGTGGAGATTTTTGTTTTTTGAGAATTTTAAAGTCTTTCATCTGGAGGGAAAAAGTAGACTTGTTTTACTTGGCCTTGGTGGGCAAAGCAAGGAACAATGCTGCAAAGTGGCAAATTAAAGTTTGATATAAGGAAAAATATCCTCACTGTTGGAGACATTCAAAATGGAACAGGACACCTAAAGAGGAAGTGGACTTAACTTTGGTGGAGATTGTCAAGTAGGGCCCAGATGATCAAATTCTGGGGATGCCATGTAGAGAATTCTTGTTCAGGTGTGGGGTGGCCTTGATGTTCGATGAAGTCCCTTATCTATAATTCTAGTTTTATAATTATCTAACTTTCTATACTTCTAATCCAGTTCCATTATGTCTCCCTTGGGGTATGGCAATGGTGTTCCAGCTCTGTACATATCACTATTTTGTACCAGGGAAAGATTATAATCCTGATAATTAAAATGACTAAAATCATCAGAGCAGCTATAGCACATGGACAACTATTTCCATCTTGTTCATTGACTGGTGTTTCTTTCATGTTCACAGTTCTCATATGACTTTTTTCTTTGGGGTCCTTATGCCACCATTGGTGATAGAATAGGAAGGCCTGTTACTTTCTTTCTGGAGTCTCTGTTGTATGGTAGAACTACTGAAAATCCATATTTTACACTTAGCCATTATCTTGCATAGCTCACAGCACGGTATAAAGGTAGGTAAGTATTCAATTGTGTTCTATATAACATTTAGAGTTTCTTTTCTATATTTAAAGTTACCTCTGACTTCCCTCATCTTTCTGTCTTTGTAGCCTTTGATGAAGGTCTTGAACAAACCCAAGTTATTTACTAAGAACTATTCAGATTCTATGAATGTATCTAAATTTATTTTTAAAATCCTTTCCCCAGTGTCTCTTGCCATTGCTTAGTCTCTTTGGTAAATAGATCACTTAAAACTTTCATGGACACACATACTTGAAGTGCTATTTGATGAAACTAGTATAAACATATTTAGACTTCTTTTAAAGGCCTTTGGAAACTAAGACATGAATTATGCATCAAGAATACTAAAAAGCTTCACTCATTACATGATATGCCTTTGAAACCTTTGAAATGTTAGAATTCCAAGTATTTCATTATTCTTTCCTCTAGAATCCCAAATCGGTAAAAAAAACAAAGTACCACTTATATACATGTATCTTTTTCTCTTCTGTCTATTTGCACTTGAAAACAGTTATGAAATTTTCGTGGGCCCAAATGCCATGTTTTTCAGTCTTTGCTGACCCTCAAAGAGTTTTCATTCTAATGGGGGAGACAACATGTACACAAAGAAGATGAAAGGGTTTTTAGCTACAGAAGAAATAGAAAACTAGCTAAAAGGCAAAAATACTTTTAAATTGTGTCTGCAATTTGCTTTTTTTCTTCATCACTGACAATTGCCAATTATACTTAAGGTCTGAAATGTGATTACCTTGGTCATTTTGAAGAGAAATCTATGTAGAATGCAATCAAAGTTGGAAAAATGTAATTGGAGGCAGGCACCACCCCATCCAAGCATTGACCCTCTCCCATATAGATCCCCTCACCCACGACACCTACCATTCCACCCCGCAATTGAGCCAGACACTTGGTCTTTTGGATCCTAGAAAGCTAAACTAGAAACAAGGGGGTAAAAGCCACAGAGGCTTATTTGGACTTGACATAATTGGAGAACACACTAACCTTTGAGAGGGTTCTCCCAAAGCCAGATGTGGTCAAGGGTTGGTTTCAGCCCAGGCTCCCTTCTTCGGTGTGTTAGAGGACATACTTGTAAGGGTATAGGGTATGGACTCAATGGTACCAGAGGTCCTTTCTGGGAGGGCACCAAACCCTGTAGGAATATTCTTCTGCCACTCAGTAACTACCATACTTGCCTTTGAAATCAGCCTGCATCTGTAAAACTGGTTCCCCAAAGCTGGAGCACAAGGGGCCCCGAAGGTGATGACACCTGTCAAAAGTGTAGAGTGAGGGGCTTTCCAGTAGATGTCAAGGTGCCTGAAGCAAAGAGGTGGGGGCGGAGGGATGGGAGGAGGCACACAGTGCCTACAGCTAAGGCCATCGTGGGCTCTTTAGCAGGTGGGATAGGGTGAGGGGAGAAGTTTCGGATACTGGGGTCTAAGCAGGGGGGCTAACAGGTCCAGAAACAGATGGAGGAAGAAGCTGCAGTCATCCAGGTGGTTCAGACTATAGTCAGATTAGCCACGTTAATCCAGGAGCCTAGAAACCAGGGACGCTCTGCCTTTCTCATCCCTGAGGAGCTTCCTCCAGTCCTGGACTATCCCGCAGGGTTCCAGCTCGAGGTCCACCTCCTCAGGAAACCTCCCTGGACACGGTCTACTCCCTACCTATTTCTTATCTTGTCTGCAACGTTCAGAAATTGCCTTGCAAATCAATCAACAAAGGAACAATGTTGGGTACTTGACTCTTCCCTGGACAGGGCCCAAGGGTTCCAAAGTCTGATGGTTAGATGAAGACAGTCTCTAGAAGATCGAAAATCCCACCATTTTATTTCTTAGATTTGGCAACAAATGTCTCCACATGCACGATTCTGTAGAAAGAGTATCCATGCTGGGAAAGCCCTCTCCGGCTCTCCATTCCCTCACTCCTGTCTCACATAAAGGGGCAGGCCTTCTTGCCAAGGCAAACCTCTCTACATGCTCTCTTAGCCCATCCCATCCTCTCCAGCATACTGCCTCCTCTATCACCCCCACTCTCACTATTCTTCCAATTATCCTATGGCTCTTCTCTCTTTTCTGGCTAAACTCCTTGAGAAAGTCATTTGTAATCAATGCTTGTTACCTTTTCTCTCACTCTTTTAACCCTCTGCAGCCTGGTTTCTGACCTCATCATTCAACTGAAGCTCCTCTGGCCAGTTACCAAAGGTTTCTTAATTGCCAAATCTATTGGTCTTCTCAGTCCTCATCCTTCTTGATCTCTCTACACTTTTGACAGTTGATTACGCTTTTCTCCTTGACATTCTCTTCTCTCTAGGTTTTTGTGACTGCTCTCTGTCTGAAAACACTTCCTCTGTCTCACTAGATCTCTATCCATGTCATACCAGTTAATTGTGAGTGTCCCCCAAGACTCCCCATACATTCTCTTTTCTTCTCCCTTTATTCTATCTCTTGGCAATCTTATCCATTCTCATGGATTCAACCATCTCATTTCTGTGCAGATGATTCTCAGGTCCATTTAAGCCCTAACTTCATTCCTAAACTGTGCTCTCATCTCACCAATTGCCTACTGGACATCTCAAAGTCACAGCCATCTGAAACTCAGAATATCTAAAACTTAACATATTTTCCACCAAACCTTCCTTTCTTCCTATTCAGCCCCTAATATTGTTAAGGGCATCACCATCCTCCCAATTGTCCAGTCTCGCAATGTAGGCATCATCTTTGACACTTCAATAACTTATTATCTAAGTTATCTAAGCAGTTGCCGAGTCCCATTGTTTTTACCTTCACATCTCTCCTATAAAAACCCCTTCACTCCTCTGACACTGCCATCACTCTAGTGCAGGTTCCTTGTCAGCTCACACTTGCACTATTGCAATAGCCTACTGAGCAATCTACCTGCCCAGTATCTCTTCCCACTCCAGTTCATCCTTTAAAGTGATATTCCTAATGTACAGATCTGACTACATACTCTCTCTCTCTCTCAGTAAACACTAATGGCTGCCTATTACTTGGAGGATCAAGTATAAAATCCTCTGTTTAGCTTTTAAAGCCTCTTCCTCCCTTTCCAGTCTTCTTAGACTTTACTTCTATGTACTCTACAAACGCTGTTCCTCAAAGAAGACACTTCATCTCCTGAATGTGCATTTTCACTCGATATCCCCCTACCTGTAATCCTTTCTTTCCTCATTTCAGCTACTTCAACTTCCTTATTTCCCTGGCTTCCTTCAAGATTCAGCTCAAACCCTACCTTTTACAAGAGCCCTTTTGCCAGCTTCCCTCTGAGATGACCTCCAATTTGCTGTTGTATAGTTTCTTGCATGTAGCCTCTTCCATTAGATTGTTAGCTCCTCGAAGACAAGGACCCTTTTATTTTTCTTTCTATCCCAGTGCCTGGCATAAAATGGGCACTTAATAGCTTGTTGGCTTGATTAAAAAGCCTACACAAACTAGCAATGATCACTAAAGCTTGCTTTAGAGTGAACAGTTCAGTACTTCACTTACTGGGAGGGGCAGGGTGATCTCTTGAATGTGTAAGATAGGCCAGCCAGCAATGGTTGAAGGGTTAGAGGACATAAAACGTTTATACATGACATTCCACCTACCCTCAGCATCTGTAGACTCTCTCCCATGCCTAGGATGCTCTCCTTCCTCATCTGCTCCTCTTAAAATCCCTGGCTTTCCTTGAGGGTTGTTTTTGTATCCCTTTCACAAGCCTTTCATGATTCTAGAACTGTCAGTACTTTCCATATTCCCCCTTCCCCAGAAGAGTATATTTTGTATTTGTTTATTTCAGTATATTTGTTTTCCCTCAGTAGCAAACTCCTTGAGGGAACAGACTTTTACTAGGGCCTTACTATTTATGGAATGTCGTGCTTTCACCTACCCCCTACTTTTGTTTCCTGGAAACACCCCACCAAAGCCCAATCTACCTATCTCCTGATTTCATCTTTTTTTTTTTTTTTTGCTTTTTTGGAAGGCATTTGGGGTTAAATAACTTGCCCAAGGTCACACGGCTAGGTTTTCCTGGTTTCATCTTAACAGACAATTATTTGCTAAGACTTTCTGTGGCCAAAGATTTAATCACTCTGCAGCTAAAGTGATGAGCTCCTTCAAAGTTGAATAGGCTAGCCCTCAAATAAGTGACTGTCATACAGTCCATCACCAGGCTCACACCTCACAGTATCACTCCCCAACTCCTAATTATATATATTTACACATAGGTGTGTATATATGTGTGGATGTACTATAACTTTAAATTTACCATTTGAAAATTTACACATGATTTAAGTCAGGATTCATATATATATATGGTCACTTCTGTGGAGGGAAGGTGGCAATATACAATAGCAAGATTAAAAAGTATATATTACATCTACCATTTGGGCAAATCCCCCATGAAATTATATATACATATATGTATGTATGTGTGTGTATATACACACACATATATTTTATAAGAATATATGAGAAGAAACTCAAATATACATTCATATTAGTAATGTATAAGGTTTCTAAGGTAGTTTACTTAAACATATGTGTGTGTGTGTGTGTGTGTATACTTACACACACAACCCTCTGATATATATGTATGTGTGTGTGTATATAAACACACCTCTAATATATTATGTATGTGTGTATACACACACGAATACACACACATACACAGAGAGCAAGAGAGCTGGCTCAGTTTTGAGTAGATTTTCAGCTGGTAAGCTCAAAGAAAGACAACACAGCAGCATAGATGGATGGAGGGCTGGCCTTGGAATTAGGAATACCTGTGTTCGAGCCCTGCCTCTGACATATATTGCCTGCATCATGCCAGTCCCCCAGGCAGCTCTCTAGGACTTCAAGTTAAAGACCAACTGAAGAACTTCATTAGCGGAGGGAGTTTCCATATCAGTTCTTCACACAAATGAAATCAAAGGTATGGAACAAAAAGTGCTTAGTACCATATAACATACAGAGTTAGAAAGGACCTTAAGAGCTCACCTAGACCAACCCTTTTATTTTACAGAAAAGCAAACTGATTCCCTTAGAAATAATTGTCCAAAGGGTAGGTGTTGTGTATACATTTTTACCCTACTATAGTATATTGCCAGCTTCCCTACTCACTCTACAAATTTCCCAATTGTCCTTTAGAATAAACTCTCTTTAATCTAAAAAACTGGTAAATGAATAAAACCCTGTAATAGTTTCACTACACTGTGGGACAATAACTTAAAACCTAAAGGGGCACTAGTGAGTTGAAATCTGATGGAAAATATGATCTCCAGGGGCTTTATTAATAAAGACAATTTCCTGAATAAGGAAGTTGACAGTACTACTGTCATCTTTCTGAGGGGAAAAAAAAAAGAAACTAAACAAAAACTACCAATAGAACATACATATGCAAGGAAGAAAAATGAGATCCTTTCACTTTTCCCAGAATCTGGTTCTTAAAATTGTAAATTATTAAGACAGGCAAGTTACTTCTTTCTACACTAGTGAATTTCAACACAAACTCTTCACAACACAGTTGTAAAATCCTCAGACCTTAGAACATCCACTGCTATTTTGGTAGCTATACAGTTTCTTTAAACTTTAAAAGATTTTTGTTTTCATTTTATGAACATTTTTCCACTTGTATGTTTCTCAATTATTTCAAGGAGACTATATGCAAGTGTTAATTTTTTTAGTTTGTTTGATAAATCTTTATTAAACTCCTCAAGAGGCTTGCCCTGAGAATAGTGAAGAGGTGTGGAGGCAGAAAACTTTGGCTCCAGTTCTGCCTCTCAAGCACAAAGGCTGCGAGGTTCTGGGTAAGTTACTTAACCTCTCGGTACTCCAGGCAACTCTCCAAAATCATAAATTGCAAACCAACTGTAACTCTACATTGGTAGGGAAAGTTTAGTATTAGGCGTTCTCTAGACCAATTAAATCATAAGTTTGGACCAAGAAAATGTTTTAAATATAAGCATGTAACACAAAAACACATTCATTTTTAGCCTTGCAAACTTTTCTCTGGCAGTAAGTGAATATTTAATGGAAAATATTCCTATTATATATCAAAGTACTTAAATTAGTACTTTGGCATATCAGTGCCATCTGCTGGAAAGTTAATACAATGAAATTATCAAAATACCCAAGTTCCTTTCTGATTTCCTAAAGAGAAAAATAGTGCTTTTTGATGTTCTTAAAAAATAAGTTTATTTCTATTTGGAAGTACTAGCAGGCTTTTAAATAGATAGATAGATAGATATATATATATATATATATATATATATATATATATATATATATATTTCATTATTAACATTTATCAAATACCAAATGTAACATGTAAGAAATATTGGACCCTTCATGTTGAATTTAGAAGGAACTCAAATACACATTCTTATTACTAGTGTGTAAACTTGGTTTCTAAGTTAGTAGGTCACTAAACCTCTCTGAGCCTTAATTTCCTCATCTGTAAAAATGAAGGGGCTGGAGTAGATAATCTATAAGGTCTCTTACTGCCCTGACAATCTATATTCTAAAGCCCTTCCATCTGCATTGTGCTACTATTGTCTAACCTTACATTACTTACCCTATTACTAAAAGAAAGTACCTACTCAAAGAGGACACCAAATTATTTTCTATAATCAAATGACTACAGCAAAATAAGCACATGGATTATGCCTTTTGATAATGCTTTCATTGAGAAGGAAGTATGGTTAATACAACTGGAAACCATACACTTTAATCCCACTTTTTAAAATTAATTTCTCATCAGATGTGCTCTTTACTATTGTTAACCATGTAGTGGGGACACCAACACAAAGTATTCCCAACAGAAATAAAGACATATAATTGTAATTAACCCTGTAAATGAAAATGTGAAATTAAAATTCTAAATGATAATATAGAAACATACAAAGATTGCTTAACTGACTTTAATAAACAGAACATAAAGACCCTAATCTTGAAATTATTATGCAAAATACACAGATGTATACTGCTTTTTCTTTAAAAAATATAAAATAAATAAGCAAGACATGTGAAAATAGGCAAGTTTTCATTAAATAAAAGACTGAAATTTTTTTAAAGAAAAAATGCTGATTTGATTTCAACATCATATGAAGAATGGAATTCATTGTTACCAATATTCAAGTTTATTAAACAAATAAAAAATTTATATTTAGAAAACTTTTAACTGTCATCTGCTTCAAGGTTTATGTTGCTCCCAAATTTTGCATATAACTGAACTTTCAAATCAGCTAACACCCGCTGGATTGATTCAACTCTGGATTCTAATGCTTCAATTTCATCTTGCAAATTTTTCTGGAAAAGGAAAAGGTAACTAGTCAGCAGCAATTCCATTCAAGTTATTCTTAAATTATTTCTGAAGAATTACACAAAAGATAATACTTAAAAAAACAAAAGTTAAGACTTAATGAGAAACAAATGAACAACATGGAAATTTGGTAATTATATTCAAATATATCATCATTTTCAGAACCAAGAGCCTTGATATAAATTTTAGTCATGGTTGCATTCTTAACTATTTCAGAAGTGAAAGTATAATGGTAAATTTTAATTTTTTAAAATCAATATACAAAAACATAATGTCTAGAACTACAGTGAAAACAAAAACCACACACACAAAGATTTCTAACATACCTTAGCTTCTTCCAACATTTCTTGAGTTTCATCTTGAGAGTGGCTAATAAAAACATCACCAATTTGGTAGGGAATCATTAAAGGATCTTCATCCATCATCATTACATCATCACAAGCATCCTCTAAATTTTGAAGCTGTTTCTATAAATCCAAGAGAAAATACCAGTAAAAAGGAGATTTTTTTTAAAATTAATTATTACAAATACAAGTGGCAAATAACTTTCATTTTGAGACAAGGTGGTTTCAGTTTATAAAAGATTATATCTCCAAAGGTAATTAAAAACTAAATGTAAAAATAAAATCCCACATGATCAACTTTTAAGATGATTTAAAAAGTGAAACTTTATTCAAGATATCAATACCACAATTCCCCCTAGATTTCTACATTTAGTTTCTGAGTTCACAGCATTAAAAAAAAAACAACTATAATGCATCACTAAAAATCATATTCATTTTTCCAACTATGAAGTTTAATATTTTCCTAATACCTTTTTAACGTCTATTTCTTCCTTCAGTTCTGTGATTCTACTAGTATTCCGTGCAAATTTGTTAATCTTTTGTTGGTCTTCAAAAGTAACATTGACATCTTCTGCAGCCTGAAAAACACATTTTTATTTTTTCCATAAAACAACTTATTTTAATCAATGAAGTACCATAAACTATTATTTTGATTCTGTAAGTTTTAAATTACCTATTTCCTCCCCTCATATTTAATAGGGAAGAATTCAATTCAATAAGTATTAAACGACTTCTACATTCAAGGAAATGAGAAACAGATAAAAGTCCCTACCTTCAAGAAGTACACATTCCAGATGGCAGAAGAGATATACTTACACAAATAAGAACGGACAAGATAATTTTGAAAGAGGAAAAAGTATAAACAACTAGAAGGACCAGGAAAAGCTCCCCATTAATACTTGTATTGAGCCTTGAATAATTCAAAAGATTCTAAGAGACTGAAGTGATAGGGAAAAATGTGTTTCAGATACAAGGGACATGCTGTATAAAAATGTGAAGATGCAGATTATGAAACAGAATTTCAAGTTCAAAAAAACATCAAGTCAGACTATTTGACTGGAACATAAAGCACATAAAGGGGAATAACTGAAATAAGTCTGGGAAAAAAGCCTAGAATCAGACTATGGAAGATTTTAAATATCAAGCTAAGTCAAGTTTATACTTAGAATTCTTGAGCAGTAAAGTGACATGGTCATGCCAGTGAATTTGAAGATTATTTTGACAGCTTTGTGGATCAGAGATGGGACAGGATGGAAACAAGAAATCTATTAGGAAGTTATTGCGAAAGACCAGATGTGAGAGTTATTAACAAGGCCCTAAATTACTATAGTGATTTGGGGGAGAGAAGAAATGTGGTGAAGGTCAAGCTGACAAGACCTAGTAACTAAATAAATAAGGGGTTTGAAAGAAAGGGAAAAGTCAAGAATGACTTAAGAGACTCTGGAACTGGGTGACTAGAAAGACACTGGTACCCTCAACAAAACAGGAAGTTTTGGAATTATGGATTTGTAGAGAAGGAGAAAAGAGTTCCATTTTGGACATGTTGAGCTTGAGATGTGCAGATACAACATACAAGTAGACCTGTCCATCTAGCAGTTGGTGACACAGGACTGAAATTTAGGAGAAGAGGGTAGGGAGTACAATGAAAGTTGGGAGTCATGTGCATAAAAAAAAAAAATAACTGTACCCATCAGAATTGAGGAGATCACCAAGTAACAATGAGTAGAGAGAAAAGGAGAGTGCATTAGACTGATCCTGGAAAGGAGAGACACCTACAGTTAGCCTGCAAGAGAAACCATGGGTTAAGACGAAGGAGAGAAAACCGAGAAGGCTCAGACAGGTAGGAAAAGAATCAGGTAAAAGCAATTAAAAAATAATAGGGAATAGAGGATCCAGAAGGAGGTGGTGAGCAGTTTCAAAAACTACAAAGATGTCAAGAAGGATGCAACTTATAGGTTTACGATTTTGCAATTAAGAGATTGTTAGTAACTTTGGAAAGGGAAGTTTCAGTCAACTGGTAGAGCTGAAGCCAGGCTGCCAGGGGTTGAAAAATGAGTAGGAGGTGAGGAAGTGTAGGCAAAGAATGTAGAAAGTTTTTTGTTTTTTTTAATTTGGTTGTTTGTAGAGAAGAGTCATATAATAATAGGCTAAGAGGATGTGAAGATCAAGTGAAGGAGTTTTGCTTGATTGGTTTGGTAAAGATCTATACATGTTTATAGGCCACAAGGAAAGATTAAGGAGACTGATGAACTTATAAACCAAAGGACAGGAATGGGTACACTGAAGATTCCAGGTATGAGGGCAAGGGAGGTTAAGGAAGAAAAAGACTGTGAACCAGGTACTAAACTCTTTGAGTGAAGGAGAATGAGCTAGGAACTGGTAGATCATCACTATAAGGAACTGGATAAAGCAAAACAGTGGAATGAATCTCAAAGGAAGTTATTGATAAGTGCTGGTGTCAGGGGGAGGGGCTCAAAGTGGCACTGAGAAATATGGGGTGTGCCCTACTCTCCTGGGTCCAGTGGGGGGAAAAGGAAGAGTGACACAGGAGGGGATTACTCTGCACAAAACCACAAATAAATCTTCAGAGGAATGCAATTAATTTGTTTTTGTCAATTCTACTCTTAACTGCTATATGACCAAAGAATAACACTAATAAAATTTGTATGGTATTTATGAAAAAACATTAATATTCTAAGATGTAATAAGGGGAATAAAAGTATCTTCCAAGGGTAAATAAGCAACTGAAAGGATGTTAGATTTAGAGTAAGAGGACCTAGGTGTGAATTCTGTTTCTGCTACATCACTACATCCTACCTGTGTAGGACTTTGGCAAATCTCTGAATCTCTCTGGGTCTATTTTCTCACCTGTAAAATGAGGCTGAAGGGGGGCAATTAACCTAGATCACCTCTAGGTTCTTTTCCAGATCTAAATCTGATTCTTTATGACAAACCGATGTTTGTTACCTAAATATTTCATATTACTGTCCTTCATATATCTTACAATGCAGCCAAATTGTTCTATTCAATATTCTCCAAGTCCCCTAAACTGGACATTCCATCTTATGTTTCTGTGGAGGTAGAAGTTGTCCCCAATGCCTGGAATGTATTCTTTCCCTACTTCACTTCTTAGAACTTCTAGATTCCTTAAAGATATAGCTTAGGCTTCTTGTATTAACTAAACCCTTTCCTGATCCCCAGCTAGCAGCCAGCTAGTCCTCAAGTTGCATCCCTTCCATTACAATAGATAGTACTTTCAAGAAGGAATTCTTTTTATTTGTACTCTGAGTCTAGCATGGTGTCTTGCACATATTAAGTAGGTAATGAATAAATTCTTGTTGAACTGCATTGACCAATTACCAAGGAAAATTTTCTAATAAATAATGTGCAAAAAAAAATTCCTGAAAAGTTTTTATAAACTTCAAGAGGTTTGTCTTTTTTTTCCACAATTAAAAATGGTTACAAATGTTAAAACTTGCTTATTATCTATAAGGTATCAGTGAAATTGCTGAATTAGTGCTTTTTATTAATGTTCAAAATGTTTAAGAACGATGGCACATTTGTCTCAAGAAATTAGATTACTGGCAGCCCCTGACTTACTTGACCCATATGTATTAATGGTCTAGTTGCCTGTATGTGGTGGGTGGGTGGGTGGAAGAGAAAAGGGGCAGGAGTTGAGGAGTTGAGGAGTTGGGGAGGAGGAAGCTGAAACTTTCAGAGAATTCACAGGGCCTAAAAGAGTATATAACACCTAAAGAAATTCCTGGCAGACTCACATTCTCAGGCAGGGATGGCCTATTCAAGAGAATCACAATGTCAGCTTTTAAAAGGGCCCTAGTCCAACCATACTTGTTTCTCCAAACAAACTGCAATGCTTAAATTCACCTCATTACTCAGTCTGGAATTCCAACAATTAGTCAGAAGTTCATTTAACAAACAATCTTTAAAAACTCAAATACCTACTTCCAGAACAGGTTCACATTTTTGAATGAAATATTTCACACATATTGCTGGCTTACAAAAGCTTAACAGAAAACTCCACAGAAGCTAGGAGGGTTTCTCTCACATTTTGGGGGGTGGGGTGGGGTGAGGAATGAGTAATTTTGGAGTACTTGGAAATTAAAGCAGGCCTGCACAGTGGAGTCACAGAAAAAGATGCACACCACTATAAGAGCACAACAGGCTTGGTCCACAAAAAAGTAGGAAAGTGGTGCAGAAAAATGTGTAAGAAATATTTATTAAAGCAAACTGAATCACTTGTGTTTAATGATCAGATCTGTTAGAAGCAATTGTTACTATTTATGTCAAACAAAACTGGAGAATATTTGGTTGATAGAGATTTGTTTTTCTAGATGGTAGCAAGGACAAACTTTTAACTATAAGACTACAAATAAGTTCTGCAATAAGTAAAAGCGTTTTCCTTTTCCCCTACAAAAAGTTTCCTATTCGAGATGCAAAGACATAGTTCAGTTACACTACATTAGATAGGCTTTTGTACCTAAATATCTAACCACCCTTTATATTTCTTTTAAAAAATAAGTTTTTATTACTTTCTGTTTTTCACATCACCATAGTATCCCATGTATCCTTCCCCTGCCCCTTCCCAGAAACCCATTTTATATGGCAAATAATATTTTTTTAGAAAGAGGAAGAAGTCAACACAATTGATTAATAAATATATTGAAAAAGATACAAAATATGTGCAATATATAACACCTATAGACCTCCCATGTCCATGAAGGGGTAAGGATACAGAGTATCTTCTCATTTGAAACTCAAAGACCTGTTTGATCTTTATGGTTTTGTTTCATTTACTTTTAATTTTTGGTGCCATTGTTCTTTCAATATACATTGCTATAGTTACTGTGTATATTGTTTTCTTGGCTCTGTTTACTTCACTATGCATCAGTTTCATATAGATCTTTCTATACTTCTCTGTATTCATCATATATCATTTTCTGATAGCACTGTAATATTCCATTACAGTCATAACCACAATTTGTTTAGCCATTCCCCAACTGATGTACATCTACTTTATTTCCAATTCTTAGTTGTCACCAAAAAATGCTGCTATAAATATTTTAGAGCATAAAGCGAATGTTTTCTCATTGATGGCTTCTTTGGGGTGGTATAAGCCCAGTAATGGAGTCTCTAGTTCAGTTTAGACAGTAGTCACTTTATTTGAATAATTTCAAACTGCTTTCCAAAATGGTGGTACCATTTCACAGCTCCACCAACAATATATTAATGTGCCTATCTTTTCACAACTCTTCTGTTAACATTTTTCTGTCATTTTTGCCAATTTGCAGGGTGTAAGGTAAAACCTCAGGATTGTTTTGATTTGCATTTTTTCTTGTTATTAGTGACTTGAAGCATGTTTTAATGTTATTGTTAATACTTTGCAGTTCTTTTGAGAACTGTTTGTTCATATTCTTTGACCATTTATCTATTAAGGAATGGCTGTAACTCGTATTTTTATTAATTGTTTATATATCTTAGATATCAAATCCTCAGGGAAATTTGATCCAAAGAATTTTTCCCATTCTACCACTTTTCTTCTAATCCTGGATGTTACATTATTTGTGCAAAACTTTTCAATTTCAACTAATCAAAATTATCTATTTTTTTTTAATTTCCTCTCATCTTTGGTTAAGGATACATCTTTTATCCATAGCTGTGAGAGGTATATGATCAGTTTCTCTTTTAATTTTGTTAACAGTATGATAATTAATACTATATACCCATTAATACATATACCCATTTAGAATCTATTGTGGAGTGTGGTGTAAGTATTATTTAAGGGTAATATCTGCTAGACTACTTTTCCAGCTTTCCTAATAATTTTGTTTTGTATATCAAATAATGAGTTTTTTCCTAGGTAATTTAGGTTTCCAATTGATCAAACACTGAAGTGTTGAGTTCTACTGTTTATGATTCTCCTGGTCTAATCTGTTCCATTGATCTATCTCTCTATTCATTAACCAACAGCAGATGATGTGACTGTGCTAAACAATATACTTTGAGACCTGGAAGTGGTATTCCTACTTCGTCCTTACTTCATCCTTACTTCTTTTCATCGTTTCCCTTAATATTCTAGTTATTTTGTTTTTCCAAATGAATTTTTATCATTTTACCAAATTCTGTAAAGTAGCACCTTAGTAATTTCATTGGTATAGTGTTAAAAGTGCAAATTCATTTTGGTAGGATGGTCATTTTTATCATATTGGCACAGCCTTGCATTGAGCATTGAATATTCCTCAAGCTAAAGCTGTTCCTTTGTTTCCTTAAGAAGGACTTAGTAATTGAATCTCTACAAATCTTTTATGTACTCTAGGAGGTGGATCTCCAGATATTTCATATATTTTGTAGTTATTTGGAATGGGATTTCCCTTTTTATTTTTGCTTTCTGTGTTATGTCATTATCATATAGAAATGCTATTAATTTCTGTAGATTTATTTTATAGCCTGCAAATCTGCTGAAGTAATTGTCTCTATTAGTACCTCTGCTGATTTCCTGGAATTTTCCAAGAAAACCACCATCGGCAAACAAATTTTATCTCCTCTTTACCTATTTCTTTAATTACTTTCTCTTGTTTTATTGCTATTGCTGGCATTTCCAGAATAATATCAAATAGAAGTGGGGAAAGTGGGCAACCTTGCTTCGTTCTCATATTTACTGGAAGAGGTTCTAGTGTATCCTCATTATATATGATGCTAGCTTTTAGTTTTAGAGCAGGTCTGCACAATGTATACTTGTGGCCCACCAAAGGATTTCTGGCTGCTAGCTAAAAAATGTAGAGCTACCACTGTGCACCCTCCAGGCTGTCATGTGATCTACCACAATCAACCACTATCAGTCTGTCTCTAATCTATCTGAAGAAGTTTAGCTATTTTAATTTTGGCCCTTACCTTCTGCCAAGTTGTGCAGGTATGTTTTAGATAGACAATTTTTGTGATATGAAAGGGTAAAAGTGTTGGGATGGTTTTATAATTTCAAAAGTTGTTTGTTTTTTCCCTGCAATCACTGAGATGATGATGTGGTTTGGGATGCTATGGTTTTTAACATGATTAATTTATGCCAGTTGTTTTCCTAATGTTGTACCATCCTTGCATCCTTAGCATAAATCCCACTTGATCATAATGAATGATTTCTTGAATAAATTGCTGTGGTCTGTCAGGATTTTGTTTAAAATAGTTGAGTCAATGTTTATTAATGATATTGGCCTATAGTGTACATTCTGGATTTCTTTACCTGGCTTAAGTATTAGGACTATATTGTCTTATAAAAAGATTCTGGTAGGGTTCTTTCTCAATTTCCAAGAACAATTAGTGAAGTTAAGAATCCTAACTATAAAAGTAAAATAGAATTCTCTTATAAATCCATCAAGACCAAGAATTGTTTAGTTTTTTTCCTTTGATCATTCCTCTACAGTTAAATCTATTTCCTGTTCTGAGACCAGGTTATTTAAGATCTCTATCTGGTCTTCTGATAGTTTGTTATTTTATATTTTTAAGATATTCCTCAATTTCTTTGTATTCTCTGTTTTGTTAGCATATAGTGCTGTATAATATGTTCTGGTTGTTCTTTTTATTTCTTCTGGTTTTGTTACAATTTCACCTTGTTCATTTGCTATTTTACTGGTATGATTTCCTGATATCTTATTTTTAATCAGATTAGGTAAGGGATTATTGATTTAGTCTTTTCAAAGAGCCAGCTTTTATTTATCAGTTCTATGAGGGCTTTTTGCTTCCAATTTATTTCTTATATAACTTCTTAGTATCTCCTCTTTTATATTTATTTTAGGTTTTTGATTTTATAATTTTTTTAGAAATACATATTCAGTTCATTAATCCTCTTTTTCTATTTTGTTAATGTATAAGTGTAAGAATATGATTTTTCCCCTGAAGATTTCTTTAGCAGCAAGATATTTTGATATGCCATTTCATCATTATCATCTTCTCTTATGTTCTATTTCTGTGATTTGTTATTTGAATCACTCATTGTTTAAGATCTCATTGTTCAGCCTTCCATTTGAAACAATTTCTATTCTAATTATACTACAGTCTGTAACTATTTCTGCCTCTTTACATTTGTTTGAAATATTTCTGTGCCCTTATACATGGTCAATTTTTGTAAACGTTCCTTGTAGTATACAGATGATATGTATGTGTATGTGTGTATGTATATATATATATATATATATATATATACATATATATATATATATACACACACACCTATATTATTTTGCTGTCCCACTTAGAAGTCATGAGTCTTTTAACTCTAGTTTCTCCAGAAATTTGTTCAGTTCTACATTTTCCCTTTTGTTTATCTTTTCTTAGACTTATCCAAAACTGACAGAGGAGTATGTAAGTCTATAGTCAGTATGGTGTTACTGTCTACGTCCTCTCAGAGCCCAGATGTTTCTTTTATGAATTTGGATGTTATAGGCTTCCTTTCAACATAATATAGTTTCCTTGCTTATTTCTTTTTTATTTTTTGAAGATTTCTGCTTTGTCTGATAGCATGAAGGCAACTTGTTTTTCTGGATTCAATTGATACTTATTAACTTTTTCCATTCCCTCAGTTTTTATTTTGCGCATGTCTTTAAAAAAAAAATGTTTTTCTTATGAGCAACAAATTGTAAGGTTTTGTTTCAAGTCCTAATTAAAATCCCACCTTCTACAGGAAGCCTTCCCTATCCACTTCCCCTTAATTCCAGTGCCTTCCTCCTGCTAATTATTTCCTATTTATCCTGTATATAACTTGTATTGTATTTACTTGTCTTCATCTTTTCTCCATTAAATTGTAAGCTCCTTGTGAATAAGGACTCTTAAAGACTCATTTGCCTCGTTGTATCTGTAGCATATAGTGGGGTCTGGCACATACGTGTTTAACGAATATTGATCAACTGATTAAATCTGTCACTCTTTTGAATCTATTTTATTGGATTGCTTAATCTATTCACATTTAAAGTTATAAGAATTAGGTTTATGTTTTCATCCATCTGTCTCTAAAATTGTTTTTTCTTCTCAAGATACAATTTTCCCCCTCCTGCTAAATGAGTACAATATTATGTTCCTCCAGCTAATATTTTTTCAAGGTAGCTGGCCCTGTTCCCACTGGCTCTCTTCCTCTCACCTCCAGTTCCCTCTTCTTGTTTGTTACCCCTCTCCCCTTTAGAGTTGTATTAGTCCTTTTGTTGTTGTTGTCTCCTGCTTTTATCTGGTTATACATTTCTTCTTCTTTGTCCTTTCAGTTATAAGGTGCTCCCTTCCTCTCCTTCCCTTCAGCTAATCCTGTTCATTAGGTTTTTTGTTCTTAATTTCACTTTTGAAGCCTTTTCCAAGAGATTTCTCTCACTCTTTTCATTATCCATCTTCTTTTTCTGCTTATTCTAGACCCTCATTCTCTGATTCAAGACTCTTATAATTATCTAGTTTCTCTCTTTGCTCTCTATTCCTCATGCAATCAAAGCTTTCAAAGGTATCCATTCTAGGCTCTCTTCTCAAGGCACTTTCTGCCACTGCCTTGTAGTGGCATAGTATTTTCCATAGTAGCTCACTCCTATAATAATGTCAATTATTGCAGGTGTCAGAAAGCCACTACCTATGAAAGGGTCCCTTCCCCACTACATCCTGATTATGCAGCCCATCACTGATCTATACCCCTCCCTTGTAGCCATTTTTTCCTAAATTTTCCTGGAAATGTCTAACCTATGTCCATGCTCTCCTGCTCTTCTAGATGCCAGTTGCCCCCAAGGACTCCAACTCCCAGCTTCCCCTCCCAATATAGTACAAGCAGCCTTTTCAAACACCAAATCCTCCAGGCCCCATCTCTTTTCAGCCATGAGCACTCATCAGTGGAACCTCTTCCTACCTTCAAAGTAAGGCCTCTGTCCTTTGCCCACTTTTTCTCTTCCTCCCACCCCCACCTAAGCCCCTTCACTGTACACTCTTTTTTTTTCTGAAACCAAAGAAATCATCTTTTCCTCGTTGCCAGCCCTTGATTTGACCCCAGTGAGTCACAGACCCTTCTCTACACCTCTGCTCCATTGTTTCCTTTTATGTAGCCTTTCATACTGTAATGTAGCACCCCCCCCCAAAAAAAAAAACAGCCTAATTTACCTTTAGGCAAGGCATTTTCAGTTTCTGTCCCTGATGCCCCAATCTGCCTCTTCACTGTTAGCTCTACAAAATTTTCACCCTCACCCATCTCTTCATATACATTTATTTTTTTATTTTATTCAGTATTTTATTTTTCCCCAGTTACGTGTAAAATTATTTTTAAAATCATTTTTTAAGGAAAAAACCAGAATTGAATAGAAAATTTGACATCCAGACACAAGAAGGAAGAGATGCCTGAGAAGGTAATCAGGGAAAAGAAATCAAAATGAACTTCTTTAATGGAGAAGCTGGTAAATCTTGTTATCCTGCTAGTGGCTCCACAATACTTGAATTGTTTCTTTCTCACTGCTTGCAATATTTTCTCTTTGACCTGGGAACTCGAATTTGGCTAATATTCCTGGGAGTTTTCATTTTGGGATTTCTTTAAGGAAGTGATCAGTGAATTCTTTCAATGTCTATTTTACTCTCTTGTTCAACAGTATTGGAGCAGTTTTTATTGATAATTTTCTAAAAGATGATGTCTAGGCTCTTTTTTGAATCATGGCTTTCAAGTAGTCCAATAATTCTATTTTCCAGGTCAGTTGTTTTTCCAATGAGATATTTCACACTGTCTTCTATTTTTTCATTCATTCATTCATTTGGTTTTGGTTTATGACTTCTTGATTTCTCATAAAGTCATTAGCTTCCATTTGCTCCATTCTAATTTTTAAGGAATTATTTCTCAGTGAGTTTTTGGACCTCCTTTTCCATTTGGCCAATTCTGCTGTGTAAGGCATTCTCCTCATTGGCTTTTTGGACCTATTTTACCATTTGTTTTAGTCCATTTTTTAAGGTGTTATTTTCTTCACTATTTTTTGTGTCTCTTTTATCAACCTGTTGACTCATTTTTCATGAGTTTCTTATATCACTATCATTTCTCTTCCTAATCTTTACTTTTACTTGATTTTCAAAATACTTTTTGAGCTCTTCCATGGTCTGTGACCAATTCATATTTCTCTTGGAGGCTTTGGATGTAGGAGCTTCGACTTTGTTGTCTTCTTCTGAATGTGTCTTGATCTTCCTCACCACAGTTTCTATAGTCAGAGGTTTGTTTTTCCCCCATTGTTTGCTCATTTTCCCAGCCTATTACTTGAATTTTTAATTCTTTGTTAAAGTAGGGCTCTGCTTCCAGTGTGGAGAGCAAACTATCCTAAGCTTCAGTGGTTCTGTGCAGCTCTTTTCAGAGATACTTTTAGGGACCTGTAAGTTTTTAATTTTTCCAAGGTGGTATGATCTAAGGAGAGGTGTTTACTACTCTACTATCCCTGTGCTCTGGTCTGTGAAAGACCACAGGCACTCTTTTCTGCCCTGGAACTATGAGGAGGTTCCCCTCTCCACTGCTGCCGAAAGGTGTGCTATACTATTGCTCCTGCTTGCCCCAAGACTGACACTCAGGACTGTAATCCAGATCCAAGTATGGGCAAAGCAACAAAGTCCTGCCTCAGAAAGAGCAAAAAGACCCCATAATCTCCTTTTGACCAGTTGTTCAATCCCTTTATTGTCTGTGGGCTGAGAGTTCCGGAAGCTGCTGCTCCTTCTGATTCAATCCCTCCCAAGGCCTGCTCCTGGTTTGCTGGGGCTGGGGCTGTACTGGCACAACGTGCACCAACTGTGTTCCTCTCTCACCTAGGTCTGATACACCTTTTTTTGCCTATTTTCTAAATTGTCTTTGGCATCGGTAGGCTAACAAGTCTGGAAACCACTACTGCTGCCAGTGATTCTGTCACCCCAAGGCTTGCTCGATGTTTGCTAGCGCCTAATCTGCACTGGTACAGTATATGCTGGATGGCACTCCTTTCTCACACTGGTGTAACAGACCTTTCCTGTAGGCCTTCCAGCTTGTCTTGGGCTGGAAATTTATTTCATTGTATCTTTTCGGGGATTCTTTTTAAAGGTATTTGGAGGGGTTGGGGGGAGGGAGAGCTCAGGTGAGTCCCTACTTTTACTCAGCCATCTTGGCTCCTCCCTCTTCCCATATATTAAGAAATAAGTCTCAGGGCGGCTAGGTGGCGCAGTGAATAGAGCGCCGGCCCTGGAATCAGAAGGACCTGAGTTCGGAGCCCGGCCTCCAACACTTAATCCACACAAACAAAAAAAAAAACCTAGCCGTGTAACCTTGAGCAAGTTACTTAACCCCAATTGCTTTAAAAAAAAAAAGAAAGAAGTCTCTTACTGTCATCACTCTGCTGCTGTTGCTATCCTTGCCTTCCACATTTATTCACTCCTCCTGCATTTCTATTGTCTGGGGTGTTCAAAGAATAAACCATCTCTTCAGTTCTGGTTTTCTTCCTAAAAAAGTTTCAAACTCTTATTTATTATTGAATGTCCACCTTTTTTTCTTGAATGGTTAAGTACAAATTCACAGGCTGTGTCACCCTTGGGCTGCTTCCTGAATTCTATTACACTTTGCAATATATTATTCCATTCCCTCCTTCTTCTTTCTAATAATATTCAGAATAGTCAGAGCTGGGGAACCTGTGGCCTCAAGGCCATATGTGGTCCTCTAGGTCCTCAAGTGCAGCCCTTTGACTGAATCCAAACTTTACAAAACAAATCCCCTTAATAAAAGAACCTAGGAGGCTACTTTTGGTTCTCCTCGACCCAGCCAGCCGCCATCTTTGAGTTGGGCTTGTGGGACTGGATCTCTGTCGCTCCGTGAGCCGCTGATTCCTTGGAATGTGTGTCTGATCATAGGAACGTCTTATTCCGAGTCCCGGAGAGAACAAGATCTGCGCTGAAGCCGAAAGGTCCCCAGCAGTCTTTGCCCCCTCATCAAAGATGGCCAGCCAGGCATCAACGACTTCTTTGAAGTCTCATACCATTTTATTGGTACAACCTACCAAGAGGCCAGAAGGCCGAACTTATGCTGATTATGAATCAGTGAATGAATGCATGGAAGGAGTGTGTAAGATGTATGAAGAACATCTGAAGAGAATGAACCCCAACAGCCCCTCCATCACATACGATATCAGCCAGCTGTTTGACTTCATTGATGATCTGGCAGACCTTAGCTGCCTTGTGTACCGAGCAGACACTCAGACATACCAACCCTACAACAAAGATTGGATCAAAGAGAAGATCTATGTGCTTCTCCGTCGGCAGGCCCAACAAGCCGGCAAATAATCCAAGTGGCAGCCTTGGGGGGATGGGGGGAGGGCTTGGAAAACAGGTGTGTACAGCGTGCTGTAGTGGGTACTTTGTATTATAGAAGTCCTGCTTCCACTTTGTTATAATCTAGCTAAGGTTGAATGTATTAGGAGATTTTTGTCTCATTCAATTTGAAGTCCCTGTCCCTCCCTACTTTCTTTTTCTTTTTTTACTAAGAAGTAGCTGAAAATTTCTCTTTGGTCCGTTAGCACTTGGTTACAGTTCTTCCAGCTGTTCATATCCGAGTAAAATGTTCACTGTACTTAACTCTTCTGTGTGAAGGTTTTCCACAATTTAGTTATGTCCTCAAAACTCAAAGCTTAGTAGAGAAATACAATAAATGCTCTTTAGTTAAAAAAAAAAAAGAACCTAGAAGATGACATGTGACCTTGAGGCCAAGGTTCCCCACCCAAGGTCTAGACATTATTTGACTGTCCTTTCCTTTGTATTTTAAGATCTTTCCCCTAATGACTTGCAGAACTTATTTTCCTGGAGATGATCTGTGAATTCCTTCAATTACAATTTCATTTTCTATGGTTAGAATTTCTAGGAAGTTCTCTACTTTCTTTCATTATGGTGTTAAAATATTTTTCTCCTGTTATGTTCTTCTTGGAGATCTATGATCCTTAGGTTGTTTCTATATTATTATGTCTTCAAGATCAGTATGTTTTGCTTGCATAGTATACATATTTTCTTTTAATATGATTGTTTTTTGCTTCTCTTCTTGTAGGTTGTCCTTCACTCCTATGTATTTGCATTCATAAGCTACTATTCTTTCTTGTTTCTGTGGTGAGGCCATTGTAGATTCCAGTTTTTTGATTCTGTTAAATATTTCTGCTGTGCGAAGCATAAATTCTGCTCTCTCAATTCTCATTTCTCTTTTAAAAAAACAACTCAAGAAAAGTATGCTGTGGTTCCATGTTCTCCAGAAATTCCACAGGGTCCTCTGTCTCAAGAGTTGTATCATTTTCCTTTGCCTTGTAGTATTTATTCATTGATGCCTAAATTTGTTTATTAGATCCAGAGGTCATATTTCCTTCTTACTGTTTTTCCTGTTGATTTATCTGTTTATGTGGAAAGTCAAAAAGTAATTTCAGTCTTTTTTTCCTTTTATTTTCCTTATCACTCATTGCATGACTCCCTTTCATCTGACACTGGTTTCCTTAGACATCGGATCTCAAAGCATCTCAAGATCATTGCACACTGGGCAATGGTTCAAGGTTCATGTTTCACTAACCTCGGTCTCCTTCCCAACTGGTTAGAACTGGCTTCAGATTGATGCTGTGCTCTTTCCTCTGGCTTGGTGGAGTGCTGTACAGTACCCCACATGAAGGGTGTCCTCTCCTACTTACTTGCCTACCTCAATTCTCTGGCTCAGCACCAGAAGTTCAGAGCTTTGGAGCACTGTTTTCCACAGCACTGGCAGGTCAGAGCTTTGTAGTTCTGGTGCTTCCAAGCTGCAGACCCCAGAAGACTTTTGCTTCTGAAGAGCTATGGCCAAGCTGGCTGTCCTTGCCTCAGCAAACTTCCACAGCCTAGAGGCAGGGAGTCTCCTCAGCATTAGAAGAAGTTGGGGGCTGAGGGGAAAAAACCAGCATTTAAGCATTAGTTTTGTTATAAGCCTGTGTCATATCCTTTAGTCTGCTGGTACAGCTTCATGGCTTGGTAGCATGGGAAGAAGGGGCAAAATGCTCAGTGAGCTCAGCATCAATAAGCTCAGTTCATGGTTTGTTTGGGTTTTTTTTTTTTAACCTTATTTTGGATTCTAGACCATGGAGACAGCTGAAGATGCTTTCTCTTTGGCATGTATTCTCTATTTTGGAGAGGTTTGAGAGGTTGTAGGGATCAGAGAAAATGTGTAGTCCTCTACCTTGCTGCTCATGTGATCTGGAAGTCCTATAATATAATTTCTATGGGAAAATTTATTCCAAGCAATCTACTTACAAACAAGAAACTGCTTTTAAAAACAAACTTTTTTGAGATTTTATTGTTTTTTTGTTAAACAACACACGTCTAAGTTGTAGCATAAAATATTAGCCTCCCCCCCGCAAAAAAAAGGCAGTATAATTTCTAAGGAGAAGACAACTAATCCAGAGTTCTTTTACTCAGTCATTTGAGCAAGTACCTACCTCTCCAATTACTTGTGGATGAAGGACATGCCACAAAATAGCTAGAAAAAAACCTTAGAAATTATAGACTCATAAAGCATGAAGGGACCTTAAAGGCCATTTAGTCCAATCTCCTCATTTTACAAATAAAGAAACTGAGGCTCGAATAGGTCAAATGCTTTGACCATAGTCACAAAACTATTGAGTGGCAAAGCTGGGACTCACATCTAAGTCCACTTTTCTTTTCTTATACCACTTTTCTATATCTGAATGGTATGCTAATAAATGATTTTAAAAAGGAAATATTGTTACTTGCAGAGCAATAACAGATTTATAATAATCCATATACACTGTTTTTCTTGGTCTCCCATAATCAACCAGAATGCATTCATGAGATAATTGCTTAAAGTCCACACTCACCAATAAATAAGCTAAGTGGCCCATACATATATCAAGCATAATGCTTTAATCGCCTCAGTTATCTGTTTCATATGGATTATCAAATCATTTTACAGAAAGGGTGAAAATCAGTTACATTATCTACTTGACCTCATAATCAGAAGGGAATATAGAAATCTCTAATTCTCAAGGATGAAAAATGGATAGATACTGCCCATATGCTCATATATACACAAATTCATTTCCCAAGACCTACCCCTCAATTCCACCTCAACTACAAATAGACAAGGCTACATCCCTGATCTTGTTGTTGTGCACAAACATTCTGCTTCCATGTTCACAAATTCTGAAATTCCTTTATCTGATCATAATCTCTGATCAGTCCATTTTTCCCATGATCTCCTAACCCTGTTCTCCATTCCTCAGTTTTTCCTCAAACCATCACCCTTGCACTAGTTCACTCTCCTCCCTTCTGCTTCAGTGAGCCAGTCCAACTTTATATTATCCTCTATTCTCAAGTCACTTGCCCCCAGTGCTATCACTGATTAAACTTTACAAAGCCTCAACCTTGAATTACTCCCACTATCCACTGCCAAAACTACTAAAGCAATCCTTTTATACCTCCTTAATATCCCATTCACCAAAGTGATTTTTCTAAACCTTTTCATCACTCCTCAAATCTTCCATGGCTCCCCTTCTCCCCGCCTCTCAACTGAGAATCTTGCTTCATATTTCACTGGAAAAAAATGACACCATCTGATTAAAGAGTCTCTTCTCCCCACCATCTCATCTCAAATTACTCAGAGGTCCTCTTCCATTCTTTGCTCTTTTACTCCTGCCTCACATAAAGAGGGTGGTCTTTCTCCTTGCCAATGCAAACCTATCTGTATGCACTCTTGATCCCATTCCATTCATTTTCTCCAGCAGGTTGGCTCCCTCTATCATCTTTACTCTCTATTCTTCAATCTTTCTGTCTACTAGCTAGATGTTTTCCTGTGTTACCCACAAATTCACATATCTCCTTATCCTTAAAAAAATTCTCACTTGATCTGTCCATTCCCTGCTATCATCATCCTATAGCTCTCCTCTCTTCTCTGGCTAAACACCTTGAGAAGGCTATCATTATTGTTTCCACTTCCTTTCCCTCTCACTCTTTTGATCCTCTGCAGCCTGGCTTCTGACCTTATCACTGAGCTAAACCTGTTCTCTCCAAGGTTACCAGTGATCTCTTAATCTGCAAATCTACTGGTCTTTTCTCAATCCTCATCCTTGACCTCTCTGCACCTTTAATACTGCTGATCACTCTCTTCTCCTTGACATTCTCTTCTAAGTTTTAGTGACACTGATCTCTCGTGATTCTCCTTCTACTCCCTCTGTCTTTTTTGCTCGATATTCCTCCATGTCACACAAGCTAAATGTGAGTATCTCCCAGGGCTCCCCACACATCCTCTTTTCTTCTCCCTCTATACTATTTCTTTTGGTGTTCTCATCCATTCTCATGGATCAATTATATTCAATAATAGTAATAATAGCATTTACATAATACCATAAGGTTTACAAAGTGCTTTATAAATTTCATCTCATGGTACCCATTTTACAGATGAGGAAATTTGCCTAGTAACACAGCTAGTGTCTGAGGAAGGATTTAAACCTCTCTTCCTGACTCAAGGGCCAAACCTCTCTCCACTGTACTACCTGGCTACCTCAATTTCTATACAGATTATTCTCAGAGCTATATATCCAGCCCTATACCTTCTCCACTGTTCTCTAGCCTCGTATCTGTAACTGACTACTAGACTTCTTACACTGGGTGTTCCATAAATAAATACATCTAGAGCTTAACTCATTATCTACCCCTCAACGAAAAACCCTCCCTTCCTCCTCAGTTCCCTATTACTATAAAGGGCATCAGAATCCAACCAACTACCCATTCTTACAACATAAGTGTTATCCTCAACTCTACTCACCAATCCCAGATATCAAATCAGTTGCCAAGTCATGCTAATTCTACCTTCACAACATCTCCTGTATACTCTCCCTTCTCTCCTCTGACTCTGGAGCATAACTTTATTATTTCACAGTTTGACTATTGCTATAGTCTTCTGGTTGGTCTCCCTGACCCTAGTCTTCCCCCACTCTAATCCACTCAGCTAACAAAGTGATTTTCCTAAAGTACAGGTCTTACCACATCACCTTCTTACCATTTAATAAATTACAATAGCTCCCTATTTATTACCTACAGGATCAAATAAAAAATCCTGTTTGACTTTTAATACCCTTCATAATATTACAATACCTTTGTAACTTTCTAATGTTCTCTTACTTTACTTCCCTCTATATATTCTACAATCCAGTAACACTGAACTCCTTGCTATTCCTCCCACAAGACACTCACTACATCTCCCAATTCTGTGCATTTTCACTGACTGTCCCTCATATCTAGTACACTCTCCCTCTTCATCTATGCCTCCTAGCTTCCTTGATAATCTCACCTAAAACCCTTTCTGCAAGAAGCCTTTGTTGTCTCCTCACTACTAGTGACTTCACTCTGAAATTACATCAGCTATCACATATATGTATATATACACATACATATGTATACATAATATAAGTGCATATATACACATACATAAACACATATTCTTGAACGTACATAGTAGTTTGCATGTTGCCTCCATTAAAATGTGAATTGCTTGAGGGTAGGGGCTATTTTGGGCTTTCTTTGTACCCCAGAACTCAGGATAGTGCCTGGCTCATACTAACTGCCTAATAAATGCTTTTTGCTTTCCTGCTTGCCATACAGAATATCCAAAATTTTGACTGCTGTTTTAGCGCTAAAAATTTTAAACTGCACTAAGGCAGGGGTCCCAAAATATATATGCTTTTAAGAGATTAAGATATGATGATGATTTGTGCCATAAAAAGCAAATACAAGGTATCCTATTTTGGAGTATAGTTTTAAACTATACTAAGACATTAAGATGAGTATGCTTTTTGTGAAGGAGAAACAAAGTCAAATGTGAATATAACTTTCAGTTACAAGTTAACTAGCACAGGAATTTCTGTTCAGTTTCCTAAGCACCAATTCCTAATAGTCTTTCAATTTATGATAGGTTCAGGGGCTTAGATCTCAAAAGTCAGAGGAATCATAACAAAATTCAAGTAAGAATAATATTGAAATTAAATAACAAGAAAAGATTACATACAATATGAGGTCACATAAGGAAATACAAAGTAATTTCGAGAGGAAGAAAGCAGTAACAACTGAGGTAAATCAGGAAAGAGTAGAATAAGGCATGAGCTGAGCCTTGAAGGAAACTGGAAATTTTATAAAGTGGAAGTGAAGAGACAATACATTCCTTATATGAGGGGAAAATAGCCTGTGCAAAGGAAATAACATGTCAAGTTAAGAGAATGAGACCATATTGGCTGGAGAATAGAGTTTGTAAAGCAAGTTCATATGAAGTAAGTCTAGAAAGACAGATGAAAACAATTGTGGAGAGATTTAAATGGAAGGCTAAGGAAGTTCTATTTCATTATAGAGTCAAGAGGAGACCACTGGTGATTTTTAAGGAGTAACATGGTCAAAACTGTATTTCAGGAATATCAATTTGAAAACTATATGGAGAATAAAGAGAAAATACTAGAAGCAAGGAGACCAATTAGGAAGCTAATGTTATTATTCAAGTAACAGGTAATGAGGGCTTGAAATAGAATGGTGGACATGCGACTAGAGAGAATCAACATGAATGAGTATGGATTGCAGAGCACTAAAGGAGAGAAGAATGATTTTAGAACTGGATATGAATGACTGGAAGCATAATGATACCCTCAAAAGAAACAGTGAAGTATAGAATGGGAATGGGTTTTGAGGGAAATGAGTTCTATTTGGATATGATGGATTTGAAATGTCAGGTCTTCCAAGTGGAGATCTCCCACAGCAAGTTGTTGGTTTAGGGCTGGAGTTCAGGAAAGAGATCATTGCTAAATAAACAATAGGGTTAGTTTTAACATGTTAACAAATCTATACACTATGTACTTTTAGATCTACTACTATTGATCTTTTTATGTACATGATCTCCCTTTCCAATTGGATTTTACATTCCTCAGGCAGAGACAAATGTCATAGAACCAAAAATCCTCAGAGCCACGAATATAGGGTATTATGTAGTCTATAGGTCAAGCTGCTAAATGGTTTGCCCAAAGCCACTAAACCCATTGCTTTTAGGCCCTATGCATCCTTACTGCCCTGCATATTGTCTAGTTCAATGTTTGCGGAAAATAGATTGAGCATAAAATTGACCATTGTTTCTTAACAAAATAGACTGAGTACAGAATTCTAAAGTCAACAAGTCAAGAAGAATTTAAGTACTTACTATACAACAGGCACTGTGATAAAATGGGGATATAGAGAAAGGCAAAACTAGTCCCTCTCCTCAAGCTTACCATGAAACTGGAGAGGCAAAATACAACAAGATATACACAAGATAAACTGGAGACAATCACAGAGGGAAAGCATAAACATTACGGGTGTGAGGAATAGCTTCTAGCAGAAGGTGGGATTTTAGCTGAGACTTGAAGGGAGTCAATGAAGCTAAGAGGGAGAGATGAAGAGGGAAAATATCCCATTATAGGTCCGAGAGAGGACCAGTGAAAATGCATGGAACTGGGAGAGGCATATACAATAATGACTATATAATGTTTTTAAAGTTTATCATTTAGTCATTTTCCAGTTGTATTTGAATCTTTGTGACACCATTTGAGGTTTTCTTGGCAAAGATAACAGGAGTGATTTGCCATTTCCTTCTCCAGTTTATTATATAAATGAGGAAACTGAGACAAACAGGGTTAAGTGATTTGTCCAGAGTGAAGCAGCTAGTAACTGTCTTAAGGCCACATTTGAACTCAGGTCTTCCTGACTTCAGGCGAAGTGCTCTATACACTGCATCACAATAGCTGCCCTGTTTTAAAGTTTATAAAGTGTTTAATATCCATTGCCTTACTTCAGTCCTTGTGAGGTAGGTTCTAGTAGGATTATGGTAATTATAATTCTCCCTCTACCTTCTCTTACTCATTTTTACTGAGGAGGTAATTGAAGCTAAGACAAACCAAGTGCCTGCTGTCACACAGCTAGAATTGGTGCCAGGAATGGAACCCAGGCCTTCCTGACTATTAAGTGTAGACTTCTGCATACTATACCACATGAGGCTGCATATCATGGCAATGAAGTCAATACCTTTAATATAAGTAATGTTTCCCTCTCTCCCACCCAAAACCCCCAACACTGTGAAATAGTGCCAAGTATCAGCCACTTTTTTACCTAGAGGTAAAACGAGATCTAAATAAGTTAATAATAAATTAATAAAATAAGTTAAATAATTTGCTCAACCTCACAGTCATTAATCCTTTTACCCCTCCCTTGCTAATTCTAAATCATTTCTCAAGACAGCTGCTCAAAACCTTTTTTCCCTGCCATACCCTTTTAGCAGAGGACCTCACCTCATATTTGACACACACCAATCTAATGTGACAGACAGTAAGTATGGTAGAAAGGGTATTTGCCTTTGAAGCTGGAGGGCATAGATTCAAATCCCTCTTCTGTTATTTACTACAGAGGCAAGAAACCTCCCCCTTCATCCTAAATCTTTTTCTCTCCCATTCATTCCATCTTCTAGCTATCACTGTAACCTGGCTTCCCACTGATGATGCAGCTTCCTGGCCACCTTTTCCAATACTGGCTGCCCCTTCCCTTATTCCCCTTGGTTCTCCCTATTAATAGAATAATAATTCCATTATTCAGTAACCTCTCCTCCTTTGAGGTCATGCAATTCATATCTACCACCTAATCAAAAGCCTGGCAGCTGTTGTCTGTAGACCTCCAGGTCACTCCCCTTCCTTTCTCAATGGGTCTGGTACCTGGTTCACAATTTTTCTCTCCTCTGCAGCTCCTGGCCTCATACTAAGGGACTTCAATATACATAGTGATTCTCCTTCAAACACCTTTATGTTGCTCTTTATGTTTTTCAACCTACTCCTTTCCCATGACTTTCATTCCACCTCAGGCATACACAAAATGGCCATAGCCTTGATCTTGCCATCACCCACAAGTTTACTGTCTCCAAGCTCAAGAATTACAAAGTCCCCTTATTTGACAAAAATCTACTGGTTTTCCAATTCCCCCTCTACCTTCTCTTACCAAACCCTACTCTTCATCTACTCCATGACATCCCTCAACCCTTCAGTTCTCTCTGGACTATCTCTCCTGAATTTGCAACTCTCCCTGTTTTTCTCATTTTAACCCCTTGGTGAACCAGTTCAACTTTATACTGTCCTCTTCTCCAGTCACAAGCTCCCCTACCAATCCTCAGTCTTGGAATTCTCCCACTATTCCTACTCTATCACTTATCATCAATCTGTCCCTGTCTACTGGTTCCTTCCCTGCTGCTTACAAACATGCATGTCCATGTTTCTTCCGATCCCCCCCCCCAAAAAAAAACCACTCATTAGATCCTTCTATACTGTACCAAGCTATTTTCCTATATCTCTTCTGCCCTTAATGGCTAAACTCCTTGAAAAGATGATCAACAATAGATGCCTCCACTTTCCTTTCACTCTTTGGCAGTTAAAGCTCTTCACAACCTGGCTTCAGATAATCTTTCCAGCTTTAATATGCATTCCTTTCCTTAATATACTCCAACTGACCATCCTGCTATTCCTCATCAAATTGTATTCAATTTTCTATCTCCCTGCCTTTGCAGAAGCCATCCAATCATACTTGAAATGGACTACTTCCTCACATCCAAGTTACTTAATACAACTCCAATCATCTCCTTTCCTGATGCTTACTACATGTGTGACCTTGAACAAGTCATTTAACCTAGGGAGGACCTCAGTTCTCTCATTTGTAAAATGCAGGGGGCTAAACCAGATGGCTTCTGAAGTCTTTTCTATCTCTAAGACTTATGATTCCTCTAGGGACTTTTGCTTGTCCCTCCCAAATTGTATTTTATTTATTTTGAATCTTATTTATATATATTACAAAATTGGGTGTCCTAATTGGTATCCCTGTCTCAAACCTCTTACTCCATATCCATCAACACACCTGCCAAAGTCCTTTTCCTTAAGTGTAGATTAGACCATGACACTCCCCTACTCAATGAAGCCCAGTGACCGCTTCTTATTGCCCCCAGGATAAAATATAAACTTATTTGTTTAGTTTATTAAAATCCTTCAAAACTCAGTCAAATCCTATTTTTCCAACCTAATTAGACATTACTCTCCCTCCTTCACACTGTCATCCAACAAAACAGCTTTCTCTCTGTTCCACACTTGGCACTACATCTTCCATCTAACTCATTTCCTTCAAGAAATAGCTCAAAACCACCTTTTAAAGGCAATCCTTCCTGATCCTCCCAGCTGCCAGAGCAGAAGAAGTGTTTAATAAGTGCTTGCTGACTGATCTATCTGCACATACCATCTTCCCAGATAGACTACAAATCCTTCAGGTGTGGGAACAATTTATTTTTGTCATTTTATCACAAGCACCTGCACATACTATATGCTTACTGACTGATTAGGTGTCAGGGTCAGAATTCAAACCCAGACTGTCAAATCCATGTAAATCATTCTTTCCCACACATTTCACTGAAATGAATCTCACTTTTACCATGAAATGTAACAATCCCAATCTCCCCAAAAGGGAAAGTAATCCCTAATAGACTGAGATTAGGCTTCAAAGTTGGTGGCAATGTCCTCTCTATACATTTTTTTTCTTTTAAATATTCAGGCTTCCTTTGGGAATTCATAGCCCCTACTTTAGTGTGAGGACAATCTCTGCCTAAATTTGTGCTTAACGCTAGATTCACAAACCAGTGGTCAAAATAAATACTGACTTTCCTACTTACTTAATGATCTTAGACAATTCACTTCCTCATTGTGGCTCTCAGTTTTCTTATCTGTAAAATGAGCAGGTGGGATTTTCAGGGGTCCTTACCACAGGATCCAGTGAACAGACATACTCAATTAGTTTTTTTGTAATCCTATGTAAGCACTGCCCATAGAGTCAGAAGACCTGAGTTCAAATCAAGACTCAGACACAAGCTGCGTGACCAGCAAGTCAGGTAGTCTACCTCAGTTTCCTCATCTGTAAAATGAGAATAACAACAGTACAGTACCTACCCTCCTAAGGTTGTAGTGAGGATTAAATAAAATAATATGCATTAAACACTTTGCAAACCTTAAGATGCTACATAAATGCCAATTACTATTATTACTATCATCGTTATTACTTAGAAACATTAATAGGAGAAGGGGTTCACTGGTGCCACCAGACAGTCAAAAATGTCCAAAACACACAAAAGGGTTAAGAACTCCTGGCCCAAATAATTGCTATGGGTCCTGCTGGCTCTGACATTCTATGTTCTAAGGAGCCCTTCAACACTAAAACCTAACAGTGCTGGGGTCGGGGTAACCTGGCCCAAGACCCCCCCCCCAGTCTCTCCAGCTCCCCAAAGAGAACTTGTTATGCACCTCAAGGATGTGTCACCACCTCAATCCCCAGACCCCCAGGGCGCCAAAGAGAGACAGGCAGGTACCGCCACTGCACATGCGCCCTAGGCTCTCCCCGCCGAGTGAGGGTGACCCTCCCCCAGGGCCCCGGCTGGGTCCCCAGGGGACCCCAGAATCCAGGGATGAGGAGGAAAGGGCCCTTCTCCAGTTCCTGATTATGCCCCTCGGCACCTTCAGAAGCGCAACCCCATACTGGCCTAGGGATGAGCCCTAACCTCAAGCCTAACGCCCCCCAAACCCCGCGAGAGGGGGGGAGACGGGAATGAGGCCGCTCTGGGCGCGGGCCCCTCGGACCAAGGGCCCCATGCAGTGGGCCGACGCTCCCCAGGAGCCCAGACCCTCCGCGTACCCCTCGCCGGCTTCAGCTCCCTACAGTCCCCAGATCCTAGGCCATTCTATGTCCCCACGCCCCAGCCCAAAGCCCCGGACCCCCGGAGCGCCCCACTCACCGCCTTCTTCATGGTGGCGGCCATCTTGGGACTGGACCATCTCCAGGCAGGGGGGTGAGACACAAATCAGTCCAACCCCCAATGCAGCCCCTCCTTGACGTCTTTCTGGGGGGCATTCCCTCGCCAGAAAGGGAAGTTTCTCTTCTCTTTTCTCTCTGCTCTACTATGCCTGATTTTTAGCATCTGGGAACCTAGAGAAAAGGTATAAACAAGAAAGCACTTGGTATCTTCCTCTTAAAGGAACAAGCCACCCTTGCCCTCCATCCTTTACTTAAAAGGGGCGTGGTGGGGAAGTTGTAGGCTGCTCTAGGAACGGGGAGAAGACGAGGAGGGAACCAGATGGAGCTGCCCAATGGGAGGAAGGAGGATTGTGACGTGTCGGTGGGGCCCTCCTTAGGCGACTTGCAGCTTCTTAGCCTTGCTTCCCAGGAAGGCAAAGTGTCCTATGCTAAGCACAGCAGATGACAATTCTAGGCGCTTAATAAATGCTGACCCACTGACAGTTTCATGCAAGCAGTTGAAGCTAAAGAGGTAACTGAGAATTGCTACTGTCCTGGTCACCACTCTCATTCAGGCTCTTACCGCCTCTCACCTGGACTACTGCAATAACCTCTTAATAGCCAATTAATGCTTGCCTCCAGTCTCTCCTCACTCCAATCCATCCACATTGCAAACAAAGGGATTTTCCTCCAACAGTTCTATGACAATATGACATGCCTGATCAATAAACTCCGGTGGCTCCCTATTGCTACTTCTAAAATAAAATGTAAACTTCTCTGTCATTAAAAGCCCTTCCTAATCTACCCTTGCTGTCCTGTTACAGATGACTCTCCTTTAAGTAATCTACAATTCAGTCAAACTGACCCTTTTGCTGTTTTTTCACAGGACAGTCTGTCTCCTGATCTTTGCACATAGCCTATTCCCTTCATGCCAGAAATGTAGTCCCTCCTTACTTTTTCCTTTTCAAATCTTAATTTTTCTTAAAAGCTTGATTCTTTCTTTTGAGCTACCCAGTTATTAACTCGGGGCAGCTAGGTGGCACAGTGAATAGAGCACTGGCCCTGAGTTCAAATGTGACCTCAGACACCTGACACTTAACTAGCTGTGTCACCTTGGGCAAGTCACTTAAGCCCAATTGCCTAGCCTTCCCCCTCCAAAAAAAAAAAATGGGGGAAAAAAAAGCTTAACTCAAGTACCATCTCTTTCCTCTATAAGTAGTTTCCTTATCTCCCCAACTGCTAGTGCCTCTCCTCTAAATTGTGTTTATTTTAGCAATATTTTATGTGTATATACATATATGTTGTGTATGTGCATATACATATATATGTATACACATGATGTCTTCTCTTATAGAATATAAACTCCTTGAGGGAAGTAAATATCGTATTTCTGTTTTTGTCTTGCCAACCTCAACTAGGTTGCCAAAAGGATTGTGCTTTGAGTGCTTTGAAAATTTAAGAACAACATTATTAATAGATATTCATAACTTCAAAATAAATGGAATGAAAACATCTCAAAATATAGAGGCCAACCAGAAGAAACCAAAACCATGTAAGGAAAGGATGAAATAAATATGCCTCTACTATCTGTTCCTGGAGTGCTCCCAAATTATTTCAATGAGTCCAGGAGTTAGCCTACAACCCCTAAATTATGCTTAATTGGAGTCTAGTCATTTGGGATACATAAAACTGGAGTGACCTCATCCAAGTTAGTCAGCTCTCTCAGAGCTGGTTTCCCCTCTAGCACTAAAACATGCTTGTTGTGACCAACATGTTTTTGCAAGGTTTAAGAGACTCTGTAAACATGAGATTATTGAGTTGGACACACTCTTCATCTGGGATCTATTCATGTCAGGTACCTAGGTAGTACAATGAACAGAGTGTTCAACTCGGGAGTCAGAAGAAAATCCTGCCTCAGATAGTTATTAACTCTGTAACCCTGAGCAAGCCAGTTAACCCTCAAGCTGTCTCAGGTTTCTCATCTGTAAAATGGGGATAATAATAACCTACCTTACAGAGTTGTTGTGAAGATAACATGAGATATTTGTAAAGTACCGATAAAATCACAGCTCCATTCCCTATTCCTATGACACATACAAAAATTTATTAGGTGTATGCTATATGTATATAACTGTTCTAAGTTCTGAGAGAGATACCAAGAAAGATAAAACAAGGTTCCTCCTCCCCAAGAAGCATAAACCAAGAATTAGTGATTTTGGTGATGTGGGCCTTCCTTCCACATATAATAGATCACAAGGAGCTGAGCCTACATAAAAATATAAATGTGGTGGCAAATAAGAAGAATAAGAACCACTACCATTTATATAGTGCCTTAAGGTTTGCAAAATGCTTTACTAACATTATCCCATTTTATCCTCACAACAACCTTATAACTTTATTAGAGAGAGAGATGATAGAAGAGAACTGGATCTGTGATTTCAGTTTAAAAAGAAACCCTTGGGTGAAGAAATTCTGGCTAGTGATAATGCAAGTTATCACTTTCACTGCAACTAATTAATAACCATAAATTATATGTAACATATATTTCAATAATATATATTTAAAATCTAGTCGTAAGTCCTTTGTTGACAAGCCTTTCCAAACTGATTGAAGCTAGTCTTGGAGACCTATAAGTCAACAGGCCTACAAAGCATTTCTTGCTTACCAGCCAGAAATTGAAGTTTTTGTAGCATGATTTTGAGTAACCACAGTCACCTCCACATCACAGTGACACAGAGTATAACTTGAGTGAAGGAAAAGACATGTACACAGATAAAGAGAGTAAATTCTTCAATACTATAATTATTTCTTATCTAATTAGGATCCTACATTTAGTCTGCTTCAAAAAATACTGACTGGTTGTTGTCCTCAGTTCTTAAAGAGGACCAAAATGACATCTCTATGTTAGAATCAAGTTACAGCATGTTTGACTGGGACTGATCAGACCAATATGAGCTTGGAATGCTCAACCACAGGTCAGGCACAAATAGGCCATGTGAACATTTGGGTGGATTCTCTAAATTTGCGCATCTTGCATTTCTTTTGAGCTCCTTCAATTTTGCTTTGCTCATGGAGCACAGCATCTTCTCTGATGAGGGAACGCTATGCTGGTAGGTCCTGTGCCAGTGTCTCCCATGCTACACAATTCCAAAGTTCTTAAGAGACACCCTAAGAGTGTCCTTGTATGACTTCTTCTGACCACCATGTGAATGCTTGCCTCATGTGAGTTCTCCATAAGATAGTCTTTTAGGCAAGCATATATTTGGCATTCAAATAACAGGGCCATAAAATACCAGAAGTGGCTTAGGATATGTTAATCTGCCCAATGGATTTGATAAAATACATCATCCCTTGAGTTAATGAGAAAGGGACTGGTGTGTATTCATCTAGTCCTTAGAATCAAATCATAGGGCTAGAAACAACATCAAAAAATTATACAGACTAATACATCCACTCACTCACCTTTCACGCAAATAAAGTATTATTATATCCATTTAATATCTGAGAGTAATTAAGCTCTGTCTGGTGAAACGGGACACAAAACTCATGTCTCTCTCTCTTTTTTTTCCAATACGTAATCCTTTCCACTAAATCTTGTTCATATCCTCTCCCATCTCACCTTTGAGACTGCAAACTTCTTTGATGAGCACTTTCTCTCTTATCCCTTCTTAGCTTCTTCTTCCTAAATTCCAAGAGATAGAGAAGAGAGATGGGGGAAAGAGGATTAGTTACAAGCTAATTCACCTTCTAAATGCAAAATATGCCACTATGAGATGACTTTGGCATGCAGATTTTAGGTGGTAGAAAAGATGTGGCTACTGTAATGAAGTATGACCAAGCACAAACCTAGAATACAATGTTGCATGTGAAACTCTAAGATGATTTTTGAATGAGTTACCATGAAATAAGCATGAAGTCATTCTTCTACTAATTGGCATTAGTGAAGCCTATCTCAACTACAATTTTTATTTGGAATGTACAGAAATCAGAGAGTATACAGAGGAAAACAGAGTCCAATAAAAAGAAAAGATTTTGTAATTCAGATTATTTAAGATGGAGAAAGTTTGAAAGGTTCACTCCAGGGTTTTCTCATTATAATAACAAGCAGCTTTATAACACCAATATTCTTCTGTTAATGGTATATAACTACAAGTCATGGAACACCATCACCATGACCTCAAAATAATCACCATTTCAAATGACCCAAAGAGCAATGGAAAGAAACATGATGGGTTATTAAAGTAAGCTATAGCATAGATGACTTGAATGTTAGACATGGCAAAAATACAACATCAAAAGTATTATCTCTGGAAGAATCATATAGCAAAATGAAGAATTACAAATAGAACCCATAAATATTACACAAAAATATTAAAATATACAGAGGAAAAACTCCAGTATGTTAGGTAAATCCACTATGGAGGATTTATGTTAATATGTGGATAAAAATAGCACAAAATGAGAAAACTTGGAGGAGCTACAGTTTATATCACCAGAGGGAGAATGTTCTGGTGAGACCATGCATCCACTGGATTATTGAAATAGAACCAGCTAGTTTCCATATTTACTCAAGATAAAGGAAATGGATTTAAATTGTACCAAGCATTAGTTAGCTAGTTCATACCATGCTAATAAATAGTTTTGCAAAGGACTAAGTCTTTATTTAACTGCCAAAGATTCTAGGAAAGGAAAGAAAGTTTTTCCTCCTCTTGCACTCACATCGATTCTCCATTACCTACTGTCGCATTCTAATATGGGGAGAATAAGTGTTTACCTTAAGAATTCTAATGTCTTCAGAGTCCTAAGTGAGGTTAAACACACACACACACACACACACACACACACACACACACACACACAAGATCTGGATTTGTTCTGCTTTGTTGGTTTTTTAAAAGGAAAGAAAGGGGAGGAAAAGGAATACAATATGGTAAAAGCAGGGGGAGAACCTTGCTAAATCTTGCTATTTCATGTATACAGGGTGCATGAGAAAAATATACTCATGGAGAAAGGGGTAAAGGGTATGGGTCTCTCATTACTTCACTTTTATCTCAACTGGATAAATGAATTGAATGAAAACACACTCACAGTAGTGTGTGCACATACACATATATGCAATGGGTTTTGATATAGATTTGCATTGAAATCAACAGGGAAACAGATGGTGATAGGGAAAAGGGGGGGAAGTACAAGAAGGAAAAATAGAAGTGGGGAGGGAATAGTCACCAGTAAAACACACTTCAGTTTCAGAAAGTTTACTAGAAAGTATTAAAAAGAGAAAGAAAATGGAAGAAATAGAAATCAAGGTCTGGGCTTGGTGAAGAAAGGAGGAGCAGAGAGCAGGAACATATAATTTCAATTACTTATCAGATTACAATCACAAAAACACATAGAAATAAGTGGATCTTTCCTTAATATTGTAGATAGTATTATTTAAAACCAAAAATCTGTAATGGAGAAACACTAGAAGCCTTCTCAATAAGAACAGGATAAAACAAAGATGTTCACTATCATCATTGGTATTTAATGTAGTTCTAGCAGTAAGAGCTATAGTAATAAGACAAGAAAAAGAATTTGGGGGAATCAGCAGAGGCAAAGAAGAAACAAAAATATTGCTTTTTGCAGATGATATAATGTTTACTTAGAAACTCTAGAAATTTAAAATTTAGTTGTAATAATTAACAACATCACACTAATGTATTATTGATGGAGATATGAATTGGTCCAATCATTGTTGAATGCAATTTGGAACTATACTCAAAAAGTCACTAAACCATGCATACTCTTTGACCTAATGATATCACTAGTAGATATGTATCCCAAAGAGATCAAAGACATAGAGAAAGATCCATTTGTGCAATAATATTTATAGTAGCACTCTTTGTTGTACCAGAGAACTAGAAATAAAGTAATTGCCCATCAACTGAGGAATGGCTGAACAAATTATGACATATGAATATAGTGATGAAGGGCATGGATTCCAAGAAACCCTGGAAAATTTGTATGAACTGATGAAGAGTAGAGTGAGTAGAGCTAAAATAACATACAATCAACACCATCTTATAAATAAAAAATAACTTTGAAAGACTTAAGATTTCTGATCAAGGCAATAACCAGTCACAACTTTAAAAAAAAAAAAAAAAACCAGTGATGAAGCATGTCTGCCACCTCTTGGTAGAAAAGTGGATGGACTGTGAATATAGAATGAGAGATCTTTTCAGACACAACCAATATGAGACAAATTTGTTTTGTTTGACTATACTTATTAGTTACAAAAGAACACCTTTTTTGTGGGGAGGAGGAGAATTTCCAGAGAAAGCATAGTAGGTAGGTAGATATAGCAATGCAAAAAAAAAAGGGAAGAAAAGAAAGGAGCACAAATAAATTATTTTAAAATATGCAAAAGAGCAAAAGAAAGTTCAGAAGGGGGCATAGAAAAGCAGAGTAATGATGGTACATCAAATTTACATATATATGTCATATGTGTGTGTATGTATTTGTCTGTGTATATACGTATATTTAAAATGAGCTATATAATAGATTCAATTTCATGTACAATCCTTTTTCTGGTCTTTGTAAATGGAAATGATCATGTTTAGGATAATTTTCTAGATTTTAATAAAACATCAAAAAAGAAAGAGAAAAGAAAAGAAAAGACGGGCCGCTTGGTGGTGCAGTGGGTAGAACACTGGCCTTGGAATAAGGAAGACCTAAGTTCAAATCCAGCCTCAGATATATACTAGCAGTGTTAGCTGGTCAAGTCATTTAACCCCAATTGTTTCTTCCCCCCCAAAAAAAATAAAAAACAAAACAAAATAACTTGGGGGGAAGGGGGAGAAAGGTAGAATCAAGTTTATGTCTGAGAGGAAACTGATAATATGACTTTCTAGCAGTGAAATGTTCGACTCTGAAGTATTTGAGCCCATAATCATGGACCTAATACAGTTCCAGTGTCCAGTTTGTCAGAGAAATTAGAGTTTCATTCACCTCCTTTGTTGTTGTTCAATTGTATCCAATTCTTCATGACCTTATTTGGGGGTTTCTTGGCAGAGATACTGGAAGTGGTTTGCTTTTTCCTTCTCCAGCTCATTCTACAGATGAGGAAACTGAGGCAAACAGGGTTAAGTGACTTGTCCATGTCTCACAGCTGTTAAGTGTCTGAGGTGGGATCTAAATTTAAGTCTTCCTGCCTCCAGCCCCTGCACTTTATGCTTTGTACCATTTAGTTGCCCCAAGCCTGTTAATAAGACTTTTTTTTGTTATCCATCATAATAACCATGTGCAAACTATTCAATTAGCCTACTTTACATTTTCATTATATTTAACTTCTTTTAACCATAAAGACAATCAGAAATATTTCATATTATCCTTTATCAGGAACTCTCTCTTTTCTTCTCAAACCTCTGCAGTTTTAATTGGTATTGAATAACTGTTTTCTTGTTTTAACACAACGTTGAATGCTTTTATGCCTTAAACTTTTAGCTTTTGTCTTCTTCAGATTAAAGGAAACTAAAATTTCTGATGTACTTTTGTTTTATAGATTTTTTTCCTACAGATTTCTCTTTTGTTGCCTTTTGTTAGGCATGGAATTAAAATTTTCTAGTATGTATATTAACTTCCAATGCCTTTACAAATCTTCAATAACCGTAGCTTTTGTTTGTTCATAGGCTTAGTTTTTGTTTGTTTGTTTATTTGCTTTTGTTGAGAGAATCAGGGATGTTTAGCTGGAGAAACCTGGGGAGGGGGTGAGGTATGATAACTGTCTTCAAATAACTGAAGAAGTGTCAAATGAAAGATTTAATTTATTTTGTTGTTTGAAGAAGCAGAACTAGAAGCAATAGGGAGTGGTTGTAATGATAAAGATTTAAGTTAAAGGTAAGGAACAACTTTTAATGATTAGAGATGTCCAAAAGTGAAATAGGTTGCCTCAGCAATATTGTATAGTGCTTATTAGAGGTCTAGTGGTGGAGACATGATGACTGCTTCTTGAGAATTTTATAGAAGTGCATCATGTTCAGGTAGCAGATGTTCCAAGGTTCCCTTAAATTCTGAAATTCTTTGATTCTGTGAAATATAGGACTATAGCTCATAAAGAGCAGAGTTTGAAACAAAGATTTGGGAATCATACTCAGAAATAAAGTGGAAGTTGTGTAGCAGATGAGATGGCTGATCAGAGAGAATAGAGAGAAGAGAAGACCAATCATTAGCAGAGGGGCCTTAGGTATTCCCTATATTTTGGAGGTCAGAGAGCCAGAAACCAGCAAAGGAGAAAGAGGAGGCATTATTAGAGAGGTAGAAGGAGAACCAAATGAAGATGATGACACAAGTAAAGAGAAGAGAGCCCCCCCCCCCCCGCCAAAAAAAAAAAACCGATCAATGTATTGAAATGCTGGCCTCAAATCACAAATAAATACTGAGGAAAAAGTTTTGTGATTGGCAGGTCACTGGTGAATTTTTGAAAGAGTAATTTCCAAATAATATTCATAGTCTCTTTTACCCAAGATAATTTTTTTGTGTGTTGGTTTTGTTTTGTTTTGTTTTGTTTTCCATGCTTATGATTGTATCAGTTTAGGGAGAAAATTACTTCCACCAGTACAGCTTCTCTGTAATTTAAAATCTTAAAGCAGTTGCCTAGGGAAATATATAGCTAAATGATTTAACCAGAATCACTCAACCAGTATATATAAAAAGCAGAACTTAAAGCCAGGACTTGAGCCAGATTCCAAAATCAGCTCATTCTCCAATACCCCCATGCTGTCTCTCTAGGCATAAGTTAGAAGCTATAAAGCAAGTTAAGATTTCAACATAAACTGAGATAACTTATCCTAAGAAAACATATCACAATTGTCTGAAAATAGCCACAGGAATTGTATAATAGGCATTAATTATGCCACTAGGTTCCCTGAATGGTGAAGATGATATCATAAAACCTCCTATAAAATTAATCAATCACTTATACATTCTGTCTAGAATAGATACAAGGTAATGGATGGTATGACCTTCTGAAGTTGCACCCAGTTTGATTCCATTATCCAGTGACCACTCTTCCTAAATTACCATATCCATTTGGGTTGTGTCTAAATAACAATGAGAAGACCTGTAAAATCAGGCAATTTTCATGGTACCACCCGATTGATACAACCCCATGGAAATACCAGAGCTCCCTGGAATGGCAACCTGGGATACTGGTAACTATAATAAATGAAAAATAAAGCCAATTTCCCCAAATGTAATTGGCATGTAAGTTACAAAAGTGCCCAGACAAGCTCCAGTTTAGTTTCTGTCACTGAGGGATAATAAGCTCGTCATACCATTTCACAATTTAAAAGTGCGTGGGTGCTTTGTGAAGCCTGTAGCATCTGCTCTTGTTCCAAGGCTAACATCTCAGTGGAAAGAGGGTGGGCTGCTGATGTGGAGTCACAGGGAAGGAGAATTTCTCATCAGAGCATGATTTAGTTCAAAGGGGCATGAGTTACTTTGTACAATTTGGTACCTGCAGAGAATAACCCAAAAGCACAGTTATGAAGTTATGGAAGGCTTGAGTAAAAATGAGTTTGAGTGACTGGCTTTTCAGAAGGCATTGGAGGAGTCTTGAGGATTTATTTTCTTTCAATAGACTTCCAGTAGGTGTGGCTTTAAATTTATTCTTTCTCTAGAAACATTTCTAAAGCCTTTATCTATGCAAAATACACACCCACAGATTCATTGACTCTTCCAGATCTTTAAGGGTTTTTTATTTGGTTGGGTTTTTGGAGGGGAAAAAAAGAGTAATCTTGTACTATATAATCAAGGCCTCTCCCCAGAGATACATTTTATAAACCAAGTCAATAGGCATTTATTAAGCACCTACTATCTGCCAGGCACTGTACTAAAGGCCAGAGATAGAAAGGCAAAAGACAATCTCAGCTATCCTTTTTGACTAAAGGCAATTATTCCCAACACAACTGGACCCCTATTACAATGAGTAGAGAACATTGTTTTCTCTATAGGGACATAAACATTGTTTATCCCTATGAAAATCAAACCTGTAATCTCGGTTTTATTTATTCTAAAAATTTGAACTACTTAGCATAGGCATTAAAAAAAACTTTTGAAGAATGTGTTACCAACTCTTTAGTATTACTTGACATTTATTTCATGGAACATAAAATTTATCTCTAGAATATTTTTTATTTATATTGCCAATTGTTTCCTCAGTGTGCTACACTTGGAGTCAAGAAGACCTGGGCTGAAATTCTTGTCCTCATAAGATAATTTATCCCTCAATAAGAAAAAAAAAACCCTCAATTTACTGAATTAAAAATTAAATTAAAATAGATACCATATAACTTTTTTACCATTTGAATTTTGCCGTAAAATTCCATTCTCAAGCATTGTCCCTTTCTGTCCCTCCTACGCACAATGCTAAAGACCGCTATGTCTTTGCTCCTGTTGTTCTCTGCCCACTTTCCCTTCTGACTGTCCTCCTACTCATCCTTCTAAACACAGGTCAAATTGTACTTTTTCTTTGAAGTTTTCTCTGGTCTCTCCTATCTAAATTTGTTGCACTTATTATCCATGTTACACAATTTAGTACTTGAAATAACCTTGGAGTATGGGTCAGAAATTTTGAGTTGAAGTCCCAACTCTTTCATATGACTGTGGGCAAGTTATTTAATCTTTCTTGACCTTCCTTTTGTAAAATGAGAGTTAGATAATCTATAAGACCCCTTTGAGTTCTAACATTCTGTAATTCTAAGATGGAGTCATAGGATAATTATATAATTCTATAAACACTTTGTTTGCTTTTTGTTTCAGGTAGGCATGCCTTATTTTACAAATTAGATTGTAAGATCTTGGTGGTATTTTACAAATACTTCATGAATCTTTTGCATACACCTGACCTTCCCTGCTAGAAATTTAGGTCACGGTATATGAAACTAGGAGAGACTTTAGAAAACATTTAATCTCAATTCCATTTTAGCAAATTGAGGAAAATGAGGCCAAAAAATGCAAAATGAATTGTTCAGAGCAACACAGGTAGTTAATAGCAGAAACAGTATTCAAATCTAAGTTCTCTAATGCCAAATCTAGTACTCATTCCCCTATACATTCCTCTCCTAGGAACTATAGTGGATAGTTGATTTGAATAGTAGTTGACCCTTGGGTTTTATTATAAATCAATCAATCAACAACTATCCCATCAATGGTTTCCACATGTTCTAAGCTCATTTCTGTGAAGAAAAATTCTAAACCTTGCCTTCATATGAATTCTTTGTACAAACTCAGCAATCCCCAATACTTCCACCAGGGGACATTATATATCCAGGATTCACTGTTTCCATTTTATTCCTGTTAACACTTCTAGTCCTTGTAGGACATAGCAGAACCTATAGTATCGTTGTATAAAAGTAGTCACCATTTGCTCTTCTGAGTTCTTGCTTCAATTTTAGCAAAGCAGCAAGTGGAGAACCTTCCAAAATGAAACCACAGAATGGCTCTTTGTGTCCTAAGAAACAGTTCTGATGACGCCTCTCCCACTCTTAGAAAACTTCAGTGGCTTTTCATTGTCCTTAGGATAACTCCTTATTGAGCATTTAAGGCTTCAACAATCAGGCTTCAAGCTGCCTTTCCTCCTTGTCTAACACTAACTTCTACAATTTCCTTTCATTGTAATAAACAAAAACTGATTATATGTCAGCCAGAATAAGTTATTAGCTATTTCCCCTACATTTTGTCCCTCCTTCCCACCCCCAAACCCCCATGCCTCCAGGCTTCTACACAGACTCCCATGTCTGCAACACACTTCTCCATCTCTAACTCTTGAAAGACTTCCCTTCCTTCAAGATTCAGCTCAAGTACCACTTTTTATGGGAAGCCTTTCCTGATCTTACCAGTTCAAAGTGATATCTCTCTGGTCAAATTTCCCTAGAGCAGTTAGACCAGATCTCTCCTTTACTTCAGTCACATTCAACCCTGGACCATACTTCTGTTTGCATTTGCTATATTCTTCCATTGGACTGAAAGTTTCTTGAGGGTAAAGTCATCTTTATAAAACCAGCACAAGCTATTTAATCCTTCAATGCCCTTGGTATCTCTCTAAAACTGTAAGTTACAGAGAAAGGAACAATTTACATTTGTGTAAGTTCCTCATCAGAAGTTCCCTAATTGATGACGTCATAGGATCATTCTAAAACAAAAAGTGGTTAGAGAGCTGGACTTTGAGGCAGAAATAATAACACTTCACATTTACATGGCACCTTAAGGATTGGAAAGTATTATTTCATTTGATATTCAAAACAATCCTGAAAGGTAATGCTATTCTTTATCATAGCTATTTCACAGGTGAGGAAACTAAGGTAGAAAAAGGAATCATTCAATCCCAGAAGTAACTGAGGCTGGATTTGAACTCAGGTCTATCCTGCCTACAGGTCCAGCGGTCTATCCACTGTGCCACTGACCTTCCTAGGAAGGCATGGGTTTAAATCCAACCTCTGACACACAAAGGTCGTGTAACCTGGGGCAAGTTACTTTATCTCCAGTGTCCTAGGTATCTCTAAGAATATAAATTGCAGAGAAGGTCCTGATCTTCATTGAGAGAGGAGATTTTATCTGAGTTCCATATATTAACAAAATCATGGATCCAGTTCCTATCCAAATGTGTTTGTACACATACATATTTATACATGCATATGCATATATACACGAATGGTGTATAAATATGGTTATATAGTACATGGCACAGTGTCTGGCATTTAATAGGCACTTAATAAATGTTTGTTGAGAATTTAATTGAACTGGAATTTCTTTTTAAAATTAGACCTTTACTTAACTCTGACCTTTCTCTAATTTCCAAAGCACAACATCCTCAAAGAAATTTTGAAATTGTCATAAAAGAAGTGCTTTTAAGAGAAGTCACAGTCAATCTAACACAATAATAATAAACTTAGTTCACATTTCCAGAGCATATACTTTGAAAAGGGTCTTCATCACAACAACCCTGTGAGGAAGGTTCAAATTACTTGCCCGTAATCACCTTGTCAATAAGTTGTCAGAGGCAAAACTTGAACCAGGTCTCTTTCAAATTCTATATTTGGGTCCTATAGATGCTACTTATGAAGAAGTCAGTCTCTAATCATAAGAGTTTCTTTTGAAAGTATAAATGTAAACTAAGAAAAAAGGGTAGAAAATAAAATTAATAAATATTTGTAGGTAGTTGAAAGTTTGATGATATTAAGAACAAAAGTTCACCTGAAGTAATAGCAAAGATCTTTCTTATTATTTTGTCATAGCATCTTGTCATAGCTTCATGTGCTGGAATAAAATAATAATAGCTAACGTTTACATGGTAATTTAAGGTTTGAAAAGAAATCTATGTGTACATATGCATACATATATGGATGCATGTGTGTTTATGTGTGTATACTCATTTGATATTCCTAACAAATGTGTAAGGTAGACACTATTATTGACTTGACTTTAGAGATGAGGAAACAGACAGAAGATTTGCTTAGAGTCTCAGAGCTAGAAGTATCTGAGGCAGGATTCAAATGTAATTTTTCCTTACTCCAACTCCAACATTCTATCCACTGGGCCACTGATCTGCCTCATAAGAAACCACAGCTTTTGGAAATCATATAATCACAGTTATAGACTCTCAGAGTTGGAAGAGATAGGCCTCAATGGTTATCTGACCACATGTCTACCTGAACAGGAATATTCTTTACAACATCCATGACAAATAGAAATTCAACTTCTGTGGTGGTGGGGAGCCCACTACCCAATGAGGGATATATCTATCCATATTTAAGTAGCTTTAATTGCTAGGAAAATTTTCCTTTCATTGAGTCAAAATCTACCTCTTTAAAATTTCCCGGGGGGCGGAGCCAAGGTGGTGGAGTAGAAACAGCACGTCCAAGGCACTCTCCCCCCAGATCACCTCCAAACTATGTAAAAGGGGACTCTGAACAATTTCTGGAGCCCCAGCACCCACAGAACGACACAGAGAAGCTAACCTCCCGCTGAGGACAGTCCAGCAGCCCTGCAGGAAGGACCAGCACAGCGCTCTGGGAGCCAGCAGCACAGAGCAGGGAGAACCAAGTCCAGGTTTGCCTGAGCTGTGGTTTAGCCCCAGGGTGGCTGGGCCAGCAGCCGGCTGGAGGGACCCCAGAACACCAGCTGCTGTGGCGATTTCAGAATTATCAACACAGGCATACCCAGGACAAAGTGAGAGATTAGTGCCCTATGGACTTTGGGACCAGTATTTGGGGAATGCATCAGCTTCCTCCCCTGGGGGCTAGAAGCTGCTGAGGAGACACTTCATTTTGTAGTTTTCAATAGCAGCTCCAGCTCCTGGCCTGTGAACTGTAGGGAGATCCAGCAATCAGTCTTGGGGAGGTAATTGCTCTTGCTTTAGCCTTCCTGGATCTGGATTGTGGTCTGGGGTGGAGGTCGTGGGGTGGATATCCAGCTTGCCAGAAACAGAAGTTGTCCCCCCACATTTTCAGGATGGAAGCTCCCCTGTCTGGTGGCAGAGTCATACTGTGGCAACAAGCCCAAAAGTCAATTAAGTGGCAACATGCCAAGGCAAAGGAAACAAATTAAACAGAAAAAATGCAACATTAGACTCCTATTTGGGGGGCAAAGAGGATCGAAGCATAGAACAGTCAGAGGACTGTGAGGTCAGAAATCCTGCTCCAAAAGCCCCAAAGGAAAATATGAGTGGGTTACAGGCCATAGAGGACCTTAAGAAGGACTTTAAAAATCAAATAAGAGAAGTGGAGGAAAAATTGGGAAGAGAAATGAGAAGGATGCAGGAAAAGTATGAAATGAGGGTCAACAGCCTGACTGAGGAAAAGAACACCTTAAAAAATAGACTAACTCAAATGGCAAAGGAGGCCCAAAAGGGCAATGAGGAAAAGAATGCCTTAAAAAGTCGAATTTGCCAGATGGAAAAAGAATCTCAAAAGTTCCCTGAGGAGATTCATTCCTTCAGAGTTAGACTGGAGCAAATGGAAGCTAATGACTTTATGAGAAATCAAGATGCTGTTAAGCAGATCCAACAAATGAAAGATTAGAAGGCAATGTGAAATATCTCATGGGAAAAACCACTGACCTGGAAAATAGATCCAGGAGAGACAACTTAAAAATTATTGGACTACCTGAAAGCCATGATCAAAGAAAGAACCTAGAAATCACCCTTCAAGAAATTCTCAAGGAAAATTGCCCTGATGTTTTAGATCCAGAGGCAAAATAGAGGTTGAAAGAATCCACTGATCACCTCCTGAAAAAGATCCCAAAAAGAAAACTCCCAGGAATATTATAGCCAGGTTCCAGAATCCCCAGATCAAGGAGAAAATACTCCAAGGAGCCAGGAAGAAACAATTTCAATATTGTGGAAACACAATCAGAATAGCACAGGACCTGGCAGCTTCTACACTGAGGGATTGAAAGGCATGGAATATGATATTCCAGAGGGCAAAAGAGCTGGGATTGAAGCCAAGGGTCACCTACCCAGCAAAACTGGGTATTTTGTTTCAGGGGAAAATATGGTCATTCAGTGGAATAGAGGACTTTCAAGCATTCTTGAGGAAAAAACCAGAGTTGAATAGAAAATTTGACATCCAGACACAAGAAGCAAGAGATGCCTAAGAAGGTAATCAGGGAAAAGAAATCAAAAGGAACTTATCAAAGTTGACCTATTTACATTCCTACATGGAAAAACAATAACAGTGACTGATGAAACCTCTCTCAGTATGAAAATAATGGAAGAAGGGTGTATGGTCATTTGAATACATATGTGAATGTGTGTATATATGTTTACAGTTATACATGGATAGAGGGCATAGGTTGAACTTGCTGGGAAGGGATGATACTTAAGGGGTGAAATTATGAGGTGAGAGAGGAAAGTGGCAAGAGGAGATGGGGAGAGACAGGGTAGGGTAAACTATCTCATGTAGAAGAAGCAAGGGGAAGTGGCTGCAGGGAAGGGGAAGAGTAGGAAGACAAAAAGGCAAAACCACATTCTCATTGAATTTGGTTCAGGGAGAGAATGACATGCATACTAAATGGGATATCTCACCCTGCAGCAGAATAGGGGGAAGGGGGATGAGAGGAGGGATGATGGATGGGAGGGCATTCTTGGGGGGAGGGGAGGTTGGAAGTACCCACTATAGAAGAGGGACAGGATCAAGTAGGGAATGGATCAGGTGGGGGGTGGGATGAGTGGGAGGGAATTATAAGCAGCCTTATACAATATATCTACTATGATAATGTTTTGCATAGCTAGACATGTACAACATATACTGAATTACTTATCTCCCAAGAGGGAATGGGTGACAGGGGAGGAAGGAAATGGATCTGAAATTCGAGGTCTTAACATTAAATGTTTCAAATATATATAAATACTATTATTAATACTCTTTTGCTTGTAATTGGGAGATAAGATGTGCAGGCATTGGGGCACAGAGATTCACCTTGCTCTAATGGAAAAGTCAAAGGGGGTATGGGAGAAGATATGGGAGAGAGCAGATTGGAGGAAGGGATATCTTGTGGGACTCCTATTCTGGGATGGTGGGTAGGGGAAAAACAGAGGGGAAATTGTAACTCAAAATCTGGTGGAAATGAATGACATGAAACAGAAGTTAATAAAGCATTTGTTTAATGAATAAAAAAAATAATAATAAAATGAATAAGTATCAAAAAAAAAAAAACTACCCCCAATTGTTCCTAATCTTCTATCTGGGGAAAATCAGAACAAGTCTAATGCCTCTTCCAGAGGACAAGTTTTCAAATACTTAAAGAGAAGTATCCTTGATTCTTCTCCACGTTAAATATGTTTCAGTTCTTTCAAATGATCCTGTTCTGGCACAGTTTACAATCCTGGCTGCCCTCCTTTAAACTCAAACAATTTGTCATTGTCCAGTCCAAGGTGGAGCTCCCAAAATAGAACACAAAGTTTGAGATGTGGATTGATACAGAGGATCAGAGAGAATACAAGGGTTACCACACTTGTTGCTCAGAACACTATGCTTCATTAATACAATCTAAAATCATGTTAACTTTTTGGCTTGTCATATCCGTTGATTTATTGAGCTTGTAGACAATGAAAACCTTCTGATCCTACATGGAAACCATTGTCTAGCTATCTTCCAATTGCCTTCACTTGTGCAGGTGATTTTTTTTAGTTACAGTGAAGATTGTAAAGCATTTCAGAGTTGGGTTTACCCCCTTCTTTTTAATCCACATGCTCAACAAACTTCTGGTTTTATATTTGTGGATACTGACATAAAGTGAACAAAGACCCTAACATTGCTCCATGGACTGATGGCATGCACCGAATCAAGTTAATTTCAAAACATTTCAAATGACCAAAAAATGAATCCTTGAATAAAAAATCAAAGAAATTGTGGTGCTAATACTGTATTCTTCCTGTTGGCCTATTCTATGAGATGCTTTATTTTGAGGGACCCACATTAGAGAAAATGCAACACAATAGGGAATGAGTTGTAGTTAGCAGGAATATTACCACAAAAGAAAACTGCTTCAGGCAGTGATGATTATCAAGAGAGACAAATTATAATTTGCAGATGCCTTGTGCTATTCCACCCTCCCCCCCTTACTTTTACCTATTTAGCATCTGACTAATCCTTCTCTCTCTGAGACTGCTACTCTGACCTCCATTTCATGACTCCTCCCTAGCCTTCCATATTGGTTGACAGTGATAAATTCTTTGACTTAATTTCAGCATAGCAATCCTTGATACTCCATCCAGTCACCACCAGGAATAAGGAGAGAGTATACTTACTACAAGGGAAAGAGCATCAAATCTATAATCATAGGCATTGAGTTTAAATCTTGCCTCTGATGCTCACTTCTGTGACTGTTAGCAAGTTACTTAAGCTCCCTAGGCCTCAGTTTCTTCATCTGTAAAATTGAGGGCAAAGGCAGAACTAGATTTCCTGAGATTTCTTCTTGCCTTATATCAGGGACCCCACAATCTTATGGCATCTCTTCCATAGGCCTGCTAATCTCAGCCCTGTTGTTATAGGGACCCAACATTATTAGTCAGATGCTAGCAAGTTTGGGAAGAACAAATGACCAACAGCTTTGTTAAAACTTAACATCAAGACTAGGACAAAGAAGGTGACAGACTAGAAGAATTATAAGATTCACTGTCATAATTAAAAATAAACATTTAAAGACAGCTAATATTTCTCCACTAAGTCTTCTCTTCTTCTAGCTAAACAAACCCAGTTCCTTCATTCAATCCTCAAATAGCATGAACTTCAGGTCCCTCACCATTTTGGTTGCTCTTCTCTATTTCTTCTTCAGTTTATCAATGTCATTCCTGAGTTGGTACAGCCAGAACTGAACTCCAGATGTGGCACAACTAGGACAGAATATAGGAAGACTATCACTTCCTGAGTCCTGGAAGCTATGACAGTCTCAATGCAGCCTGAACTCCCATTAGCTTTCTTGGTTCTGATCTCACACTATTGACTTGTATTGAGTTTGAAGCCCACTAAAATCCTAAGATCTTTCTTCAAAAGAACTAAACTTGTAAGGTTCATTTTTGTAATTCAAGTGTAAGACTTAATATTTATCCTTATTAAAGTCTGTCTTTTAAAATTCTTCTTATTTGATTGGGTCAAATGTTCTATGCTGTCCAAATAACTTCTATTTCTGATCCTGCCATCCAGTGTGTTAGCTAGCCTTCCCAGATTTGTGCTGTCTACAAGTTACATATCATTGATGCCTTTAGCTAAATCATGGGGAAAAAAATCAAATCACAGAGGATCAAACACAGATTCCCTGGGGACCTTCCACGTTTACATTGATCCACTCCTGCTTAGGTTTACACATTTAACTAATTCCATGTCTATTTGTGAAATGCCAACATCAGACCCATAAATAATTGAGCATAGGAGGTAGCATATCAAAGGAGATCAAGTGTTGGACTTAGAATTAGGAAGAATTGATTTCAAATTCCTCCTTTGACACTTTTTAGCTATGTGATCATGAGCATATCACAATCTCTCCAAGCCTTAGTCATATTATCTGTAAATTAGGAATAATAATGGCTATTGAATCAACCCCACAGACCCCAATTATATAATGTATATAAAGTGTATGCCAAAATCTAAAGTACTAAGTGACACAGTGGATGGTATGCCGGCCCTGATGTCAAAAACTCATCTTCCTGAGCTGAAATCTGGACTCAGACACTTACTAGCTGTGTGACTCTGGGCAAGTCACTTAGCACTATTTGCCTCCGTTTTCTCATCTGTAATATGAGACTGAGAAGGAAATAGCAAACCACTCCAATATCTCTGCCAAGAAAACCCCAAATGGGGTCGTGAAGAATTAGACACAACTAAAACAACTAAAAAATAACAACAGCAGAAGCACTATAAATTTCAGTTATTGTTGTTGCTCATAAAATAGTGTCCCACTTGGCTTTGAAAATAAAAGTAAAAATAAATTAAAGAAAAATAAAGTGGCCATGTTTCCTATTCTTATACCTTCTATAACTATCTAGCATCATAATAGAAGCCACTTCTCTGAGATAATCACTCTTAACAAGTTCTGATACAAGGAAGACCAGGCAATTATCCTTGGGCAAGATGGAGGTGGGGGGTTCCAGTGCTATACGTATCCATCATTCATAAATCTAGTGTGTTGGTAAGTCAGGAACTGCTTGTGTCATTGACTTTTAAAATTCTAACTTACTGGATACAAGTTCCTCTTGTCATCATATTGAACCCAGATTCTTTCACTTTAGTTTTGTTCTCAGGCTCACAGGGACAGATGAAAGAGAAAACTGTTAGTTAGAATGGCCTTCTCTGGAGAACTTTAAAAAGAGATGATCATTTTTCTGAGATGAATCATAGAAGGGGGTGGACTAGGTAACTTCTAAATGTACTTTTTAATCCCAACCTTCTCTGATTCTTTAACAAAAGCCTAATAATTTATTTTGGAGTATATGGTTTAAAATACCAAGGATAGGAAGTGATTACCTAAAATTATACTTTTAAATTTTGTGTTGAGTATGTTAAGCAATACTCCTTGTAGTGTGTCCCAATAAAATTTTACCTTTGTTTCCAAGGTCTAAATGTTTCTAAATATTTAGGGCTGATGAAATGTCACCAACCTAAAGTCCCAAAGATTGTACTTCCTGCTAGGCAGCCTACTACCTTTGCACATAAACTAAGATAACATTGTACTTTGGGCGGCTAGGTGGCGCAGTGAATAGAGCGCTGGCCCTGGAATCAGAAGGACCTGAGTTCGGAGCCGGCCTCCAACACTTAATCCGCACAAACAAAAACCTAGCGGTGTAACCTTGGGCAAGTTACTTAACCCCAATTGCCCTAAAGGGGCGGCTAGGTGGCGCAGTGAGTAAGAGCGCCGGCCTCGGAGTTTGGATGACCCGAGATCAGATCCGGCCTCAGAAAATGAGCACCCACGCATAAATCAAATGACTAGCCGTGTAACCTTGAGCAAGTTACTTAACCCCAATTGCTTAAAAAAAAAAAAAAGATAACATTGTACTTTAAAGCAAAACAAATCAGTTTCTAGGCAGAAAGTTTACCAGGCAAAGAAATATGAAAAACAAAATAACTCAAATCACTTAAAAAGAACTTATTTCCAAACTACCTCCATCCTTTAACACTTGCTTCTCCAAAACATAATTTCAAATCACAGTTTGGGAGCTGGAAGAGATGTACTTCTGAGATTATCCAATCCAACACTCACTAGACACATAAGGAAAGGGAAATCCAGAGAAGAGAGATTTCCTCAAAGTCACAAAGGGATTCGAACTCAAGTCTTTTGACTCCAATTCCATTTTTCTTTCTACTGCACTATATGGTTCCTAGGACTATACATCTCTTTCTTAAAACAACAGCTAGCTAATATTTCTATAGTGTTTAGAGATTTGCAAAGCATTTTTCAAGTATTATCTCTTTTCATCTTCACAAAAACCCCGGGAGATAAGAGCTATTATTCACTCCATTTTACTGATGAGGAAACTGAGGAAGACAGGGGTTAGGTTTCCCAGGGTCACACACCTGATAAGTGTGTGCAGGATTTGAACTCAAGTCTTATTGACTTCAGGTCAAGCCCTCTCTAGTCATTGTGCCACCTACTTCTCCATGCTGGTTCATACCTTCTTCTATGCATTTTCTAACATCAGAATATAGCCAATGTACACAAAAACTCTTTCCTATTTCTAAAGCACTCATAAACAAACTATTTTCCATGGAGTACCAAAGCTGCAACATGCATAGATGGGCCATCATCACCCACTTTTTTCCCATATAAAATGCCATGCCTTTGCCTGCAGTGATTCAGAGAGCCCTCTGGGAAGGGATCTCCCTGAATTCTTTGCATGTTGCCTGACACTCTCCTACACCCTCTTAATGGCTAATCAAAGAGAAAAGGATAATACTTGTTCTTGTCATGGCTAGTTTACACAGATGTTGGACAACATTGGAATTATGAAAGAGAATGTAAAGAACTCTGTGAATGACTGAGTAAATTTCCCTTCCTGGTTCTAATTAAAAACTTCTACCCAATTATAGCTGGCAAGGAAAATCAGAGAGTAATAAAATAGAAAAAAATAATATTAATATTGGGTCCAGTTATTTCTCCCTTGCCTCAGGCATTGAGGCTATAGAAAGGCATATACATAGGGAACTTCTCTTTAGCAAAGGAAGTGAAGAAGCTGGTGGAAGCTTCTGGAGGGCCATGTGGGACATTATATCAGGTGTATTCACAGGCTTTGTATTTAGTTACAGATGGAGCCAAAATGTAAAGCAGTATTAGATATTCTAATCTCCTATGAAACAGCTAGTCAGTTAACCCTGTAACAAGAAGTAGGGAAAGATAAATTCTAGAGCTCAGAGCTTATCCAAGAAACCCCAGTACTCTACCAAAGGGCAAAATGAAGCCCAATGATATCTCTTAAAATCCTTTATTTTTTTTTTGACTATAGGGTGACTGATTCTAATCACTATTATAGTAATAACAGTATATGTTTCTTTCTTTTTTTTTCTTTTTGGAGGGCAATTGGGGTTAAGTAACTTGCCCAAGGTCACACAGCTAGGTATTTGTTTGTGTGTGCATTAAGTGTCTGAGGCCAAATACGAACTCAGGTCCTTCTGACTCCAGGGCTGATGCTCTACTCACTGTGACACCTAGCCGCCCAACTGTTTCTGTAGCTCTTTAAGGTTTTAAGAAGTGCTTTCCAGAGGATAAACATGAAGTCAATAGCACAAGTATTATTATCCTCATTTTACAGATAGGAAAACTGAGACTCGGGAGATGCCACCTGGCATCAAATAGGTGATAACCAAACCAGATTCTTTGACTCCAAAATTAACCTCTTCCCACTATACCAATAAGTTTTCGTTCCATTTGCATTTAATTCAATGAACATTAATGAAGGATATATATGCTATTTGTAGAATACTATGCAAGGCATGGGGGAAGAAAAAAAAATCAAGATAGTCCCTGCCCTCAAGGAGCTTATATTCTAATTTGCACCATTCATTTGGTTTCATTGAAAAATAATTTATGTTAAAGTGTTTCTTATATTTCCACCCAGAAATACTTCAGAAAAGCTGATTACAAGTTTAAGTAACTTAGTAATGTTAGACATACTCTTATGAAAGAAATAGCCTGAGTCAGTCCCTCTTCTTGAAAGAAAATTAAATGAGGGAATTTATTTGTGAATCAAGGGTTTTGAAATCAATTCACTTCTTTCACAAGCTCAGACAAGAGGATGATAGATGATGTTGGCAAGATGAACTGATTGCGTATGTTATATAAGTAAAAGGGAAAGGTATGACACACTAGGACAAATTGTTCAAAATGAAATAGCATGAATTAATTGAACTCAGTTCTCACAGAGGGACCCGGGTGGGGGTGGGGGGAAGAAAGAGAAAGAAAGAAACCAGAATATGTCCTTGTCCCCTGCTTGTCCTTGCTGGTTGGTCTCTCTGCCTTAAGAATCACATTATCCCCGCCCCCACCACTCAGTCCATCTTCCACTCAGTAGTTAAATTGTTCTTCCTAAAATGCAAATCTCACCAGGTTAAATCCATCCCACCACCATTCAAACAATTCCAATGGTCCCATTTGTCTCCAGGATTAAATATTAAATTCTCTGTTTGGCTTTTAAAATCCTTCAGAAATTGGACCTTTCATACCTTTCTAACCTTTCTGCACCTTACTTCTCTCCATGTATTATTCTTCAATCCAGTAATACTAGTCTCCTTGCTGTTTCTCAAAGGATAATCCATCCCCTGACTCAAAGCATGTTCACTGACTGCCCCCCTCATGCCTGGAACTCTCTCCCACCTTATCTCTACCTCCTGGTTTCTCTGGTTTCTTTCAAGTCTCAGCTAAAGTTTTCCTTCTTCAAGAAGTCTTTCCTAGTCTTCCTTAATCTCAATGTCTTCCCTTTAAGATTTTCCATAATTCATCCTTTATTTTGTTTGTATGTAGTTGGTTGCTTGTTGTCATTCCCATTGGACCATAAGCACCTTGAGAGCAGGGACTGTTTTTTGTCTTTCTTTGTGTCACCAGCTCTAAGTTCCTGCCTTATAGTTGGCACTTTAAAAAAATTATGAACTGAAAGGACAATCTGTCTCTATCCCTTATCACTTCAATTCCTCAAATCCTAGATTTCATTTATCTAAATTCTAATACAAAGTTGATTTACCATCACCATCACCACCACCCCACCCTACCCAGTGCCAAGACTTTCAGTGATGTTAGGAAGGCCCTCTTATCCAAAAACAAAAACATCTACATTTGCTGTTTGTGAAATCACTATACCAAGAAACTTCTCGCTTCCAAGTGAACATTTTAATAAAGAGATTGGGTTTCTGATAAAAGTCTAGATTTGTTTAACATCATAAAGTTAGCAAATCCTAGATATCCTAGATACCTCCTCTGATGTTTTTGGGAGGTTGATAAAATATATACTTCAAAATATTGATTCTGGGTACTAGAAAATAATACACTCCCTCTTCCCCTCTTCTTTCCCCACCCTCAAGATGTGTATATCCTTTTTGCTGAGGGGTAACTTCACAGTTTTAAAATCAGGAAAAAGTCAGGCTCAATAAGATAATTTATGGAAAATGTTTTGCAAACTTTAAGACACTATATTGATACTGATTGTTATTATTACAATTTTCTACACCTTGTGTGGGTATATCCCTGGGCTCTTTTCTTCTTCTATGTAATCTTTCTTGGTAATCTCATCAGCTTCCATAGGTTCAATTATCATCCCTATGAAGATGACTCCCAGATCTTCTCTCTCTCTCTCTCTCTCTCTCTCTCTCTCTCTCTCTCTCTCTCTCTCTCTCTCCCTCTCCCTCTCTCTGTTTTTCTGTCTCTATCTATCTATCTATCTATCTATCTATCTATCTATCTATCTATCTACCTACCTACATATCTGTGTGTTTGTATGTGTATGTGTGTGTGTCTTCTTAATCTCTCTCGGGCTCCAGTCTTAAATCACCAAATGTTTATTCAAGATTTCCCACTTCTTCATTCCATAGGTGTCTCAACCTTAAGATATCCAAAACAGAACTCACTGTCTTTCCTCCAAAATGTTCTACTCTCCCTAACTTCCCAATTTTTGTAAATTGCTACTGTTTCCACTACCTCTATTTTACCTGACTTATTTTCAACTTCTCAAGTTCCCTTGCCCCATGTATATAGCTGCTAAGTCTTGTCAATTCTTCTTCCAGCCCATTTCTTCTCTCTGTCTCCTTCTCTTAACTCATGGCAACACTAAACTACTTCAAGCCCTCATCACCTCTCCTGTAGACAACTACAATAGTTTCCTGATTGGTTTCCCTTCTCGTCTCTTCCCTCTTCAATACCTCTTCACACAGCTGAATAAAGCCTAGATATAACCAAATCATTCACCCTCCTCAAGAAGTTCCAATGGCTCACTAATTTCCATAGGCCAAAATATAAATCCCTCTATTTGACAAGTAAAGCCTTTTGCATTTGAATATGTACATTACACTCTGCAATACAGTGCAACCAAACTGATCTTGCTGTTCCCCACCTCTCTGTGTCCATCTCGCATGCTTTGATTGTACTTTTCCTTTACCTCCACCTCACAGAATCTCCAGTTCCCTTCAAAAAGCAACTTAACTTCCACCTTTTATTGATCTTCCTATGTTGCTACTATCCTCCCTACCATATTGAAATTACTTTCTGTGTACTTTGCATTTACTTATTTGTGCAAATTTACTTATATGTGCATAAATTTTTTTCAGCAAGAGAATGTAAGCTTTTCAAAGTAGGCTTTTTCATTTTTGATTTTATATCCCCAGAACTTAGCACAGTGCCTGGTTCTTAGTATATACTTAATGCATTCTTGTTGATTGAATGAATGGAGTGAATGGATAAATGATGAGTGGATGGATGGATGAATTCTCAAGGAAAACAGAATAGAAATAAATTAAGTTAAATTGGAAAGCAAGAAATGTTAAGTTAGACATTAGAAGGCCTTACAATAAGGGGAGGTTGTAAAACATTGGTTTGAGTCACACAGAGAAACTAAAGAATCCCCTTCATTGGAGACCCTTAATTTTCTAGGTTGATTTCTTTCTTGCCAAAAAGTAGTGGGAGAAATTCAAAGATTACTTTGTAAAGTCTTTTTCAGTCCTCTTCAATTGTGACCCATGATGATATATATACTTCCTAAGCATCCATAAAAAAAATCCTCATTTTGAATCAGCAATTCTAGGGTAGTTGGTGAGCAGCAGAAAGAGAGCTATAAACAATATAATACTAAAATTATGACAATCAAATGGAAAGATAACAAAAGGAAGACTAACTTTGAGCAACTAAAACATTAATGATTTCAGAAAACAGAAAATGAGATATACCTCTTGGGAGGGAGGCAGGAGATTACCAGGTGGAATGCTTTATACACTAACGGTTGCAGTCACTATTAGGTATTTTTGCTTGAATGGTTTTCTTCATTTCAAAGGAAGCTTTAATTCTGAAGGTGAAGCATGGGGGGCATTTCTAGAAATTATTGTGACATAAATGCAGCTAGGTGGTGCAGTAGATAGAGCACTGGGCTTGGAATCAGGAATTTTCTACTTGACTTCTACATCTAAAGGCACCACAGAAATGCCACTCTGACCACAGACCTTAGCTTACTTCTCTATCTCATGGCAGTTTGCATACATCTCAGGACTCCCTGGATTTACTCTCCCTATCTCCAATGATCCCCTTTCCATACAACTTCGCTCTCTTTTTTTCTAGATTGTACCTTTTTTGAAAACTCCTCATCAGTTCTTAATAGAGATTCCCACCATCACCAGTAGGGTCCTCCCTCCCCACTCAGTAGCCAGATATATACCATTGGAGGAAAGGTAGTCTGGGCAATTTCTCCTAAAGGGCAATCAATGTTCTCTGCCTCCCTTTCCAAAATAAAATTTGTAGGAAATTGGATCAGGCAACATATCTCCTCAGCCATGGTCACTACATGAAAATGAGGAAGCTGGTGCCAAAAGAGAATGACTTGTGCAAGATCACCATATCATACTGCCTTGGAAAAAAGAAACTACAATATGAAGCCTAGTTTTGACCTTCATCACTTTCAACCGACATTATTGTACTAGTCTTCTAGTTGTTTTCCTTGTCTTGTTTCTCTTCAGCTCAATCCATTCCTTATCCAAATTCCAAAGTAATATTCCTAAAGCACAGGTCTGACTGTGTCACTCTACTGCTCAAGAAAGCCCAGTGACTCCCTTGAATAAAATATAACTTGTCCATTGTCATTTAAAGTTCTCTACAACATGGCTGGAACCTACCTTTCCAGATCATTACATTATTCCCCTTCATACAATCTACAGTCTAGGCAAACTGGCCTTCTGGTTGTGTGCCTCACACAAGCTATCCCATTTCCCCATCTCTTTGCCTTTGTGTAAGCTGTCCCTATGTCTGGAATACAGTCCTTCCTCACCTTTGCCTCTTAGAATTCCTAGTTTCCTTCACATCAGCTCACATCCATTTTTCTCTACAGGACTAGTGCCACTTTCTTTTTATTTTGTATGGTTTTTTTTACATATAATTCTATCTGAAAATATCTCCATGGATAGAATGAACACTCATCTAGAGTTGTAATTTATCTTTGTGTTTGCATCCCCAGTGTCTATCACAGTATAAATACATAATAGGTATCTTAAGATGCTTATCAATTGATATATTTCTCTAAAGTATATGTCATGAATTATTTTTTATTAAACCTATTTCTGTATCACTAGAGCTCCCTACTAGGCTGCAAATACAGAGACTGTTTCTTATCAAGAGATACACATAATGTTAAAATGAAGTGGCCTCAGAAATCATCTAATGTAACCTCCTTTTACAAATGAGGGAACTGAGACCCATAGATGTGAAATAATTTGGCCAAAAAGACATAACAGTTCATCATTGTTGTTACAACTAAAACCTCTTGTATTTTATATTTGGAAGGGGAAGAAGTCCAACTCTGATGGTGTAGGATGAAGTTATAAATTATTTCGAGCTCAAGATCTTATGAAAACAAAATTAATTTTAATTTACTTAATTTTTTAAAAATAAAAATAATCAGGATATCATACTTTTAGGATGAAGGGATTTATTATGAAATTCATAGAACAATGACAGGACAGCACAGCAAAATGCCTGAGGCCTGAACCTTCCAAGGTTAGAGAAACAGGTAGGGTATTGGGTTCAGAATAAAGACTACACATAATAATATCCAGAAATCTGATAAGCAGATATAATATATTTTCCTGCAAATAAAAACGACTCTCAGAGGTGCAAGGTTGTTTGACAGTCACTCAGGAAGTAAAGAAAGACCAGTATTTGCTAAGAGGAAATGTGAATCACCATAAGAGAAGAATTCTATGTTTTCCAAGCTATGTGCTGACTCACATTTTAAGAGTTAACAAGCCCCCCCTTCTCCAGTTCACTCGCACTCTCTCTCTCTCTCTCTCTCTCTCTCTCTCTCTCTCTCTCTCTCACACACACACACACACACACACTCATACACACACACACTCACACGCACAGTCTTCCTCTCTCACATTCACTCCGATGTCTGGCTTTTGGGGGTTCGTTTTTTAAGAAAACATTCACTAAACTTGAAAGCCATCGCGATCCCTCCTTTGGGGTGATTAAGAGAACGACCGACCCAAACTAGTTGCTCCAATGAGGCTTGGCGAGCCACAGAACGGCGACCTTAAGAAGCAGCTCTCAGAGAGGCATTCCCGGCTAGCAACCCTTAACCAGAGACAAGATTGCTGTACAGAGGGCTGCACGGGATGTTCCGTGATCAAGATAAAATCACAGAGAGGTGCATCTCTCTTGGATCATGTGGACATGCCCAGCTCCCTCCCCCTACAGGTCTGCCTCCCAGAGAGGACTGAGGACATCAACCAAGGGTCCATTTGGGAAGGTGTTCAGTGAAGGCGGCTGCTCAGCACAGAACAGACTGGGAAACACGAAAGACCAGTGGAATCTGAGAAGTCTAAGCATCTGGTCACTCTCAGGGCTGGCTGTCACCTGTGTGTTGGGCTGACTGTGTTTGAAGCCTCTGCTTGATGTTGATGTCATGTGCCATTGATACTGTTACTTTCACCATCACCACCATCACCATCGTCATCTTCATTATCATCACAACCACCACCATCATCACTGTCTTCAGCATCACCATCTTCATCTCCACCATCATCATCATGTTCAGCATCACCATTATTACAGTCGCCATCATCATCATCTTCATCCCCATCCCCATCCCCATCCTTATAATTGCTATCTTTGTCATAATAATTACCACCATCCCTCATGTCTAGAATATATTCCCTCTCTATCTCTGCTTAAAATTCCAAGTTTTATCTAAAGCTCAGCTTAAGTGCAGCCTCCTACATGAGGCCTTTTTTGACCCCCCCAAGTGGTTAGTGCTGTCCCACCTCCTGAAATATCCTATATTTATGTATATGTACATGTCTCTCCTGATAGAATGAATGTAAGCTCCCTGAGGGCAGGTAGTATTGGACTTTTGTCTTTGCACCCCTGGTGACTAATATACCACCTGGAACAAAGTAGGTCCTTAATCAGTCTTCATGGACTAATGATTGACAGCTTGATGGAGATGCATATGAACACATCCTGAGAGTTTATAGAGAAGGACCCTGGGTTCTAATCTCAACTCTGCTACCAACTTGCTGTATACCTACCTGTGTTCCAACCCCCTTTTCTTTTGACCTCAGTTTTCTCCTTTATAAAGTTAAAGAGGTGGCTTAAATTGAAAAAAAAAAAAAAGAGTTAACAAATCATTTTTTCCACACTGTGACTCTGTGCAATAAGTAAAACAAATATTATTATCTCTGTTTTATGGATAAAGAAACTAAGCTTCAGAAAGGTTAAGTGACTTGCCCAAAGTCACCATGAGACCTCAGTTATAGAGTGCTTTTGTTATGAACCTCTCTAAAACACCCACTATAAGTTTTTTTTTTGCAGTATCTATTACATAGACTTTTAAATTTTTATTTGTTTATTTTTAGTTTACAAGACTCAATTCCATAGTTCCTTGAGTTTCAAATTTCCCTTCCCGCCCTCCCCCTACCCCCCTCCCCATGATGGCATGTAGTCTGGTATAGGATCTGCAAATACTTTCACAATAGACATTAGTCAAGTTACAAAAGCGTATTATACTAGATGGGATGAAAAATGGTAAAGAAGAAATAGAACCAAACAATGAAAAGAAAAAGATCAATTAGTTTTCTTCCATCAGGATTCAAGCTCAGTTCTTTCTAGTTATTTCTCTGGGTGTAGGCATCTCTCTCCTTCATGAGTCTTTCGGGATTGACTTATATCACTGCATTGCTGAGAAGAGTCCAGTTTGTCATAGTTGGTCATCACACATATGTTGTGTCTGTGATTGTATACAAATTTCTCCTGGTTCTACTCTTCTCACTCAGCATCAGTTTGTATAAGCCTCTCCAGGTAAATATGAAAACCTTGTCCTCCTCATTTCTTATAGTACAATAATATTCTATTACATGCATATACCACAACTTGTTTAGCCATTCCCCAATTGATGGGTACCCCTTTAATTTCCAATTCTTTGCAACCATGAAAAGAGCTGCTATAAATATTTTTGTACATATGGGTCTTCCTCCCTCTTCTATGATCTCTTTGGGATATAACCCTAGAAGTGGTATTGCTGGGTCAAAGAGCACCATAAGGTTTTTTTTTTTTGTATAATGCCTATTATATCTATTTCTTCTTGGGTGAGAACAAGGACAATCTCTCTTGGTTGAGTTATCTCATTCTCAGTGGGAGAGTTTCTTCCCTCTATACTGTCTGGAAAACCTGAACAGTCTACCAGTGCCATGCCAGAAAACTAAACCACTTCCATTTAAACTGTCTTAGGAAAATTCTGAAGACCACTTGGAAAGACAGGGCATCATACACTGAGGTCCTCTCTGCAGCTGAACCACCAAGAATTCGAACTCTACTGCAAAGAGTATAACTCTGATGGGCCAGTCATAGCCCAAATGCCAAACATACATTTACCTAAAGGACTATTTTATGGAGAACTCATACAAGGCAATTGCTCATGTGGAGGTAAGAAGAAGCAATACAAAGATTGTCTCTCTGGAGGAACTTTCGTATTGATTGTGAGATGTGGGAGATGCTGGCACAGCATGATGTGCCCATCCATATTAAAGAAGAAGGCACTGTGGTCTGTGAGTAAGGCAGAATTGCAGCAGCTCAAAAGAAATGTGACAGGCCAATTTAGAGATTTTCCATTCCAAATGTTCTTGCTGACTATTTGTGCCCAACTTGTTGTAGAGCCTTCCAAGCTCATATTGGTCTGATCAGCCACAGTTGGACACAGAGTACATTGACTCCAACATTGTGATGTCATTTTGGTCCTCTTCAAGTATGAAGGATAACATCATCTGGTATATATTCTCCTAGTGTATCTTCTCTGATTTCTCTTTTGTTATGATGTGCTTAAACAGGTTTATTTGCTTTTTACTATGCATATTCATAGTGGAATTGGTATTAGGTGGGAAAGAGTTCAAGTCCTGGAAATAGAACTTGAAGTTCGCCTTCCCCTAAACAAATAACAAAGTGATCAGAAGTTAACTTGAACCTGATCATGTCCCCTAGACTAACAACATGTCTAAAAGACTGATACAATTGCAGCCTCTCTCTGAGAACAGAACAGTCTCTGGCCCCAACCTCCTGCTTTTCCTCCTGGCAGGAATTAAAGTCTCTCTTGAAAAGGGGTGTGGGAAGAAGAAGCTAGAAATGTTTATTCTGCCTCCCTTCTAGTCACACAATGATAGTCCTTGCCTCAGGTGGTCCTCTTTTTTAGAGAAAGACATGTGGAGAAAGACACATTGGGTCTTTCCCTACACCTATCAAATTTTATGACAATCCAGTTGTATATAAAATTAGTTGGCATTTATATAGCCCTTTTAAATTGGCAAAATACTTTATAATTATTATTTCATTTGAAACTCACAACAACCCTGTGTAGTGGGCACTACAGGTATTATTATCCCCATTTTACAGATGAGAAAACTGAGGCTCAGAGAGGTAAAATGACTTGGTTATGATCCCATAACTAGTAAGCACAAAAAAAGGCTAGATTTGAATTCAGAGCTTTCTGATTACAAGTTTAGCACTCTACAACCACCATACCACACTCAATTGGACATCAAAGGAATCACCTTAACAAAGCAGTTAAGAAAAGTAATAATGCTAAATAGTATAGAAGAGAATAAGCATTTATATGGTACCTACTGATGTACCAAGTATTTTTATAAGTATTATTTCATTTAATCCTCACAACAACCCTGTGAGGCAGGGGCAAATATTATTCCCATTTTACAGTTGAGAAAATTGAGGCAAACAGAAGTTAAGTAACTTGCCCAGGATCATACAGTTAGCAAGTGACTGAGGCCAGATTTGAACCCCTATCTTCCTGATCCCAGATTTAGCACTATATCTATTGTACCACTTAACTCACAATTTAAAAAAAAGCCAAGGGATTTTTTTTTCTTAATTAGAACTTGAATTTCCATAGTCCAGATCCAATGTTCTTTCTTGCCTGCCTCCTTTCCTACAAAGAACTGAATAATAAAGTTAGATTCTTTTCTCATTAATAGAAGATAGAAGCTACATGTGAAAGCAGACTCATCAACAAATCAAACCTAATTTATATCAGATCCTAACCCTGAGGGTCTCTACTAAGTGATGTATTATATTAAATTATTTGTGAATCATAATTTGCCAATCTTGATCCTGGGAATTTTCATACTTATATAGGAAGCAAAAGTAGGCTCCGGGACCTGAAGAGAAAATATGAAATAAAATGGAAAATAAAGATTCATAGAATGACAGATACTATTCTGTTTTCTTTTAAAAAGCAATTTTATACTGTTTGATACAAGCTACTGAGGAACTAAGGGAGAATTAATGAGAAAGAGCAGTGTCTGAGTCCAATTATAGTTCCTTCCACATAGTTAGACCTCAACAGATATGTGTTGACTGATTAAGCAGCTAAGAGGTATTTCACATATGTCAAACCTTTAAAAAAAACACCAACAGTAAAATCCTGACATTGTTTTTGCAAACACATCTGAAAGATATCAGGTCCATGTTTAAATTAATAGAATTTGGGGCTCCTGTAATGATTTGCTGTTATTCAGTCATTTCAGTTGTGCCTGACTCTTCATGACCCCATTTGAGGTATTTTTGGCAAAGATACTGGAGTGGTTTGTCATTTCCTTCTCCAATTCATTTTGTAGATGATGAAACCAAGGCAAACAGGGTCAAGTGACTTGCCCAGGGTCACACCACTAGCACGTGTCCCATTTGAACTGAAGTCTGCCTGGCTTCAGACCTGGCACTCTTTTTTTTTTTTTTTTTTAAAGCAATTGGGGTTAAGTAACTTGCTCAAGGTTACACGGCTAGTCATTTGATTTATGCGTGGGTGCTCATTTTCTGAGGCCGGATCTGATCTCGGGTCATCCAAACTCCGAGGCCGGCGCTCTTACTCACTGCGCCACCTAGCCGCCCCTTTAGGGCAATTGGGGTTAAGTAACTTGCCCAAGGTTACACGGCTAGGTTTTTGTTTGTTCGGATTAAGTGTCGGAGGCCGGCTCCGAACTCAGGTCCTTCTGATTCCAGGGCCGGCGCTCTATTCACTGCGCCACCTAGCCGCCCCGGACCTGGCACTCTTATCCACTGTGCTGCAATAAATGCAATATTTTCTTACCTATGCTATTTTAAGAAGATAAGTGAAGTGTAATCTCAACATATGCTAGACATTTGGTGTTTTATACATAATTAAGGAATAGTTCTTAAAACTTTTCCCCTTAATTCCTTAGCATGGGATAGTGGAAAGAGAGGCAAGTGAGAAAGATCGTTCCTGCCTCTGACCTTCTGTTTCATCAGTGTATGGAGCTCTCTTGTACCTGGTAGTTTGTTTTTACCCGTGCAGATTGTCACTTAAGACTATAAATCGCACAACAGGTGACAATCTGCACAGGTAAAAACAAACTACCAGGTATAAGAAAGCTCTATACACTGATGAAACAGAAGGTCTGGGTAGGAAGAAAAAAAAAACATGGAAAATCCATGGTGGAGATAGTAGCTTGTGTTTAAATTCTAGTTCTAAAACTTATTAGTAATGTGACCATTAGCAAGTCACTTAAATTCTCTTGAGTCTTGGTTTCCTAATCAGCCAAATAAAGATAATAATATACTCCACACTTCACAGGGTTGTTGTAAGAAAAGTCAGAGCACTGTGGGGATATCACTGACTGAATTCAGAGGAGTTGGGTCCAAATTCTGCCCTACTCCATCCGGTAAATAAATACTCTGATCCTTAATTCCCACATTTGTAAAATGAGGAATTTAGCCTAGATGTTATCTGATATCCTTTTCCATTCTAAATTTATGATCCTAGGGTTTGTTTTGTAAAGCTTAAAACTGCAGAAATGTGATTGTTGCCACCTCCTATTGAAGGTCTTTCCAGATGTTACCCACCTTCCTCCAGTTACTAGCATGTGCTACCTTTTACAATAATTTTGCACTGCTTTGTAAATATTTGTATTTGCTTGATCATGTACATGTTGCATCTTCCAATCAAATGTAAGCTTATTTTAATAAACAAGATTTCTTTGGGGCTTTTGCATGTTACCTTGCATGTTATGGAAATTTCATAAGTGTTTGTTGAATTGGACTGAATTTCAAATAAGAAATTTTATTTTATGTTCCAGATTTGAGTTGTTTTAAGATTACACATATTGAGAACCTAATATCTCCCGTCAAAAGAACAAAATAAAACAAAAAAAATTACTTTTGTGGTTGAGGCACAAAGATGAAATTAGAGAAGTCATCAGAAAGTTAGAAAAAATTACTTTTGCAATGGCAGTATCAATCTTTAACTCTTGATATTTGAGGAGGCAGTATGTACTCACCCAAGCACGAAAGATCCCAATTATATATCCTACCAATCTACACTAAGATTGGATTCTGGCTAATTATCTCTTATTTGCTGTAAAACATCATTATTTAGTATTGCACAAGAATCAGAGTTTAGAAGGTTGTGTAGCTTGACTCAGTCAGTGGAAAAATCAAGTAATAAAATGTAGATAATGCCTGCTATCTGGAATGTACAACCACTGAAAGACAATTTAAAATATTCTGTGAATTTGATCTCTTTTTTTGCTGGGTAAAAGGATTGTTGGGTAAAAGCTCCATTGCTCTAGTATAGATTATTTAAGATCAATTTGCTATTTACCTCTTTTGTATCTCTCTGTATGTATTCTCATTCCATTCAAGTTCACACTGAAAGTAGTCAGGTGCTTTCCTTTAGGTATACTTTAGCTGCCAATATCATATCAAGATGTGTTCTTGCTGATTCATAGAACAGCTCTGGCAAAATACTATCAAAGCCCAATAAAACTTAATCAAAAGTCATCAGTCATAATATGAAGAGACAGAACAGATTGTTTACGCATAATAAGAAAACAGAATGTTCTTTGAGCCCAAGGTTGTTGGGATAATTCTAAGGTGGAATTTCCCAGAGCTTAAGACTGTAGGAAAAGCAGTACAAGGTGTAGTAGGAGATGCTTGGATTGCTTGGATCATCTTTACCCCAAATATTTGCATCAGCCTGAACATTTTCTTTCAAGTAGACTTTCTCTGGCAATTAAAAAGAATTAGGTCTTCAGTGGAGGAAAAAATATATCACTTTGAAATTAGAAACAGCATGTTGGTGGAGCTGTGAATTGGTCCAACCATTCTGGAAAGCAATTTGTAATTAATCTTAGAGTGACTAAAATGTCCCTACTCTTTGATCCAAAGATCCTACTGTTAAGAGTATACTCCAAGGAGGTCAAAGACAGAAAAGAAAGTTTCCACACATACCAAAATATTCTTAGCACCAATTTTGTGGTGGTGAAGTACTAACAAAGTGTGTGTGTATGTGTGTGTATACATATATATATATATGTATGTATGTATAGATGTGTGTTCATTAATTGAGGAATGCCTAAACAATTTGTGGCACATGCACATTATGGAATATTGTTGTTGTTCAGTTGTTTTCAGTTACGTCCAACTCTTCATGACCCCATTTTGAGGTTTTCTTGGCAAAGATACTAGAATGGTTTGACATTCCTTCATTTTTACACACAATGAAACTAAGGCAACAGTTAAGTGATTTGCCCCAGGGTCATATAGCTAGTATCTGAGGTCAGATTCAAACTCACGATGAGTCTTCCTGACTCCATGCAGGGCACTCTATTCACTGCATCAACAAATTGCCCCACTTGCAATATTATTGTGCTATAAGAAATGACAAATGAGAAAAATTCAAAGAAATAGGGGAGGAACTACATTAACTGAGGAAGACAGAAAGGAATAGAACCAGGATAACAACATACATGATGGCTACTAAATGGAAAGAACAGTAACAATGAAAATGAACAAAAAATATATCATTATAATAACCCCTATTAACCCTGGAGAAAAGTTGAGAAGATGTACCCCCTCCCTTTACGGAGGAGAGAAACTATAAGAACAGAATATGTCATATACTGTAAGACACAATCGGCATGTTGGTTAGTTTTTCCAGATTGTGTTTTTCCTCTGAATCTTTGCTCTAAGAGCTAGCTCACTGGGTAGGGAAGGGGAGAAGACCTTCTGAAAGGATGGTAAGGCAAAAAAGAAAATATATCAACAAAAATAGAATCCTTTTTTATAGAGAAACAGAAACTGTATAAAGTCCTTTAGAATGGATAGAGTATAGGAATTACAGTTAGTGTGACCTGAGTTCAAATCTATCCTCTGACATTGACAAGCTACATGGCTAGAGGCAATTCACATAGTCTAAATATCCCAGTCATCTCTCAAGGATTTGTTACTAAGACATAGATGTGTCTAATAAAATCAGAGATTCTTTGCACCTTGTAGTAAGCTCTCAAATTGTAACAATAGAATAAGGCTTTGTAAAAGGCAATTTTTATAAAGGCCCTAAATCATTATTGATTAGAGAAATGCAAATTGAAGCAATTCTGAGCTACCACCACACACCCATTAGATTGACTAATAATGCAGAAAAGGAAAATGACAAATATTGGAGGGGATGTGAGAAAATTAAAACATTACTATTAGTGAAGTTGTATACTGATTCAACCATTCTGGAGAGCAACTTGGAACTGTGCCCAAAGGGTGATAAAAGCAGGCATACCCTTTGATCAAGAAATAGCACTACTAGGTCAGTATCCCAAAGAGATAAAAACCAAAAAGGGAAAGGGCCTGCATGTACAAAAGCATTTACAGCAATTCTTTGAGTGGTGGCAAAGAATTTGGAAATTGAGGGGGGGGTCACATTCTCAGAAAAACCTGGAAAGATGTATATGAACTGATGGAAAATGAAATGAGCAGAACCAGGAAAACATTGTACCTAGTAACAGCTATACTGTATCATGATCTACTATGAATAACTTGGCTATTCTCAGCAATACAATGTTCCAACACAATTTTGAAGGATTTGGTATGAAAAGTACTATACATCTCTAGAGAAAGAACAGGTGGAGTCTGAATGCAGATTAAAGATACTCTTACTTTATTTTTCTAGGGATTTTTTTGTCTGTTTTCTGTCACAGCATAAATTACATGGAAATATATTTTTCATGACTACAAATGCATAACCTATGTCAAATTGCTTCCCTTCTTTTGGAACTCAAAACTTGAAAAAAATCAAAATTATTTTTACATTAATTGGGGGAAAATAAAATATTAAATAAAATGAAAAAATCAATTTTATGATAATTAGCCTTTTGTTTTCCTCTTGTGATTCATAGATCTAGAACTGGAAGAAGTCTTTTTTTTTTTTTTTTTAAAGCAATTGGGGTTAAGTAACTTGCTCAAGGTTACACGGCTAGTCATTTGATTTATGCGTGGGTGCTCATTTTCTGAGGCCGGATCTGATCTCGGGTCATCCAAACTCCGAGGCCGGCGCTCTTACTCACTGCGCCACCTAGCCGCCCCTTTAGGGCAATTGGGGTTAAGTAACTTGCCCAAGGTTACACGGCTAGGTTTTTGTTTGTGCGGATTAAGTGTCGGAGGCCGGCTCCGAACTCAGGTCCTTCTGATTCCAGGGCCGGCGCTCTATTCACTGCGCCACCTAGCCGCCCCTGGAAGAAGTCTTAACGGTTATGGAGACCAACCCGGTTTTTTTTTTGAGGAGAGAAACTGAGACTCAGAGATATGAAATTACTTGGTGAAGGTCACATAGGTAATACATAAAAGAGCTGAGATTTGATAACAAGTTCTCTAATTTCAAAACCAGCACTCTTTCTACCGTAGTAAATGAATACTCTGCCAGTGGAATTTTTTTCCTATTTAATTATCAGGTCATTTGACAAGTCAATTAAGTATCTGATTCATAGGTGTATATTTCCCCCAACTACCCTCTGCATTTGCGTTTATCAAATATGATCATGTATGTAAAAACATTAAGTAACCCCTAGTGCTACATAAATCAGTTGGAGGGTAGGGAGGAGAGAATCTGTTCCATCATCCAGGTAGGTACTCATTTTGCCAATATTGGCCCTGGAGACTCTAAGACCTTTGGCTAATTTGATATTGTTTTATGTTCTGAGAAGGTAGATTTCATCTGAACAGTGCACATCTTCTCTGTATAACTTTCTACTTCTGCATAGTATAAAAAATCATTTCTGGGGCGGCTAGGTGGCACAGTGAGTAGAGTGTCAGCCCTGGAGTCAGAAGGACCTGAGTTCGGATCTGGCCTCAGACACTTAACACCCACACAAAACAAACAAACAAACAAAAAAAAAAAACCCTAGCCAAGTGACCTTGGGCAAGTTACTTAAACCCAATTGCCCTCCAAAAGGCAAAAAAAAAAAAACCATTTCTGCATGTGCTAGTCTCCTCCTCCTTGTCATCATCATCATGGTCATCAAAGCCTCAGACTCATTCTCTTCATTCTTGATCTCTTTCTCAAACTCATCATCTTGTTTATATAGCACTTTGAGGTTTGCAAATTGTTTTATACATATTATTTCATTTGATCACCACAACAATCCTTTGAGAAAATTAATATTCTTAGCCCCAGTTTACAGTGAGTCTAAGGAAGTCAAAGTACTTTCTCAGGGTTACACAGCCTGTTTTAGGCAAGATTCAGATTCAGATTGTCCTGATTACAAGTTCACTCTCCACTTTACCACACAAATTTCTATTCTACCTGGACTTGGGAGATAAAAAGTAATAATAAAAAGGCCCACATTTGTATACTACTTTAAGCATAATAAAATGTTTTCCTTGCAACAACCTGCAAGGCAATCAGTTAAACAGTTATCATCCTCATTTTACAGATGAAGATCTTGAGGCTCAAAGAATTTAGGTAACTTACCCAGGACCACATAAGTGCTTCTTTTGGGATTCAGACTCAAGTCTTCGCTGTACTCCAACTCCAGTAAACTTTTCCCTATACCCTGCTAATAACAAATACTACCTGTAATTTCTCTTCATTTTCTTGTTTCTTTCCCCAGCATTTTTTTTATAATTTCTCAATTCTTTTGCCCTTCCCAAGAAAACAAAGGATGTATTGTTGTTAATCAAATTTTCCTGGAATGATTCACCAGGATCTCTCCTTTGCTTTCATCATACTCTACTTCATTTTAGACGTGTGTGTGACTTACTTCCTAGAAATATGTAAACTTCTTGAGGGTAAGAAAGATGTGGTTTTCATCTCTGTATATATCTAGTACCTTAAAAGCAGTAGATACTTAGTAAATGCTTGTTGAATTGATCATTCTGATTTTCAGTTTACATTTGAATAGATTAATCTAAATCAGTTAATAGATTCTCCAGCAAGCATTTATTAAGCTCCAACTAATGTGGCCAATTCTATTATAGTCACTGTGGCAGAATGCAAAGATTTGCATCCAATTAAACAAGATTATATACCTATTTACTTTGAGAGATGCTGGGATTACAAAGAAAAAAAGAAACACAACCTGGCCTCAGGGGGCTTATTTTCTACTAGAATAAAATCTGGTATGTATAACATAAGTAAGGTAGGGAGTGAGGAGGGCAAAAGAGGGATCCAAAGAAGTAGATGAAGCAGCTACTAATCTTGAGAAATTTATAGTGCAGTGGAGAGATCAAAGATATGACTGAGAGAAGAAATTTGTACTATGGAAGTGAACATTTGAGAGACCCTTAAATAGCTTCAGTTCCTGAGCAATTCCCAGTTCTTCCCCTTCCAGCTTCACCCAATCACAGAGCATCCACAGAGAATTTTTTTTAATTACTATAATGCTTAACATGAGTACTTGTGAAGAAGAAGAAAAGGAAGGACACCCAAGGCACCTTCCTTCTGTGCATAGAGAGAGAATCTATCCCTTATAGTCATATTGAATGTTTCCAAAGAATCCAGATCCAGGTTCCAGAGTGACCAACCTCTTCCTCCAGGTCTCCTCCCCCACAAGGTCCCCACCCCACCACCAATTTCTCATCTGAGAGGTAAGTGGTGTGAAAGTTGTAGGATGACTATAATTATCCTTTCTGGGATTTGATGGGATTTCCCAGAACCAAACAAAAAGTCGTGGGCCTGTCTGAGTAATAGTGTTCAGCACTTATATAGCACCACGGGCTCTCTAATTAGTTAATCCCCACATCATCCCCATGAGGTAGGTAAGTGCTATTATCCTCATTTTATACTGTGGGGATCTGAGACATCCACATGTTGACTCACTGAGGCGAAGCAAAAAGAAAGAGGTGGAGTCATAGAGGTTTTGTTTTTTATTTTTGTTTTTTTTAAGTTTCTGGGCCAATGCTGAAACCAGTCATCTTGAATTTCTATGAACCACCCTTATTTGTGGCATGACAACTGTTTCAAAGGAGGTTGAAAGAGTAAGTCTCTCTTAGCTCTTTAAAGAAACTTAGTTTGCTCTGGGAATTCCTTCACTTGATGTGAGATATCTTATTCCTCAAAATAGAAGTTCTCATACTATATTTCATGAGGCAAACAGTTTGGGAGTAGCTGGGATTTTTATAGTGATGTAACGTTCTCCCCATATGAAAAGATTTTTTACTATAAAATCTACAACTGGAATGCAACCTGGAGATCCATTCATACAACGCCCTCATTTTTGAGCAGATGAAACTAAGATTTAGTAAGTGGCAAAGCTGAGGATCAAGTCAAGTGCGTCTTACATTAAATCCAAGAGTCTTTCTCCTATGTCACACTATCCATCAAGGGGGCAGAAAAATCTCCTTGTCTTCAGGTTTGAGTCTTGAATCTGAAGTTACTGAGTTTTTGTTACCCAGAAAACCCTCAAAATTCAGATTCCTTTTCATTGCAGCATATTTTTTGTCTTACATTTTTCTGCAAGTCATGAAACTTCTCTGAAGATGTGATGGATGGAGACTTTTTTATTCAATTTATTTTTTATTTCACATTTTGAATTTGAAAGAAAAGAGTAAAAGGAAACAATAGCCCCTAGCAAATATTTAAATTGGATGAGAGGAATATAAAATAAGTCCATGTATATATGCATAAAGAGGCAGCTAAATGGTACAGTGGATAAAGCACCAGGCATAGAGTCAGGAAGACCTGAGTTCAAATCCAGCCTCAGAGACTAGCTGTGTGACCCTAGACAAGTCACTTTACCCTGTCTGCCTCAGTTACCGCATCTGTAAAATGATCTAGAGAAGGAAATGACAAACCATTCCCGTATCTTTGCCAAGAAAACCTCAAATGAGGTCATGAAGAGTCAGATATGACTGAACATACACAAATAATACTCATTTGCAGAAGGTGAGGCAACAACCCCTTTAAACTAACTAAATAAACCTGGAGAGATCCATTGTCTTTTCTTAACAAAAGGCAGCATGGCATAGTGGGTTTATCACTGACTCTGAACTCAGGAAAAATTGGGTTCAAATCCTTTTGTTAACACTTGCTGGCTATGTGATCATAGACAAGTCACTATGACTTTCTGAGCTTCCCTTTCCTTCTTTGTAAATTGGGGATAATAATAGCTGGAGTCCCTTTTTAGCATTGGGGTTGTGAGATTCAAATGAAATAAAGTATATAAAGTGATTTGCTAACTTTAAAGTATCATGTAATTGTCATTTTATTATTTTTGTCACCACCATACAATACCTATAACATCATTTTCTGATGAACTGGGCTCAGAGTCTTAGGACAGTGTAATGGAAATGCAGATTTAAAGATCTTCCCTGCCCCTAGCTTAAGTGCACCTGGAGCCTGTGGTGGGAGGCTTGTTTTTCAGGGAAGCCCACACCTTGATACTTTGTGATTGGGCAGTGGGTCAAGGAGGTTGTTACAATCTCTGAGCTAGGAGAAGACTATATAAACCCTGATGAGAGGCTTTGCTTTGGGGCTCACTTTGAGAAGTGTTGTGTGATTTGACCAGATGAGACTCTGGGAAGCCGTTGTTGAGAGCCCCGCGGCTTTGAAAACCCAGATGTTGATGCTTCCCTCTCTGGTAACTGTGATTTGGTATTGATATAATGGTTGGACAGTTTGGAAGCCTGTCTGTTTGATCTGTAAGTTCTGTAACTCTGAAGTTTGGGGTGCTGACCTTTTTCCCCCTGAACTAGGTAATGTGTGTTTGTTTGATTAAAGTAAGCTTGTTAACCCATTTTGAGTTGCTTTCCTTTTGAAAAGCAGATCTAAGAACCTGTGTTGGCAGTCACCCTGGGGATATTGGGGTGCTTGCTGCTACAGACAGTCACCAGAGACCCTATAGGCAAAGCCTAGGTCATTGAATTTCTAAGACTAGTGGTTCTTCTTCATCCAAAGAAACCTATTCATTGAACCATGGGTGCGATCTTTGTTATGATTCGGTTCTTAGGATATCCTTGATGGCACAACCATACTTGAGGTAAGGAAAGATGTTAAAATTATAAGCAGATGTCAAGTCTATTAGATTCCAAATTCCTTAAAGCCTGGGGACAGCATCAGACTGCATTTTCATTGTATTTGTATTGTCCTCCTCACCTAGCACAGACAGGGCTTCATAAAAAGTAGGTACTCGATCCTTTTTTTAAAAAATATACTTAAATACAAAATGAGAAAAGAAAAAAATTGCCATGTATTCAGCAGACTATAAAAGAAGATTCAATACAAAACAATGAATTTCCTCTTCAAGAAAACCTGTTGTTTTTAAAGCTGCCCACTTTGCTTCCTTGTTAGTTTTCTTTTTTTCTCTGCCCTGAAGATTTTACTTTATTTTTCCCCTTCTTCCCCATCACACCAAAGAAGGCTATAATTAAATATGAATATATATATATACATATACATAGATATCTATAAACATACACATATATGACATATACAGACATATATGACTGTACTATGCTTATTTCCTCTTACCATCTGTTTCTCTGAAAGTAGTTAGCACCTTCCTTCATCAGTCCAGGTCCTTCTATGTTTTTCTAAATCAACCAGCTCATTTCGTACACCATAGAAATATTCCTTTCTGGATTCAAACAGCATTTTCCTTCATAGGTTCTTTGCAGTTAATTTGGCTATTTGTGGGCATTTATTTAATTTAGCATTGATTTAATTTGCTTATTAATGACTTGGTTGCTCAAAGTTGTTCTTAAAGCACTACTACTGTTACTGTATACAATGTTCTTTTGGTTCTGCTCCTTTCACTCTTCGTTATTTCATGGAGGTCTTGCCATGCTTTTCTAAAATCATTTCTTATAGCAGATAATATTCCATCATGAACATATACAACAATTTGTTTAGCCATTCTCCAATTGATGGGCATCCCTGAAATTTCCAATTTTTTGCCACCCCAAAGAGAACTGCTATAAATAATTTAGAACATGTAGGGTCTTTTCCATTCTCCCTAATCTTCTTAGGAAACAGAACTAATAGTGGTATTGCTGGATTAAAGAGTATAGGCAGTTTTATAACTGTTTGGTCATAATTCCAAATTATGGAATTATGGAGGAAATTCTGATTTTTATAATAATCTATATGATATGTGTAATGAATACATTAATTGATTAGATGTTTCAGAAATACCTTTTCCAGCTTGTGAGACAGATTCTCAAAGCAGCTTGAACTGATCAATTGACAAGGTTTACAATCACTGGCATCCTACTGCCTGCACCTGAAGTGAAGCAAATCAAATATTGTAGAACCTGTTCCCGTCACAGAACTCTGGTCCTGTGACCCACCAAGAAACAATCCCCAAGGACTTGAGCAATATTGCTCCCACAGGACTCCAGAATTATTGTATTGTCTTCCATTTGTGGGTTTGTGGTGGGAAACCACTCTGACCCTGGGAACAATTGTTTGTAATCCACCTTCCTCCTCGCCCCCACCCCACTTGTGATTATGTATATAATCTCTGTCTTCACTTCAGCAAGGTAGAATTCTGATCAGGAGAACTCTTGATTTGTGAATCTGTTCCTCATAATAAAACAAATTAATTAAAGGGCTACTTAATTACTGGCACTTTGTCTCTGGCCTGCTGTTTCATCATTCTCAGGTTAGACTGGTGCAATAAAATCCTGTTAACACTCCAAAATGGTTGGATCAGATCACAGATCCACCAACAATGACTGACATAAAGTCCCAATTTCTCCACATCTCCTCCAACATTTGTCACCTTCACCTTCTATCATTTTCCCAATCTGAATGTTGTTTAATGCATTTCTCTAGTCAATAATGATTTAGAGCATTTTTCATATGACTATAAATTCTTTTGATTTCTTCATCAGAAAACTGCCTGTTCGTATTCTTTGACCATTTATCAATACCTTTTAAAAACTAAATTTAATTGAATGGACAAGTTGAAGCTAAAGATGAAAGATAAAAGTTTTTATTTTTTCCTGTTTTAGCAACCAACCAAAAGTATAAAATTTTGAAACTGAGGAATTAAGAATTAAAAATCTTTTGATTAAAAATAATTCAGTCTTGGCGGCTAGGTGGCCCAGTGAATAGAGCGCTGGCCCTGGAGTCAGAAGGACCTGAGTTCGGAGCCGGCCTCTGACACTTAATCCACACACACACACACACAAAAAAAAAAAATTCAGTCTTTTGCTCTAATTTCCTTGTAGTGGAGATAGTATTTTCTTCAGATATCCTGTAGAGACCACTGACATGGGAGAAGGAATACTGGCCTTGAATTCCGAAAATGGATCACAGAATTTAGAGTTGGAGAGGATTTTGGCATCTACTCCAACCTCCTCATTTTGCAGAAGTCTTACAGAGATCAAGTGATTTAGCCAAGCTCACACAACTAATTAGAATGGAGACAGGTTTTGAATCCTGATCTCCTGACTATAAGCTCAAGCCTCTCTCCTTTACAACAGGTTGCCAGCTAAGTAGCCTAGGACAAGCCACTTCCTCTTTCCTGGACTGAGTGAATTCATATGTGAAATTATCTCAAAGTTAACCTTTCAGCTCTGCGATTTTGTGATTAATTATTGCAGTTTTATCCTAGGTCAAAATGAGAGAATGCAAACCTAAAAAACAAAATCTACTTCCTTTAGGCAGGTAAGGAAGTGTTTCCCAAACCAGTCTCCTAACCTTGCCTTTCCATTATCACCTACAAAGACACCAAGAATGGCTGTGGTTTCTGAGGAAATCTGAAAAAATGACTCTTGACTGGCCCTTCGTCAACAAGTTAAGACAGGACTCTCAACAACAACAAAAATCTTGAAAAAGTGAAGCCTGAGAACAAAGTTTTAAAAAGGTGAAGTCTCACATATCTAGGGAAAGGGATGCTTCTGATCTAGTCTCCTCGGAAAAAATAGACTGTCTACACTGGAGAAAATCTGCACTTTCCCTCACTCGGTGAACAGGGTGAGCTGTCCGACGCTTTGCAAGGTTTGATGTTCCAGTTTCTGCAGTCTTTAACCTGACTTGTAGACCTTCAGGGATAGCAAGTGGATTGTGCAACATCCCCGAGTGCCACAGCTGCTACTACTGCTGGTTCTTGCCCGCTGGAAGAGGAGGAGGGAGGAGGAGGAGGAGAGTACAGGGCATACACTCGTTGAACTCCACTTCGGGTTTCAGCTTCTCCTTCCTTCCCCTCCTGCTCTCCCGGGTGGAGCTCCAGAGTCATCTGCGGGGGGGTCGGGAGGGTGGAGTGGGGAGATGTGAAGGAGGGGAACTGGAAACTGGGTCTCAGCAATGTGCACACCTGAGCCAGCTGTTCCAGACCTGATGACCTGACTGAACTCCCTCACCTCTCCTGTTGCCCATCCCGCCTCTCCGTACTCCTCCCACCTGTGGCTCCAGCGGGCCAAACCACGCCAACTCTGGCCCACCCCGCCGCACTCCGCCCTCTCATTGGCCATCCTGGGGAGTCCGGCCGGCTTTACCCAGCTCCATAAATACCAGTACATCCTTTCCTAATCCTCTGAATGGGGAAGAAAAAGACAGCTCCAGCAACAGCATCCATCACCGCCAGCACCACCTCGGCGGCAGGTCGTGACTCCAGCCCCAAAGGGAGGCATCTGTAGATAGACAAACAAATCAGACAACGAAGTCTTCTGCGTGCAGAGCACACTCTGGCTAGAACTTTCCGCTGGCACCGCAGCCCAGCCGCGGGGTCTCCTTTCTCTCTCTGAACCCTGGGGCAGCTGCAATTTAGTCTCAGCTCCAGCTCTCAGCATCTTTCAACACCTACAACTTCCTTGGCTGCTCCTCTTCCTTTCCTCTTCACTTATCTGCTTATCCCCAGTTTCGTGCTTTTCTCCTCGGAATCCTAGCAAACCTTTCTGGATCCGCATCCCCAGATCATCTGACACTTTTAGCTTCTCTCCCACACGTATCCTCACAGATACAAACCCACACTACTTCCCCTCTCACCTGCCTAAACTACTTCGGTCCCTGGAAGCCATGAGTTCACCCGTCAGCAAAGCTTCCTATGTCGCTGCCTTCATGAAGCAAATCGGCGAGCTCAGGCAGCCTCCTCGATCTGTTACATCCTCCGCATGCTCCCCCCAGCCTCCCAAAGTGCCACCGATCTGCCCTCTGATAGAACCCAGAGAGGTGCAGCCCGCATCTGCACTGCCGGGTCCAATTAACTGGCCCCTCCTGGGCAGCCTGCTGGAAATCCTCTGGAAGGGGGGCCTGAAGAAACAGCATGATACACTGGTAAGTGCTCCCTCTCCCTCTTCTTCCCCACTCCTTGCCCTCCTTCCTACTTGCCCAGAGTGACTCTCCCGAGAGTTTCAGTAGGCAACTCCTTCTCCAGCTTTCAAACTGTCTGTGAGCCTTGGTTCTCCAATAGCTACAGTAAATGGTAGAGAGAAGAGAGAGGAGGGGAGAGGAAGAAGGCAAGAGAGGAGGGAGAGGGAAAGGAGGAGAGAGGAGCAGAGGGAGAGAGAGGCAGAGACAGAAAGAAAAAGAGAGAGAGATAGAAAGACAGAGAGATACAGAGTCAGAGACAGAGAGTGAGACAGAGAAAGATAGACACAGAGAAAGAGACAAAGACAGTGAGACACAGAGTGAGAGACAGAGACACACATGGAGAGAAAGAGAATGAGGCAGAGAGAAAGACAGAGACAGAGAAGAGAGGCAGAAAAAGAAACAGAGAGAGAGAGAGTGAAGCAGAGAGAGACAAAGACATGGAGACAGACAGACAGAGAAAGACAGAAAGACAGAAACAGACAGGCAGAGACAAAGACAAAGAGAGAAAGAATCAGAGAGAGATAGAGAGAAAAAAAGACAGAGACAGAAAGACAGGGAGAAGAGAGAGACAGAGAAAGAGACAGAAAGAGAAAAAGACAGTGAGCCAGAGACAAAGATACAGAGACAGAGAGAGAGGAGACAGAGATACAAATCTAGAGAGAATAGAGCAGATGTTCTTCCAGAGCATATCTGGATGAGGGCTCAGGGAGAGTGCTTCTGATCTTGGCCCCAGCCCCCCCCCCCCCCCAACCTCGGTCCCAAACACACATACTCCCATACGTTTCAAATATTTTTCCAGGCAGAGTACCATAAAAAATTTGGCAAGATTTTCCGCATGAAGCTGGGCTCCTTTGACTCTGTCCACCTGGGCTCCCCATGTCTGCTGGAGGCACTCTACCGGAAGGAGAGCATGTACCCCCAGCGACTAGAAATCAAACCCTGGAAAGCCTACCGTGACTATCGCAAGGAGGGCTATGGGATGCTGATTCTGTAAGTTGGGGACTCCACTGGGAGTCTATTTCCCTTTGCTAAAGGCACAAAACAGGGTCCACTGCTCAAAGCTCAGGTTTTATCCAGGAGACTTGAGGGATAGTCAGACAAGAATATGGGAGACAAAACCCTAGATATGAAGTTGAATCGGTGCCTTAGGCCTCATCCCCCTCTCTGTAAAATGAAAGGATGACAAATAAATTCCTTTAAACTCTAAAACTCTATGCTCCAAAGTCATAAGACTTTCTAGACATGGAGCACCCTATCTGAAAAAAACTATTCAAGTGGGGATTCTGATCCTTTTGTAATTAGGGGAAGGGGAAGATAGGGAATTCATATTATCTGAAGAGTCAGTGAGACCTTCACATGAATTAACTAGAAATCCTAACCTAATGAGGACAGATTGTCCAGATCTTAAGGGGGAAAGATACGAGGGGAGAAAATGCAGAAACACATTTGTAAACACCTGCAAACTGCTGACAAAGGGGAAGGAGATAAGGGACTAGCAGGGAGGAAGCACTGGGCTCGACCTAGATATGACCAGGGCTACTTCACAGTGGGCTGTAAGAAAGACTTGCTGGGATTATTTGAGTTTGCAAGAGATTGATCTCTCTTATGAGATCCAGAGACATTTTGCCTCAAAACCAAGTCTCCCTATTCTGCCCAATGTACCTTTCCTGTTTTGGCTTACAAGTGAGGGGAAAACATCATCTCTGAATCAGACTTTCTTGACTTCTCACCCAAGCACATTTTTAGACCATGAGTGAATTTTCTTCCATCCTCCTAAGGAAACTGGTCCCAAGGGGAAATAACAACCACCATAAAACATCATTTATATTGCTTCTTAACGTTTACAAAGCACTTTACTTACATTATCTGATTTGAACTCCACAACAACCATGTGAGGTGGGTACTCCATTTATTATCATCTCCATTTTATGAAAAGGGAAACTGAGGCTAAGAGAGATTAGTGATTTGTTTATAATCTCACTATTAATAAGGATCTGGTCATGATTTGTATTGGGGTCTTCCTAACTCTAAGTCTAGAACTTCATTCAGTCATGCTGTTTAAATGTTCTACATAATTTAGACTTTTGTCTAAATTATATAGGTAATTCCCTTCAAAACTGTTTCATTTGAGTTGTGTAAATAGTGAACTTTTAGACTTAGAGGTGTCCCTTCTTTTGTTTTATACAACATTTTCTTTTCTTCCTCAGGGAAGGGAAAGATTGGCAGAGAGTAAGGAGTGCCTTTCAAAAAAAGCTAATGAAGCCCACAGAAATTATGAAGCTGGATGGGAAAATCAATGAGGTACTTGTTACTGAGGCTGCCCCTTGCCTGTGCTCCTGGAAATCATGAGAAGTTTATGAAAACAAAAGTGTGATCCATAAGTCATGCTTCAGAAATGAGACCACTTTTTAGAGAAATCAAGGAAATCCTTCTTTCCTTCCCCCTCAAATACCTTTGAAAACTATTCAAGTAATTTATGCAGAAGTGATTTTTTTAACCTCAGGTTCTCCAAGGAATTCTATCAATTTTTCACTTTTCATGGACTAGATTCAGACATGAGGAGGGTTCAGAATAAACAACCTAGAATATGTCTCTTTCCAGAGAGATAGTGCTAAAAGTTGTTAGGTTAATTTATATTGGATATCATTTAGATCCTGTACAGCTTAAGAAATGCTCAAGAAAATAAATACTTGGGCATAATTGACAGAAATGAATTTTTAATTAAAGAATTAATCCTTAATTAAAGAATTAAATTAAAAAATTAAACACCTTTGCTTTGAAGTGTTATGTGTTAGTCCTTGGATAAAGTGGGGAGTAGGGTTAGAATAAGTATTTCTATATATAGTGCCTACTATGTGTCAGTTATTGTGCTAAGCACTTTTTATAAATATAATCTCCTCGAAACTCTGGGAGGTGGGTATTCTCAAGCACCATTTTGAAGTTGGGGAAACTCAGGCAAACAGAGGTTAATTAACTTGCCCAGGGTCACATAGTTACTAAATGTTTAAGGTTGGATTTAAACTCAGGCCTTCCTGACTCCAGGCCCAGCATTCTATCTACTTCACTACCAGCTACCCATACCCAGCATAGTCAGAAAGAGATGAGTTAAGTCTTGCCTCTGACACATACTGGCTGTGTGACCCTAGACAAGTCACCTAACCTTCTAGTAACAAATGCAACCCTTTTATACTATAAGTTGAAGAGAAAGTACTCTTGATAATCTCCTTACTCAGAGTCCCCTATACCAATGAAGTCAAGGGCCCCATCCTAAAGAAAAATATATGTAACAAAACTGAGAATTGATATGCCTCACCTTACAGCTTATCCCAGGGAAATCTTTAGTTTGGGGGTTTAAGTCTTGAAGAGATTTCTCTAGGCTTCTCTGCCTAATTGAGACATCAATTTATCAAGAAATGCCAGCCACACAAAAGTTACTATATGTCTTCCAAGGAAAAGCACTTGAGTGTTGTTAAATACAGTATATTCAAGGAACAAAGGGGTTCTTTATGCCGCCTACCACTTGTGGTTTTAAGACTGTGGTGTGGACATTTTGTTTGATATGATCAATCCACTTTTAAAAGTCCTTGAACTAGAGCTGAAAAGGACCTCAGAATCTTGGTCACTCCCCTAACTTTGGGCAGGTAAGTGATGCAGTGGGTAGAGCACTGGGCTTGGAATCAAGAAGACTCATCAAGTATAATCTTCCTAAGTTCAAATCCAGCCTCAGACACTTTCTAGCTGTGTGACCTTGGGCAAGTTACTTAACCGTGTTTGCCTCAATTTCCTTAACGTATAAAATTAGCTGGAGAAGGAAATGTCAAACCCCTCCAAATTTCTTTGACAAAAAAAATTGAGACATGAAGAATCAGACATTACTGAACAACAACAAACCCCTCACTTTACTGGGGAGGAAACAGGTTTAGAGGAATCAGATGGCTTGCCCAAAGATATACAGCAAATAGCAGCATTACTTGAATTAGCTGAACTAGAACTCAGATCTCCTGATGGACTCCTAGTTCAAAATTTCTTCCACTAGATCAGATCTATGAAAGGCTCTTTTCCAAATAAAGAAGTGGTAGACCTCAGAATAGTTACAGCATCATAGCACTTAGCCAACAAACCTTTTGGATGATTATCCCTTAGTCTAATTCCCATTGAGATTAAAGTCAATATTTTCCTTTTCTTAAATTACAAGCATCATTTTTAGATCAAAAGCTGAAACTTGATCCGTGGGAATTTGAAGGAAATCTTTGAAAGTACCACACATGACAAGACTTATTTGGGGGACAAGGTGGGCTCTTATGGAAATATATAATTAGTTTACTTTGGAGGAAAAAGGGAACCTCCTGAGTATTAAATGCCACAAGAACTGAATTAAGCCTATGATGCCATAAATGATCTGTTCTTTCCATGTGTCCTTCTTGTTTCTTAGGTTTTAGTGGACTTTGTGAAAAGAATAGATGATCTCCGTAATGAAACTGGCCAAATTGAAGACTTGTATAGTGAACTGAACAAATGGTCATTTGAAAGTAAGGTTTTAAAGAATATTTTCATATGAGCTTAAAGAACTAAGGATCTGGTCATGTTATTGCTAATCACAATACCTAGCTTTAGGTTTCACAAGGCATTTTATGTACATTTTAGCCTTTTAACACTAACACAGGTGCTATTATTATCTCCATCTAGCAGAAAGGAAACTAAGCTTCAGAGATTTTAAGTGATTTGCCCAGAGTCCCACAGTAGTAAATGTCAGAGGTAGAATTCTATCTCAGGTCCTCCTACATCTGAATTCAGCATTCATTCCACTCCCTACTCTGCCACATACATGGAATTTTTGGTTGGAAAGCAAATGACAAGTATTATCTCACTAGGCATGATAAGGTAGATAGGAAAGGTATTTTTCTTGTTTTAGAGAGAAGAAAACTGGGGGAGGGGGGGAAGTGCCATACCCAAAATCAAAGGACTAGTTAAAACTAGCTAAGTCCCAAACCTAGCTAGGGTTACCTATCACCTGATCTAATCTCTTTGCCCTTTGCTCTTCCATTAAAGAAGACAAATTCTCAGCTTTTCCACATTCATACTATATTGGTCTTTAAGAACACTGAGAAAATTGGAGAAGTTGGAAAATCTAGGGAATTAAACCTTGTCAATTTATTTAGAAATACCCATTTATACTGGCATAGTATCAAATCTAAAATAGCAATGGAAAAAATAAGGGAGGGTATGCTTTCCTACATGAAGAGCCTATGTGCATGGTCTAATCCAAAGTTTTGCATGGCATGTAATGGACACAGTACATAAGGAAGAGAGAAATCAATAATCTGGCTTCTGTTACTCATAGAAACATATTGATTTTCAGTATTGAGATGGAACTATCAAGATAGTGTGATAGTAGAAACAAGGATGGTCTCCAAGTCAGAAGACCTAATTTTAAGTCTTGCTTTCAATACTTTCCATCTCTTTAACTCTGAGCAAATCATTTAATTTCCTACCCCTTAGTTTCTTCATTTGCAGAATGGAATACCATTTGGCTTATCTCTCTCCCAGAGTTATTGTGGGAAAAAATGCTTTGTAATACGCCTTGAAGTGATAGATGAATACAAACTATTATTATTTTATTTTGTGTTTGGATCAGGTTAATTGTGATTATGAGTAGATCTGCCCACCATAAAAAGTGTGTTTCCTGTTACAACATTTTACAAGAATGCCCTTTTTCTAGCTATCTCATGGGCCACTAAATGAAGGAGCAGTATATTAATGTAAATATGCCTTTTCATTAAAGAGCAATCTCTAATGCCAATCTATTTTGCATTGAGGGTGGTTAAAGTAATGAGACAAAGATCTCCATGTTAATTGAGACTGTAGAGGTCAGATTGTCCTGCTCCTCTCATTACAAGAATATCTCCATCATTGAAGATACTGTTGATAACTAACATTCAGAGAGGCTAGTTGACTGTCATTATGTATCATGTTCATACACAGACATATGCTTTAAACCAGGGGTTCTTGCTTTTCTATGTGTCATGTACCCCTTTGGCCATATGGTGAAATAAATGGACTCTTCAGAATAATGTTTTTAAATGGATAAAATAAAACAACAGGATTACAAAGGAAACCAGTTACATTGAAATAAAGTTATCAAAACATTAAATTAAAAAGCTATAGATGCTAGGTTAAGTACCCCATGCTTAAATAATATAGATTCAGGGAGTTGATAAAGTATGTAGAGTTCTGGACTTGGAGTCAGGAAGACCTGAGTTCCAGCCCAGCTTCTGACATTAAGTAGCTCTGTGATTCTGGGCAAGTCACAACCCTGGGCAAGTCTGCCTCAGTTTCCTCATCTGTAGAAATGGGGATAATAATTGCACCTATCTCCCAAAGTTACAGTAGTTATCAAATGAATTTATATTTGTAAAGCCCTTTGCAAACCTTAAAGTGTTATATAAATGCCAAAATTAATATTAATTTCAATTAATTTCAAGAGCAAATAATTATAAAGCTTTTACTCTGTACAATTTCCTATAATAGACACTTAAGTTAGAAAGCTGAATAAGATTTAGCCCTTTGCCCTCAAGAATGTCACAACTTAACAGAAGAACTAAAACAGAAACACAAATAGTTAAACTCCAATTCAGTTTTGAGCATGGTTAAGTGCCCAACAGAGCTACCAAGTGTTCTGCAAGGTCCAAGGAGGGAGACAATCCTTCCGGTTAGCAGGGGATGAATGAAGGTTTCAAGGTTGTAGAAGCTGATGGAATGAGAACTTTGAACTGCTTTTAAAAAAAAGAATAAAAACATTTCTCCCTTACCCTCTCAACTCTTGACTCCTCTGGAGAACCATTGCAGTCTTCTAAGTCACACACAAGAGAGATGTGATTTTTTGTGCATTCCTTTGTTTTCGTATTCAGGTTTATTTGACCTACTAATGAGTAGAACTCCCTTTGGTTGTATAAACAGAAGGGTCAAAAAGTGTCTATACCATGAGAGATGAGCTATTAACATTAGACAGAACCAGCCTTCCAGTGTTTTTGAGAACCTTTTTAAGTGTCATCCTGAGAATCCTAAACTCAGTCTTATTCCAATGAGGAGTTTCTAGGCAATTAGAGCCCTGGGAAGAGGAGCTGATTTCTCACCACAGAGCTGAGATGAGCCCTTCAGTTGTACAGATCCTACCAGTTCCCTCGGCTTGTCTCCTTCTTTGCACCAGTCTATGAAAGGCCATCGAGTTCTTGGCTTCTTTCTTTGCTCTTGGAAAAGCCAAAGCTTCTACAGGAGACAGAACTGAACCTTTAATAGCTAGATAATCACAGACTCCAGGGTTGCTGTTATTGTGTAACACCATACTCATTTTAAATAACAGGTATTTGCCTAGTGTTGTATGAAAAGAGATTCGGACTGCTGCAGAACAATGCCAGTGATGATGCTTTGAACTTCATTACATCCATCAAAACAGTAAGAATATGTTTGATGTGTAGTTTTCCTGGGTGGAGTTAAATTGCCAAATTGAATTATGAAATCATATATCTCTTAATTGTTTTGAATAAGAGGTATCAAAATAACTATGGAATCTATTATATCTACTGGATCAGAATTTATTTGGTAAGAAGCTTTTGCAGTAATTAAATCATATTCCAACCTATTCAGGGTCTTCTAGTCACTGTAGGACATATGATATACTATAAAGAATTCTGAATTTGGCCAGAGGACCTGGGTTTAAATTCTATCTCTGCCACTTTCTACCTGTGTGACCTTGGCAAGGTCACTTAACCTCCTTGGACTCAGTTTCCTCATCTGTGAAAAGAGAGAATTGGACTTGATGGTCTTTAGAGCAACTCCCTTCCAGCTCTAGATCTATTCTTTGATGGAGGGAGGTTTGGGAACAAAGACATAATAACACCACCAGTTTCAGAACTTTAAGGGGCTGATTTCAGTTTTTATTAATCACAGTGGAAACAGTGTTTGCTTCTAATTATAACTGATATAAAGTAAGGATTTATATGCAGCTTCATCTAGGAAGGATTCAATTTTTAGCATACTTTTTTAAACCTATTTTTAAAAATCTATTTATTTATTTAGTTAGTTTTAGTTTTCAACATTCACTTTTATAAAATTTTAAGTTCTAAAATTTCTCCCCTTCCCTTCCCACATCCCCAAGGTGGCATGAAATCTGATGCAGGCTATACATGTACAATCATATTAAACATATTTCCACACTACTCATGTTGTAAAGAAGAATGGAAATGAAAGGGAAAAACCATGAAAAGGGGGGAAAATAGAAAATAGTATGTTTCAATATGTATTCATACACCATAGTTCTTTCTCTGGATATAGATAGCATTTTCTATCATGAATCTTTTGGAATTGTCTTAGATCATTGCATTGCTGAGAAAAGCTAAGTCTATCAAAGTTTTAGCATACTCTTTTTTTAAAAAATCCAATTAAATAGCTTTTAAATTTTGGTAGCAGAGGGTGCCACAAAGAGAGCCAAACTCAAGGAGTCAGGAAGGCCTGGATTTAAGTTCCATTTCTGACATATCCTGATTGAGTTTCCCTGTGCCTGAACCAGATTAAAATGTAGCTGGCAAATGTTTAACAAAATACATAAGAATACAATATAACATAGATTATGTTAATTTGAGGTTTTCTAAGTTAATATGGAGCCAGTAGGAATCCACATCTATTTAAACATCACTGCGACAAGGCTAGGCCATTCTCTGAGATGATGACCTGAATTGGTAAAGGGACTTTCCTCTTACTAAGGGAATCATGGATACCACCCCTAGTACCTTATCTCATGACCATATGCCCTCTGAGGTCCATTTCAACTCTTGAGAGTCTAGGTTTTCACCAAGATGCATAATGCCCTGGTTCTCTTTGGAAGGGCAAGAAATGGACACGTGTTTGCTTTCTCACAGATGATGAGTACTTTTGGGAAGATGATGGTGACCCCAGTGGAGCTTCACAAAACCCTGAACACCAAGGTCTGGCAGATGCACACTCAGGCCTGGGACAACATCTTTAAATCAGGTGAGAAGGTCCTTCCCTGAAGACCTGACTGGATCCTCTCCCTGATAGACACAGCTTGGGCAACTCTTTTGAAGATGCTGTTTCCCTTCTTTGCCAGCCTTCCTCACTAGTCTGCACTCACTCATTTTGTTGTTCTCTAATCTTCTGCCTTTCTCTTGAGATTTAACAAGATCACAGCAGCAGAACCTTCTATACAACAATGATATGTAGTTCAATATAGAATCCTTTAGGTCAGAGAGTAAGTTTCATCTTCCTTTCTCACCCCAGATTCCATATTCAAGAATGATAACTATTTCTGTGTTTAATAATATGAATGTACATTCAGATCACACTTTACTGTTACAAAACTCTTTAAACAGGGGAGACAGCTTTACACAGGGGGAAAGAACAGGATCTGGAGGTAAGGCAACCTGGCATAGTAGAAAGCATTTTAGATTTGTAGACAGAGGACCTGAGCTCAAATCATGTCTCTGACACTCTAGAGATCCTAGGAAAGTCTCTTCCCTTCAATATCCTCAGTTTACTACCCTGTTAAATAAGACCAGACTAAGTAACTTCTAAGGTCCTTTTCTGCTCTAAATCTGTGATCCTGTGATTCAGAGGACCTGAGTTTGAATCCAGATCTACTACTAACTACCTGTATAACCAAAGCAAATCTAGGCCTCAGTTTTCTTATTTGTAAAACAAGAAGATTGGATTCAGTGATCTCCAAGACTCTTTTAGCCTCATTTAATCTTCATAGCAAATCTGTGAGAGAGGGAAGGCAGGGCTCACCTTGATACTTTGAAAAACATTATGGTGACTTCAGTGTGGACGTTCCCACCACTGATCAAAAAGTCATAAATTCGCCAAGCTCAATAGATGTTCTTCATGAATTATTGTGGCTGAAGAATGGAAATATGTTAAGGTGGAGATATTAGATTTGGGCTCAGGAGACCTGGGATCAAATCCTGCTTCTGCTATTTATTATTTGTGTCCTTGGACCTCTCTGGGCCTCAGTTTCCTCATCATTGAAATGGAGAGGTTGCATTTAATAACTTCTAAGTTCCCTTGAAGCTCCAAATTCTGTGACTCTGGGACCTTCTGGAGATGTGCTTTGTGCATTTCCTTAGGCTTGGCCTTAGATGATAGACAAGACCAAGCCTAATCAAGTCCAGGCCTGTATTTATGGCCTTCCAGGATAGGAAGTCCTATAAGCTCTCATAGTCTATTGGCATAGCCTTCAAGAGCCCACAGTCCCTGCTATCCTATAAGGGAGAATCAGGGTAGGACTTTAATGGATAAGTATAAAGATTGTTATAACCATTTTAGGGATAGGGACCAGACTTGCAATTTCACTGGTATAGGGAACCTCTAGGTCAGGAAATCCCCTTTGCCAGTGCAGGTAGACATAGTCTCCATAACTTACAGTCTTCAAGAATTGCAAAGAGCTTTGAAAGGTTAAATGACTTGCTCAGGGTCACACAGCCAGTATGTGTCAAAAGTAAGACTTGAACTCAGGTCTTTTGGCTCCAAGGCCAGCTCTCTATCCATTCCATCAAGTGGTGTAGTGGATGGAGTACTACATTTGGAGTCAAGAAGATCAGGGTTTGAATCCTACTTCAGACACAGGTGAGACTACAAAATTCTCTTAACTTGTGTCAGCCTATTTCCTCCTCTGTAAATAGGGTGAGTAATAGCATATAAAATTGCAGACTTCTTTCTGCATTTGAATTATTCTTTATTCCTATTATGTTAACTATTTTGCCTAAGAGGCAGGCATAAGATTTTCCTCCTTCACGAAAAAGAGGAGTCTAGATTAGAACTTCTTCCATCTTAAAAGTGCACAGAAACCTCTCTAAGACAGCATTCTCTTTTCCCATCAGGACTGTTAACTCAGTTGTGCATTCATTTCAAATGAGCACAGGTTTCTCCTGTAGTCCAATCTTCCACAGCATGTCAAGGGGGTAGCAATGCCTGGGGAGACAAATCCTGGGCTCAGAGCCCACCTCTGTGTTTCCTACCTGTGGGTCCTTGGACAAGTCAGTCCTCCTGGTGCTCCTTTTCTTCATTGTTATAGTAAGAGTGTTGAATTAGATGGCTTCTGTGAAGCTTCAAGGTCCACGAGCCTATAAAAGTAAGGCAAGAGAACCAACTCCAGGTGTAGACATTTTATGTCAGCTTTGCCTTCCCTAATATCTACCCACAGATGGTCCTGAAACTGAGGGTGAAGGGGAGGTAGGAATCAGGAAAATGAATCTCTTACCATGCCTGCCCAGCAGTCATGTGGTCCAGAATACTGAGTATTGGCACTGTTCTATTGCAGGGCAAGGTCACATAGCTATGAGTTGCTCTTTTCTTCTGAACCTATGAGGGATCTGTGGGGAATATTATACCACTAGGTCGCTAGAAATAATAATGAAACATAGAAAAATGTAACTAATGGGATGCAAATGTGCTTTGGGAAAAGAACTTTCTACTGGGCACAAGGCCTACTTATGTGTTTGGAGGGGCCACTGGATGGCACAAGGGATAAAGAACCAGGCCTGGAGTCAGAAAGACTCATCTTTCTGAGTTCAAATCTGGCCTCACACACCTACTAGCTGTGTGGCCCTGGGCAAGTCATTTAACCCTGTTTACCTCAGTTCCTTATCTATAAAATGAACTGGAGAAGGAAATGGCAAAACAGCTCCAGAATCTTTGCCAAGAAAACCCCAAATGGGGTCACAAAGAGTTGGACATAACTGAAATGATTGAATAATAACAACAAAAACGTGTTGGGAGTGCATAATATAGTGCCAGGCATAAAGCTGCCCATCATAGGACCAATCTATGAAAAGTTAGAAGGACTTGAAGGAATTTGAGAAATTGTTCCATTTAATATGTATTTTATAGAGGAAAACACTGAACAAATATGGTGTGTTGGCACAAAATTAAATTGAAGATATTGGGTGCCTTGTTCATAGTATACAACAATTCCCCTAATAGAAGTTGCTTGAAGGAAAGAGCTATTTATTTTTTTCTGTTAGATCCCCAGTCCTTAGCACTGTACCCAGAGCATATCGCAAGTATCTGAAATGCTTTCTGATTAATTGATAATAGTGTAGCCACTTAAATGTTTGTTGAATTGAATGGAAAGATCTTGTCGTTCTCCATTGTCTTACTTGCTATTCTCCGTTTGAGTTACATTCTGCTGCAGAGAAAATTTTGGATTGGGATTTTAACTTGATGGCTCTTCTCCTATCCTAATTCTAATTGTATAACCTCAATTCTATCCCACTTTTCTTCCTACAGTCAAATCATGTGTCGACAATCGACTGGAAAAACACTCAGAGAATCCCAGTGAGGATTTCCTTTGTGATATTTTTCACCAGAATCTGCTTTCTAAAAAGGAACTGTATGCAGCTGTTACAGAACTCCAGCTAGGAGCAATAGAAACGGTAAGACCCTGTAGGTCTCTGCTATGTGTGGACTGAACAGTCATGTGGATACTCCAGCCAGACTAGCTTTTTTGTTTTCTTTGTTTTTGGTCTTGTTTGTTTGTTTTTACCATGAATTCTATGACTCAGGGGCTCTCAACCTTTTTTATATCTTGGACCAATTTAGCATCCTGGACAAGCCTATGGACTCCTTCTTAGAATAGTAATCTTAAATGCATAAAATCAAATACATAGGTTTACAAAGGAAACCAAATATATAAAATAATAATAATAATAGTAATGATAATAACAACAACATTTATATAGCACTTACTACATACCAGGCACTGTGCACATAACCAGGCACTTAACAAATATTTCATTTTATCCTCTCAACATTTCTAGGAGGTAGGTGTTATTATTATCTTCATATTATATTTGGAGAAACTGAGGGAAACTGAGGTTAAGTGGCTTATACAAGGTCACATAGCTTGTAGGTGTCTAAGGCTATATTTGAATTCAGTTTTTCCTGATGCCAGATTCAACATTCTATCTACTGCACCAACTAGCTTCCTGTATTAGATACAGCTAAAAACTTTTTTTTTTTAAATTTACAGACTGTAGATTAAGAACCACTACTATAGGTAAAGATGGACTCCTTTGCAGAACAGAAATTTCACATTTCATTTAAAGTAAAAGATATTTTAGATACTGGACTCTTGTCCCATCTAATATGTGTTTTATAGAGCTATCAATACCCTTCTAACTGGTCTCTTTGCCTCAATTCTCTCCCCTCTTTAATCCATCCATTAGCTGCCAAAGTGAATCTTTGCCAAGATTACATCCCCATAAATACAATAAACTCCAAAGTTTCCTATTATATTATTCCTATTAGATATTATACCCAGGATAAAACAGAAAATATTTTCTATAAGAATATAAAAACATATGTAAAATAAATACAAAAATATAAAACCCTCTGGAATTCATAACCTGGCCTCTTCCTAATTTCCTAGGCTTGTTAATGCTTTACTCTCTTCTATCCCGAAATGCTGGCCTCCTTCTGGACTCCATGCCTTTGCCTGGATGTCCATCATACTTGAAATCCTCTCCCTCTGCACTCTGGCCACCTAGTTTCCCTGGCTTCTTTTAGGACTGGCTAAAATCTCGACCTTCTTCAGAGAGTCTTTCTGCATCCTCCTCAATTGTCAGTCCCCTCACTCTCAGACTGCTTTCCATCTCCTTTGTAGATATCTTGCATGCACCTAATTACTTTATATGTTGTCTTTTCTATTAGAGGATTGACTCCTTGAAGGCAGGAACCAGAGCTTTGCCTTCCTTTGTATCTCCACTTCACAAGGTAGTGCCTAGTACAGACTGAACCCTTAATAAATGCTTTCTAGGGGGCGGCTAGGTGGCGCAGTGAGTAGAGCGTCGGCCCTGGAGTCAGAAGGACGTGAGTTCGGATCCGACCTCAGACACTTAATGCACACACAAACAAAAAAACCTAGCCGTGTTACCTTGGGCAAGTTACTTAACCCCAGTTGCCCTCCAAAAAGCAAAAAAAAAAAAAATGCTTTCTAATGCATTAAAGGAATGGGACTAGGGAATGACATTTTTTGACCAGAGCAACATAGTTTCTACAAAGTGATATGGGCATTATAAACTGAACTATTAGAGTAGTACTTAGTAAGAGCTACGTAAATGTTAACTATTAATATTAATATTGTCATTCTTATCATCATCATTATTAGTCAACTGAGTACCCCCATTGATGAAGCCACAGATTCTTTAAATATTGAAGATGAACTTAAAGTGTTGCCTAAGAACCTGTGGGCATGTTGTGGTTAAAGAACTAGTCTAAGAGTCAGGATGTCTTCGGCTCCAGTCCTGCCTTTGACACATCGTATCTGTGGATCTTTAAGCAACTTGATTTTTGGGTGCAGTAAATAAATCTCTAAGGCTTAAAATTGTAGAAGAGGTGCTGACCTTCCTGAGAGGGAGTTTCCTCATGCAAGAATTCCTCATACCAATGAAATCAGAGGTTTAGACCCTATCTCCTGTTTTTTTGAATTATAGCATCCTGTAGTGGCAACCATATTGGCATACCCAGGATGGCTGCTAGCACAGATTCTTAGATCTGCTTTACTAGGAAAGATATCTGTTTAAGGGGTCAACAATCTTTTTAAAATTACATTTAGCACCCTGAACTTCAGAAAAAATACAGAGAGAGAAAATACAGAGAAAATAGAAGCAGAGAAATAAAGACCAATAGATAGGGCTCTGACTGCCTCAATCAATGCAATATTTCTATACATACATCCCTGGATAGAGTGTTTACATCTGAACAGTCAGGAGCTCTGAACATATGACCACTCAGAATCTCAACCAGGCAATCACAAGATCCTTCTCATAAATGAGCCCCCAAGGCAAAATACCAACTCACAGTATATATACACTTCTCAGAGCCAGAAAGCATCACAACCCTCTTGACTCAGTGCCTAATTAGAAATTAGCAAAAGGTGTGAAAGCCTTCCTACAAGCAAGACTCCCCTAAGCATGCTTCTTTTAATAGGTTTCATATGAGGCTTATTAATGGGCTGGGAAGATCTTATATTCCATTAACATTGCACATCTCTCCCCAATTCAACATCGCCTCCCCTTCCTCAGCTCTGGGCAAACCACACTGATATTTCTTCAATTCTTCCTCTCTCTGTTGCATTTTGTGCTCCTTAGCAAAAAATAATATTTCTCATATAGAAGAAGTGAAGGTGCTTGGTAGAATTGTCCTCAGTGGAGTTAAGATGTTATTCTAGTTTCTTATGCTTCTGGTTAACTGAACTGAGTTCTCATACTAGGTTACTCTCATAGTAGAAGGCTTGTCCTTGAACACTATTTCTGCCCTTCCCAATGTGTTGACTTTGAAAATCGTAACCAGGTTGAGGTTAAATTCAACTCAATTGCTAACTTTGGACTTAGGAATGCTGGGCACCTGGATTAAGAAAATCATAGCTTCTTCTATTATCCATGCTTTTTCACTATTCATGGAGCTCATACTCAGTGGCCAGGCCTATTGGACTAAGAAGGTTTCCTAGGACAGGTCCCAATGGAAAAGTGCGGGCTGCTTTTGGTGAAGCCTACAGTTAGCTGTCCTTTGGAAACACTAGAAAGTACTTGTGGTGAAGGATTTATTGATATGGTTAGATCTGTTTCTTTTTTTGGTCTGGCTATTCTGAAAGTCACATTTGGTAAATCTGAGAAATTTGAAAGCATATCTAATGTGGTGGCTATGCCTTCTTCCTGTTTTGCAAATTGAGCTATTACAATAATGCCTTCCACCAGAGTTTATTTGCAGCTGTAACCACCAGAATCTTGTGACTTGAAACAACCTACCATCAAAGCCTCCTATTCCAAAAATAATAAATCTGATTTGCTTTGAGTCCTCTCCCAATGTGTTGTTTGGTCTGGGCATCACATATGTATTTTCAGAGAACTGTACATGACACTTGGCTTGAGTGTATTCGGGTCAGTAGAGAGGTCACTCTGACTATTTCCCGAAGAATATGTTGTCCAATTTAGCTACTGCAGCCTGACACCACACACTATTCACCAAAACCATCATACCCTGGCATGTGTTTTTGCAAAGGACTGGGTAGGCTGTCTGGGCCATTCTCCCCCTCCTTGTCTAGTTTCCTTTGGAAAAGAAATAGATGATGCCATTTAAAAAATGAAACAAGCTTTTATTAAGAACAAGTAGGAGCCAGAATTTCATATTTTGGTAGAAGTTGTGGTTAGGGGCACCATCTTTGTTTATGTAGGAATTAACTTTCCAGGGGATAAGAAAAAAGAGCTGGATTCTTTTTGGTAGCTCACATATAAGGAGCACAGAGATTTTCTTATGATTACTGTGAAGGGTAGACAGGTAGATAATAAAACTATCCACATTTACAGGGGAAGAAACTGAGAATAGAAGAGAAAAAGTGATTTACCTAAAGTAAATTTTTACTTCCAAAAGAGAAAGTTATTATGAATCTATTATATTGTAAACTGATGATAAAGATTATGTTATTTTATATGTCATCCCTTGTACACAGCAGGTGTTTGTTTAATAAATGTTTGTTGCATGGATTTGCACTGAATTTTCAGTATAAGGTAATTCCTTTTTTTAATTGCATTGTCTAGACCTATGATTTCAATGGTGTAAGGAACTCCCAGTAAGAAAATCCCCTCTTCCAGCCAATGTAGTTCGACAATTGTTCTATAATTTATGGTGTTAAAAAAATGTCTGGGGTACTCTAAGAAATAAGACAGCTTTCCAGTATACATCAGAGCCTAGGTTGAGCCCAGGGCTTTCTAACTTCATTAGCTTGTTGTTTACTGTACCATTTCATTTGTTGTTGATGAGCTGTTTCAGTCATGTCTGATTCTTTGTGACCCCATTTAGAGTTTTCTTGGCAGAAACACTGGAGAGATTTGCCATTTCTTTCTTCAGATGGGGAAACTGAGACAAACAGGCTTAAGTATCTTGCTCAGGATCACACAGATAGAAATGTCTGAGGCCTGATTTGAACTCAGGAAGATAGGTCTTCCTGACTCCCAGGTCATCATCTATCCACTCTGCCACCTAGCTGCCTATATCCCTCCATACTCAAACCCTTGTTTTAAAGCTTTGTTAGCAAGCAACCATTGTCATGCCACCCAACCATCCCCCCTACTGCATATCCCTTCTTAATTTTAGAAGAACTGTTCTGGTTGGGAATGGGAAGAATATGAAAAAAAATTCACAGCTTGAGGCCTGGGTGTATCTCAACTTATACAACAGATGCTTTTCCTCAAAAATATATGAACTGAGGCACATTTTAAATGCGTGAAAGAAGCTGAGAAATCACTCCCCGTTTTTGCTTAAAACTGGATTCTCCTATAATGTAATTTACAGTGAAAAGAGCTAAACTTTTTATCATATCCAGAGGGTTCTGACAGCTCTGGCTCCAAGGCAAAAAGCTCTTTAAATGAAGATAATCATGACACTACAACTGTAGAGGAAAGAGTGCAAGATTCAGAGTCTATGGATGTGGTGTTTGAGTTTCAGACCTGCCATTCACTACCTGTGTGACCTTGGGCAAATCTCTGCCCCTTCTGAGCCTCAGTTTCTCCATATGTACATTGAGGAAGTTGGAGTCTCAGATCCCTTCTAATTATAAAGCTATAATCCTAAGATAATAATCACATTAAGGTTTGCAAAGCACTTTACACAGTAAGTATTAGAGAGAGAATTAGAACTCAGGTCTTTTCGATGCTAAGTCCTGTGTTCTTTTCACCACATTACCTACCTGCCTCAGTAATGGTGTCTGTTTGCATTTCAGACGGCCAACAGCTTATTGTGGGTTCTATATAACTTATCTCAAAATCCCCGGGTGCAGAAGAAGCTTCTTGAGGAAATAGAGAGAGTTCTGCCTGAACAACGGACTCCCAATGCAGAGGACTTGAAGAATATGCCTTATTTAAAAGCCTGCTTGAAAGAATCAATGAGGTAAACAACATAAACCCACTGCTGGAAACATAATCATCTAAGTTGTGGTGAAAAATTCCTTTTTGCCTTATTACCTCATGATTTAATATCTCAACACCCCCCACCTTCACTCTTTTCCCCTCTCTCCTGCCCTTCCCATAGCCAGAGCACCCCAAATGGATTTGAAAATGAGAGTTAGTTTATGAAAATAGAATTGAAGGAGGCCTTGAGGCCTTGTGAGATGTAGACTGGATTTGGAATCAGAAGCATTGAGTTCAAATTTTGACACAGCTCCTTGCTAACCATATGGCCCTGACAAATTTACAATATTTTGGGCCTCAGTTTACTCATATCAAACAACACAGTGAGATCCCTAAGATCCTTTCTATCTCTAAATCCTATGAGCCTGTGAATTTCATTCTTTTGCTCCATTTTTCATGGAAGACTGCATTTGTGTTTCTGTTTTTCATCTCTAAGTTAAAAACAACAGAAACAATAATAATAATTCTCATAAATGCTGGGAGCACTGATTAATAAGGTTGAGGGGCGGGTAGGTGGCGCAGTGAGTAGAGCGCCAGTCCGGGAGTCAGAAGGACCTGGGTTCGAATCCAACCTTGGACACTTAATGCACACACAAACAATAACCTAGCCATGTGGTGTTGGGCAAGTTACTTAAACCCAATTGCCCTCCAAAAAGCAAAAAATAAATAAATAAATAAGGTTGAAAGCATGTTTTTAGACCCAGGGAGATGAAACAATTGGCCTAAAGTCACACAGCAAGTTAATGACAAAACCTGGATTAGAACCCAAGTCTTTTAACTTTCAAGTCAATTATCTTTTCATGGTGCTACACTGTCTGATTTATTTGATCAGGATCTAATTGCTATTAATAATTGATATAGAATTTAATCACTGCCTAACTTTGATAGCCTGTACTTGGTATTTTAGGTTAACACCATCTGTGCCATTTACAACTAGGACTCTTGACCAAGAAATGGTTCTTGGAGACTACGTACTACCCAAGGGGGTAAGTAGAACTTAGGGGTTTTGATATTCGCACTTTGAAAGGGACTTCTAAAGAGAGGAAAAGAGGGCTTTAGACAGCTGCCTTCATGGAAAGTGTCAATACAGATGGAGGGGGAAATTGTCATGTTAAAGTTTAAAATTATTATTTAGGGGGCAGCTAGGTGGTGCAGTGAATAGAGCACCATCCCTGGAGTGAGGAGGATCTGAGTTCAAATATGACCTCAGACACTTAACACAAAATTAGCTATGTGATCTTGGGCAAATCACTTAACCCCAATTGCCCTACCTTCACCTCTCCAAAAAAAGCAAAAAAAAAAAATACTATTATTTAGGGGGACTATGTTATTATTAGGTATACAATTATTGATGAGAGGAAGTATAGTATTGAAAAACAGCTATTGGATTTAGATCCAGTGTATTCTAGCTATGAAACTTCCTAGCTATGTGACCTAAGACAAGTCATTTCATCTCTCTGAGGTCTGACTTCTACTTTTGTTTAAAAAAAAAGGTGATAATGCTTATGCCACCCATCTCAGAGAGTTGTTATGAGAAAACACTTCAAAAAAAGGCTAAATTATGTATTATCAGTAGTAGTTGTAGTAGCAATAGTAGTAGTAGGAATAATAGTAATTACAGTAGTAGTATTTTTACCATTTTTCTAGAACCTTGCATTCTGATTAACACGAATGCTTTATGTATTTTTAGACAGTTTTAGTGTTAAATACTCAGTTCTTGGGATCTAATGAAGAAAATTTTGAAGACTACAGTCAGTATAGACCAGAACGTTGGCTTCAGGAAAAGAAGACAATCCATCCTTTTTCTCACCTTCCATTTGGCATCGGGAAGAGGATGTGTATTGGGCGGCGCTTAGCTGAACTCCAGCTCCATTTGGCTCTTTGTTGGGTAAAACTTACTTCTTGAAACTTCTTTCCTGGTCAAGAATCTCTATCAAAATGAACCTTGGATGATTCTGCAAGGAAGGAAAGACAGTAGGTAATTCTGTCTCTCTGTCATTGTGTGTTCCAGATTGTACGAAAATATGACATTGTAGCCTTAGACAACAAGCCAGTAGAAATGCTGCATCTGGGCATCCTGGTCCCCAACCGAGAACTTCCCATAGCTTTCTTGGCACGATGAGGTGCTTCAGGTAAGTGACTCTTATGTTCTCTTCCACGAAATGGGGGAAAGAGTGTTGAGCTTTGATATAATGGCAATAATTCCCATTTGAATACAGTACTTTCATCACCACTCTGTGAAGTGAAGAGTAGTTAGTGTAATTGTCATCACTTTATAAGAAGAGAGAATTAAATCTGGTGGGAGGAATTATTTGTCCAGGGTCACACAACTATTAAGTGTCAAAGCCAGGACAAGAAACCAGGTCTTGAAGCTCAGAATTCTATTTTTACTAACCTGTGTTTTATTAAATGTTACCTTCAAGTATTACAGCCTTTAATGGGAAAAGTTCTTAGTTTCAGGAAGATCTAAATTCAAGTCCTGCCTTAAATGCTTACTAGCTAGGTGACTCTGGACAAGTCACTTTATGTCTCTAAACCTGTTTTCTCGTATGAAAAATGATGAGGTTGGATTCAATGACTTCTGAGATCCTCTTCAAGTTTTAAATCTATGCTCCTATGTTGTCACTTTAGTCTCTGTGAGCCACAGTTTCTTTGACTATAAAATTGGAGTAATAACACTTACATGACCTACCTCACAGACTTGTTTCAAGAAAAAGCCTTTGTGAACTGTATGGAATCATAGAAATGTGAATTATTCAATCCCCCTTTTTTCTGTTCTCCCATCCCTTCAGTATCTCTCCCCATTCCTTTTGTATGTTGATTGTCACTGCCCTTTCAGATACCTATTTTCCTCCCTAGTTGTCCAGAATTATGTGTGTGGGGGGGGTGGGGGGGTTCCTGACTTCTAGGACACTTCTAGAAACTATTTCACAATCCCAGGCAGTAAAACATCTAGTTCAACTGACTCATTGGACAGATAAAGGAACTGACTACCAGTTAGGAGGCAATAGACTGATTAGCAAATTTGGGGAATTGCTCTGAACTTGAAGTCAGGAAATCTAGATTCAAGCTCTAGTTCTTCCTCTTGCCAGCTTTGTGACCATGGGAAAGTCACTGCTCCTCTCTGAGTCTCAGTCTCTTCTTAGGGGATTGTAAGGAAAACACATGACAAATTTTAGTTGTCCATGTAAATTTGGGTTACTCAGTTCTCTTTATCTACAAAGTGGGTATAACCGCACATATACTACCTACCTTGCAGAGTTGTAAGGGAAATGATTCATAAACCTTTAAGCAGTATAAATGATTATTATAGAAATAGAAATCATCGATATTATGTATTACATAAACATGAAGTTATAGGAAAAACTCACTAAGCTAAAACCAAACTCCTGCTTCATTTCCCTCTCCAATACCAACACACACACACACACACACACACACACACACACACACACACACACACATCTTATCTCTTCTGAATCCTGGCTAGGTTTGTCACATTCAACAAAGACTTTCTTAATCAATGAGGAAGTGGGGTTAGATCTCATTTCAGGAATGAAAGGGTTACAACCATTTGTAACTTTGTATTGGGAGAGGGAAGGGGGAAAAGGGAAGGAGGGCATGCTGTCATTACGAGCTGTGCCCTCAGGAAAAGCCAATGGCAGTTTTTGATGATCTATGAGCAAGGCACATATAAGGTCCAGGAAAAAGAATAACTACTAGCCTATGCTACATTCCCCTCATTTAAACATTTTTCTTTGATCTCTAATTGCAGCCTAATTGTTCTTCAGGTTCTCCACTGAATACCAAGGACAGCATTTTTTTTAATTTGCTTAAACTCAGGATTTGTGTTCAAGTTATTGGATGACCAATGGGAAGTCTACTTTTCAAGAGCAGCAGATGGCATCCACAGGACATTTCATCCCTACCCTGGGTGGATAGTCTTTTCTCCCATATAATCTTTCTAATACCTCTAGTTTATATATAAATGATAGTATTTATTTTACTGTAACAACTCAGGAAACTGTATTGAATACAGGGTATTTTATTTCTGTATCAGATCAGTAGTAACTAAAAGCAATTATTACTGTCTAAAGATTGCCCTGACTTGAATTAGCTCTGGTCTTAACTTGGTAATTAGTGAACCAACCTTTCTATCTAACACTAAGGATTCTCTCATGACCTGGAAAGGGAGGATGAGGAGTCCTGAGAAAGTCAGATAGAAGATGGCAACTACTTTCGTCCTTACCTCAAGGGGATTCTTGACCTTCAGACAGGTGAATCTGGGACATTTCCCTGCACTGAGGATGCTATATATAACACAGCTGAAGACCAAATGTTATCTGGGGCAGAAAAGAACTATTAGCAAATCCATGAACTGAATCGCAGCTTATACTTCTATTGTAAATACATACTGCTTCAATATTTCAAGGACTTGTGATTTCATCTGTGTGGGAAATTCACCACTGATGACAACCTCGCTGTCTTTTAGGAGACAGTATATATGAGTTGCTGGGGGTGGGAAAAAAACTATCATCCAGAGTTCAGTATTCTGAGAATGAGGCTTTCTGAATTTAGCTAGACTCATCCTTGCATGACAGACATAGTTTAGAAGACAATTACCGAATAACTTAATCAGTGTTGAGGTTGTTAACTAAAGGGTCAGCACACAGAGAAGTGTTGGCTAAGCTTATCTTCCTGCTGATAAATTTAAGTATAGTCAAATTTTTAAAATATATATATTTACCATGTATCTTTAACCAATATTAAGATTATTATTTTAAACAGATAATTCACCTTGAAAGCCTAAGTGCAAAAATAATTAATTTGCTAATTGTTTTTCCATTTTTCTATGCGATTTGTCACCATTATATAATAGGCAAAGATATGACCTTTTAAAAAGGGGGTAAAAGCCTAACAATTTTATTAAATTTATTCATTTAAAATAAGGATCATTTTTTCCTTTGAGTTATTTTTATAATAATATTAGTTAGTTTAGGATCTGTCAGACTGGAGCAAAAGCTTGGATGCTTGTTTTAGCACAACAAAGATTTAATTCATGACTTCAGGAAAATAATTAATTTTACTTTAATTTTCCCATTCATAAAATGGGACCTTAGTAGGTCCTGTATGCCTATATAATAGTCCTCAAACTTTTTTGTTCATGTATTATATTTTGCTTTGAGAAATACCAATGCATTATGAGAGAGTCAAAAGATTCATACATCCTCTCATAATTGCAAGTATAAGTCCCATGTAATTCCCTGTACCTTTAGCAGAAACTTATGCCATCCCATGGCATACCCTTTGAGACCCACAATGCTTAAGGACTGTACTGAGGCCTATTTATGCCACATTTCTTAGGTGCTTTTGAACTCTTCAAAAGAAATGAAATGCAAAATATCTAAAGGTTTTTGTCATACAAACAGTACAAAGTAAGTCAATTTTGTTTATGCTTATATTTATACATTATTTGTATATACTTCTATAATTAGTTTTTCTTCTAAACATGTTGATGTACATCTAATAAAGTTTATATTTTTAGTAAATGACATATTTTGAATTGTCAGAAATACAAAACTTTCACATCCATGAATTTGTGCATACTATAAAAGTAGTTCTGTGTTTTCTCCACAATGACAACATATTATTTTCATAATTATAATTATACTTGTACTATCCAAAAATGTTTTTGTATACCATCTTTGGTCTCTCAGGAAGCACTGTAATAAAAATGAAATTTTAAAATACTTGAGACACAGCCATCCTCAATTTGCACTGGACACAGACATAGCACAATGCAAGGATAGAGCCTTTTTGTCTTATTAGCAAAATATACTTTTGTTAGTAGTCATTTTATAAACTATACATGTGGGTCCCATTTCAAGAAAGTCTGGCATACGAAAAGTCATATTCTAAAAACTGATAAATTGGAGGGTGATGAGAATATGAAATATACATCATTGCTCCATAAAAAGAACCATTACAGGACTTTTATATCAAGTTCTCTTTTTCTACTTAAAATCTTTCTACTTCCAAAACTCTGCTTTTTCTTCATTTCAAGAACATGTATTTTAGATAACGAGTGAGGTACCTATCTATAGGAATGATAACTGGCATTTATATAGCACTTTAAGATCTTCATTTTCATATTGCACTTTACCAATTATTTGATCCTTTCAAGCAATCCTCCAAGACAGATGCTATTATTATCCCAATTTTAAAGATGAGGGGAAAAAACCTTAGGTAATTTGCCCAAAGTCATAGAACTAGTAAATGACTGAACCAGCATGCGAATCTAGGTCTTTCTGACTCCAGGCTAGCCCTCTAACATTACTCTATGTGGCCTCTCATTAGAAATGCTTGAAAGACATTACTCTTACCCACCCCCATAAAAACATCTGCCCTCACTCACCTTACCAAGTCCCCTATCACCTTCTAGTAATTAAATTAGTAGCAGCAACAATGGCTTCTTTCTAATGTATGTATGTATGTATACACACACACACACACACACACACACACACACACACACACACACACATATACAATGATCATTTTTAGTACTAGAGAGGGAGTTTGTCATAGTGGAGGCAGTCAAGAAGACCCGGTTTCAAGTCCCATCTCAGACACCTTCTGGCTAAGTGAACCTGGATAAGTCACTTAATATCTTAGTGTCCTCAGCAACACTCTAAGATTATTAATTTCAAAGCAAGTGATCTGAATGAATGAAAGAACCACAAGGAAACCATAAGTCAAGTCTTTTCTCTACATCACTTTAATTTGAAATGACAATAAATACACTAACCTTTATATGGGGTATCTAGATGGTACAGTGGATAGAGTGGGTCTGAAGTCAGGAACATACATCTTTCTGAGTTCAAATTTTACCTCAGACACTACACTGTATGACTCTGAGCAAGTCACTTAACCCTATTGCCTCAGTTTCCTTATCTGCAAAAGTGAGTTGGAGAAGAAAATGGCAAACCACTCTAGTATTTCTGCCAAGAAAATCCCAAATAGGGTCAAGGAAGAATCAGACATGACTGAACAACAACCTTTTTAGAGCCCTTTACTGATTAAAATGTATTTAAATACATTATCTCACTTGAGCCTCACAATACCACTATGAGAAATATAGTGCACAATAGTATCCCCATTTTAGAAGTCAAGAAAACTGAAGCTGACAGATGAAGTGATTTGCTCAAAATTCCATAACTAGTAACTGGCAAAACGAGTGTTAAACTTGAACCTTACTTAGGTAAAGTTCATGACTTTCCCCCTATACCACAGTTTATCTACAAAGTATTAATGACTTGCATCTCGGGGTGGCTAGGTGGCACAGTGAGTAAGAGCGCCGGCCTCGGAGTTGGGATGACCCAGGATCGAAACCGGCCTCAGAAAATGAGCACCCACACATAAATAATGACTAGCCATGTAACCTTGAGCAAGTTACTTAACCCCAATTGCTTTAAAAAAAATGACTTGCATCTCACATCCAGATTTAATTCATAGACATCTCTCTTCCCACACTCAATCTCTCTGTTTTGAAACTACCATTACTTAGAGACAGAGGTTTAGAGTAGGGGTAGAGAAGTTGTCACAAATTCTTCACTCCTCAATAAGTACAAGGCAAAGGATCATCATCATATCAGCCCCAATGGATAATTGGGAAACTTTTCCTAACAGGCTCAAAATATATACCCATAAATTTCCCTAATAGTGAAATTCCTGAGCCCTTGCTACAGACTCTGTAACAGCAGGGGACAGTTTGTAACTACTCCCATCAGTAAGACATTCCTTTACTTATAGACTAATATTACGTCCCTCTTTACCAGACTGTGACTCCATTTCCTTTAGCCTACCTGCCTCAAAGATGGCCCCAAGCTATAGGTCAAGTCTATGCACTTTCAGAGTACAGGGACCATTTAAAGGACTTAATTACAACCTCTGACAACATGTGCCAATGATGCATTTTCCATGCAGTGCTCTTGCCTTTGGGGTGTATATAGAATCCTGAGGCAAAATGGTACAAGATTCAGAGGACTATAATATTGATTTGGAAATGAGGTGGCCTGGCTTCTATTTCCAGTGCTTCTATTTCCTGTGTGTATCTGAGCAAATCCTCTAGCCTCTGAGCCTCAGTTCCTCATCTGTACAATGAGGACTAGACTCAATGATTTCTAAGGTACCTTCAATACATTTTCATTAGAACATAAGCTCCTGACAAGCATAGATTGGTTTATTCTTTATACTTGTATCCACAAAGCCTAGCATAACTCCTGAGTAAGTAAGCATAACTCCTCAATAAATATAACTTACTGAGCCTGTTAACAAGAAGGAAAATGGCATCATTATGGCATGAAGTGGGTGCTTAAAAATATTTCATGGATTGATTCCAGTTCTAGATCTGTGAAATTAGGGGACTGGACCAGATGATCTCCAAGATTCTTTCCGGTTCTAAATCTAAGATCCTAGATCCATACAGTTTCAGAGCTGAAATGACTCAGTCAAATCTGGTTCAACTTCCATGTTCAACAGCGGAGAAAAGTGAGGTAAAATAACTAGCTCAGATGACTTGCTTATGACAAACTAGTGGCAAATTCAAGTTTAGAACCAGGTTTCCTGGCTTCCATTCCAGAATCTTCCCACTATGCTTCACTGACTCTATTGATTAGATCATTATCCTTGGGGAAAAATACAATTGAAAGTCCATTTTAATAAACAAAATGGGACAATTCATTAAAGATCCTATTGCAATACCACCATTAATGCCCTACATTTATGTTTCATTATGAGATGGAGGTGACCTTGATCAAAGCTATTAATAGCTCAAAGACTGGTTATTGTCCATTGTGTTAGAAGGAGCCCAAAATGGCATCAATATGTGGGAGTCAAGGTATAGTATGTCCAACTATGGTTGATCAGATCAATACAAATCTAGAAGGATCTACCACAGGTTGGTCACAAATAGTCTATGTGAACATTTGCAGTTGAAGATGTCTCTAAATTTGCTCATTTCACATTTCTTTTGAGCTCCTGCTAGTCTAATTCACTCATAGAGCACAGTGCCTTCTTTGATGCAGCTGCCCTGTACTAGATGGTCCTTTGCCAGCATCTCCCATGTCACACAATCAATTCCAAATTTCTTCAGAGACCTTGAGAGTGTCTTTGTATCACTTCTTCTGACCACCATGTAAGCATCTTCCTTACATGAATTCTCTGTAAAATAGTCTTTTAGGAAAACATACATTTGGCATTTGAATAATGCAGCCAGTCCATCAGAGTTGTGCTCTCTGCAGTACAGTTTGAACATTTGTTGGTTTGCCTTAAGAAAGGACCTCAGTGTCTAGTACCTTATCTTGTCAAATGACCTCCAGAACCTTCCTAGGAAAATTCAAATGGACTTGTTTCAGTTTCCTAGCATGGTGTTGGTAGATTATCCAGTTTCACAGGAGTACAAAGCTGAAGTCAGCACAATGGCTCTAATAGACCTTCAATTTGACAAGCAGTCTAATATCTCTTCTCTCTGAAAGAAAGTAAAAGAGCTCAAAAACTACTAATACAAGGAGACAAAAGTTCTGTCTAGTAGGTTCTACTAATTTGGAAAGATTTGTCCCCTATACTCTAAAGAAAATACCACAAATCTGTGCTAAGACAAATTGTGTTTTTGCTATCCAAGGGTCAGTGTAACTAAACTTAGAATCTGATAATGAAAATATTGACAACCAGGTGATTGTTTGAGGCATATTGATTCATTAGACCACCTACTAAAGTATCAAGAACTTTCAATCTATATAATGGATGGATTCCTTCCACAGATAAAATCACCGATCTAATGTAATTTGGGGAGATACATAGATGAATAAGACACACTTCCCACCTTTAAGGAGTCTGGAGACTAATTGAAGAGCTCACTATAGTAAATGAACTAGTGAAGGGAAATATTCTGAACCCGATGAGGGAAAATAGCAGGGAGCAGAAGCTCCTAGATATATGAAATAAATGAGAACTTTTAAGTTAAGTGTAATTGGAGGTCCAACTAGATATCAACAATTCAGTTTCCCTATCTATGCTTATGCATGGATCTCCTCCAACCCCTATCAATCAGTTAATCAAAAAGCATTTATTATGTTACCACTATGTACGAACCACCGTGCTAGGTTCTGTGTATTCAAAGACAAAAATGAAATATTTCCTGCTCTCGATGTATTCTATTGACTAAGACCAAATGCATACACATATATACACATATACTACTTATACATATATATATATATATATGTATATTAAAAAGGCATACAAAATAACTATGGGGTGATTTGGGGGAGGAAAGTACTAGCTGCCATCTTTCTCCAGTTCTCCTCAAGGCTCTGTCCTTGGCCCCCTATTCTCTCAATATTCCTTCCTTTGCTGACTTGATCTACTTATATGCTACAATTAAGATACCTCCTGAATGTATTTCTCCAGCCCTGATTTCCTTGCAGAGCTCCAAGAAAGCATTTCTTAGGCTGGTGGACTTGGAATAAGGAAGAACTAAGTACAAAGTTTTCCTCAGACACTTACTAGCTGTGTGAACTTCGTCAGTTTAACCCCTGTCAGCTTCAGTTTTCTCATCTGTAAAGTAACATCTACTTTAGCAAGGTGGCACAGTGGATAGTGGGCCAGGCCTGGAATCAGAAAGACCTGAATTCAAATCTGGCCTCAGCCACTTACTAACCCTGGACAGATCACATAACCCTGTCTCAGTTTCCTCATCTATACAATAAACTGAAGGAAAAAATTGCAGACCAGTATCTTTACCAAGAAAACCTCAAATGGGTCACTAAGAGTCTGACACAATGGAAATGACTCAACAACAATAATACTCATGCATTTATGAAAATTATATGAAATTATGAACCACTTTATAGTCTCAGTGACTAGCACACGGTCTTAAAGAAGAGAATAAATGTTTTTGCTACTTAAGCTGAATCCATTTAATTCCACTAAAATAAAGTGTCAGATCATTTGCCCAACACCATGTAGGCACTTGATTTTGAAAACAATATCAAGTTTCCTTTGGCTTCCTGAGTCTCTTACCCACAAGCCTGAGTTACCCACACCTCAAGGATCTTGGGATTTACTGGATCAATCAATCATTCAACAAATGCTTATCATAGACACATTGGGAAAAATCTAGAAGTTTTTGGAAGTCATTTTCAGTTAGGAATATGGGTCTTTATAATCTTCTGAGTTAGTGAACCAAATAGCATTACCATTTTTATAGCCCCATGGGCATTTTGCCCTGAAATAATCATAGTATTAATAATAACATATTTCATAGGTTTCATAGAAATAGAATATACAAAAATAGGGCTGGAAGAGTCCTTGGAGAACTCAATTCTAATTCCACTCTCCATCTGAGAGAGGTGTTTTCAGAAATCTGTAATCCCTTTAATACCAGTGATATGCTTGACCTTTGAGGTATACAACAACTTTTTTTATCCTCTATCCTTTAAAAGTCATGATACAATTTTTCTTCAAAAGTTTTATTTTCCTGGTTTTGGTTTGCTTAGTGGAAAATAGTCCTGCCTCAGTGTTAGGAAGGGAGGGTGGCCCAGGTTCATCCTGATATCATTATCAAAGCAGGCTCAGGATTCAAACTTAACTATGGCAAATCTATATAGATAGTCAATAATTGACTCTATAATATTGAGTTGACATTGATATAGCACTTTATGGTTTTCAAAGTACTTTCCATAGAATTGCAGAATTTAGAGCTAGAAAAAAACTCAGAAATTAGAAGATATCTAGCCCATCATTTTACATATGAAGAAAATGAAGTCCTAAATCAGACAACCAAAATGAGATTCAAGATAAAGTCTTCTGATTCAAGATTCGTTGCTTTTTTCTACAATTTCACAGAAAGGCTCAAATGAAAGGGATCTCAGAAGTCAACTAAAACCTCCCTCAAAAGCAACTGAAAATTTCCAGCGAGGTGAAACTGACTCCCTTCTTAATAATTTCATTTCATGTTTTCACAGCTTTAATTCTTAAGAAGTTTTCTTTTTCTGTGTTCAAGCTCAATTTGCCTCTAAGGACTCTGATCAATACATGAATATTCATGATAACAAAGAATCAATGATGACACGTGATATCCATTACAGAAGGGTGATGGAACTGGGTGCAGAATGAGATCTGGTTTTGTATATAGATATTGAGGGGAATTAATTTCATTTGACTATATGTATTTATTACATGAATCCTTTTTTTTTCCTAATGGTATTGGTGGGAGAGGGCAAAAGGGAGAGAAAATAGATTTCTGTGGGATTTTTTTAATATAGAAAAATAGTTCTATCCACATGGAATGTTAGGTACACTTTGAGATGAGGTCACTGTGTTGTTCATTTCACAAAATGGAAGTCTTGTAAAACAGAAATAATCTTTAAATTTTTATAATATTTTAAAAAGAAAGCCTTTTGAATTGTATCCTGAAGGAAAAAAACTGTGAGAATTCTAAACTTTTCTGGAATTCCTGAGTGAAAGTCTGTCGTGTTACACATCTCACCCTAAAATGAAAGATTCTTTGTTGACTATGAACATAAGAAAAACACTTCTCTTACATGACTAGATAGTACTTCCCCTCACAGAATTTAAGTTCCTTGGGGGCAAGAACTATTCCATTTTGTCCTCATGTCCCCATTACTTAGTACTATACACCCAACACAAAATAGATATAAATATATATGTATGCATATATAAATACACATATACATACATACATACATACATACATACATATATACATACACAAATATGATTGTTGAATTGAAAGGGGAAAAGCCCACACCCATCATCCTTAGTGCTGCCTTCCAGGGTCAAATAGAACATATTCAATTTTTCTTTTGTATGAAAGTCCTTCAAATACTTGAAAGCTATTGTTATGTTCTTCCCTACCTCTCTATTCCAAATCTCTTCTTCATTCAGGTTCCTTCAACCAATCTGTATATAGCAAGAAAACAGACTCTTAATCAATAATGACCCCTGATAAAAAAAACTTTGAGAACTATTGAGATGCAACTCATGCTTTCTGCCCATTTCCTTTAAGGGAGCCCAAGAGCAAGGTGACCCATGGCTTTGATGTATCATAACTTCTCTGTGACAATAAATTGGCTATTTTGTGCTTCAGTGAAAATGTGCTGAGCACTGTCTGAATTATCATCAAGTCATCTCTGCCAAATCTTTCCAAGGTTCACTAACTAATGACCTGGAAAACTCCATATAAAGCCTTTAACAGTCTTCAAGGGCCGGAAGAGATTAAAATGGTTAACTGGTCAACTAATCCAGAGTGAACTTGGGATCAGCTTGCCCTGCATATTCCTTCCTAGGACCGGAAGAAAAGTCTGAAAACAACCTCATTTAAGGAGAGTACATTTCAAGTGGACAGGTCAATAGCAAACTCCTTGGTAATTAGTGACTATTCATATTATGAAATGGTTACTAAAATCATGTGTTCCCAAATTTCTCAATGACTCTCCTAGAATAGCCTGGAAGTTGGATATAAAGCAAAGAACTTTCATCCTGGAATCAAGTCATTTAAATTTGCTTTAGTTCAGTCTTAGATATTCAAAATAGCAGCCAATAATAAAAAGGTAGCTAACTTACTGCAATTTCTTAAGGATTCACGGTTTCATTGGTGTGGGTGGTTCTTCTACCAACAATAGATTGTTGCCCTCTTATGCCTTAGTACAGTTTTGTGAGTTGCCTTGGCTGAAAGTAAATTCACCACTTCATGACTTACTCAACCAGTTAGTTAATGACCATTTATTAAGTACCTACTATGCTTTAGAGAGGTAAATTAGCCCATTAACAAGCATTGTTAGGTAACTTCTATAGGCTAAGCACTCGAGATAGAACAAAACAGACACTGCCCTCAAGGAGCTTACCTCTATTTGGGGAAATAACATTTATAAAAATAGATACAAAATATGTACAAAGTGGTATTATTTTTGATGGGGAAGAAGGCAGGCAAAGGTACCAGCAGTTGGCATATAGATATACCTTAAATGCTATCGTAAAAGACAGGTGTTTACTTCCTTAAACTGTATCAACATCAGGTTGTCCCATCTCAAATCCAACTATAGATTATACTATCATATCCTCCTGACTCCAGGGCCAGTACTCTATTCACTACACCACCTAGCCACCCCTTATACTATCATATCAATGATTTAGAGAACTGAAGAAAAAAATAACCTAGTCCCATCCCTTTTGGTGTTGTTATATTACAAGAAAACACCTCAAAAGATTGCATTCTCAGTAGCTAGAATCATCATGTCCTTGTATGACGTTTTAATTTATCTTTCATAGCCATCTCTGTGTCATTGTGGTAAAATGTAAAATATTGGATCCACACCAAAACCTCTTTCGTGAAACCTTCCCTGATTCAGCTTTCCTAGTTGGAAGAAATCTCTTTCTCATCTGATTTCATGATGCTTTATATAATGTAGAATAGGGGAAAGACCTGTACTTGTAATGATGTCAGTTTATAAAATCACAGAATTATAGAAGGTCAGATTTAGAGTGGAGAGAGACCATAGAGGTTCCTTAATCTAGCCCTTCATTTTATGGTTAAGGACACTGAAATCCAAAAGGAAAAGTAACTAATCTGAGGTCACAGATTAAGTAAGTGGCAGAGCAAGAATGCAACCAGCCTCCTTTGACTCCAAACCTGGTGATCTTTCCAATCTACTTGTGTTGATCTGAGTAATACTAGCTGTTGTGACCACTGAAAGTTGTCTCGGCTCCTCTGAGCCTCGATTGTCTCATCTGCAAGATGGGAGTAAAATTCCTCACATTGTCTAACCCATAGGGTGGTCTTGTAGAAGATACTTTGCAAATTTTAAAGTGTTTCTAAGCATGAGCTGTGATTATTTCCTTTATATACTTGATGGCATTTGTATTATATTTAGCTGAATATATTCCTTTTACCCATTGAGTTCCTAGAGACCAAGATTTATTTATCTTTGTGTCTCCCCAGCAATTGGCCTAATGCATTTCCTATACTTATTTTAAGTTTAAGACTCATGATTTCATCAAGGTAGTTTCTCCCTCCATGGATGTAGATTACATTCATTTTCCCCCTTTCTCTTTGTGAATTGATGTGACTGAAAAAAAAGTGTATTATCTAATACATTATCTTCTGGGAATAAGCATTTGCATTTAGTTAAATTAGTCCTTGGATGGAAGACGCATCTGTACTTGTTGATTTTCCTGCTTGGTAGGACCTGCTAGTACCTGGGCTTGAACCCAGGACCTCCATGCTACATAGAATTAGAGTAGAAATTTAGTGGTTGCATTACATATAGGAGATGCTTAATACATATTGGATGAGTGTTGAATGACCATCCTAGTTAAAAAGAGATATAACTCTCAGTACCCTATAACATCCATTTGCCTGGGAGCCCACAAAGGAACTGAACCTTATATGTTAGGGCCTTAAGAATGCCCACAGCAAGTCATGAACTTTCTGAGATATGTAGAAATGAGTTATTAGTTGTTTGAGATTAAAATCTATACTATGTATTAACAATGAAACAAGGATTTGACCTGACAAACAGATTGAGCAAACAACATTCTGACAATAGAAAATAACAGTGTTAGTTGTTATGAAAGGTGTAAGAATTGTATGGAATGCTATTCCATTTACATTATGCAGAAAGTATTTCTCCTGTTTTGGAAACAGAAGGCATGGTAGGTGTAAATCTCCCGGTCCATGTTGAAATTTGCTTTGGGGATCCATGCTTTAACACTTATTTAAGCCAAATCATAGATTGCTTTCCAAAAGTTCAGATTGGAAAGTAAGTTCCAAAAGATTTTATTTGTAGTAGGACATATGCCAGGACAACATCTCTCATGCCACTCTATTTAAGGAAAACTAATCTAGACAACAACTATTGTTGTTTAAAAAGTTTTGGCTTTTTAATATGAATTTACCAATCACCAACAAACATTAATAGTCCAATATACAAAGAAGAATAAAACAGGATTGAATATGAACCATTACCTTCAGTTCCATAGTTTATTTAAATGTATATTAAAATCAATTGCTGTTTTGTCCACTTTTGAACTTCTTTTTGCTTTCTTCAGTGTTTTTAGTATTTTATTAATACCTTTTCTTTCTTCTTGAATCTTTACCACTACTAATTCACTGCACCCCACCCCCAAATAGAAGTCTTCTCTCTAACAAGTAAATGGAGTCAAGCAAAACAAATCAAGACATTATCCATATCTGAAAGTGTATGTATCATCTTGCTCCTTATTCTTAACAAAATTCATATTTTTATCAAATAAGAAAATTGTTTCCAATTAATCAATCAATAAATGTTTATTAAATCCTACTATGTGCAGAAGTTTTATAGGATCTCAACCCAGAGAGAGTAAGGGAGTCAGACAACAGGTCAGAAAGAGATTACAGGGGACCTCTTGCTGGCTCTGGGTATACTCTGGGTATAACTGTCATTGATTAGCAATGCTATTGCCCATAAGCAGTTTTGGGTTGCAATTCAAGGATGGAGAGGAGCACGTAGTCACATGGGTGCAAGAGCAATGGTCACAGTTTCAAGACTAAAAGGAACACTAGCATTTATGACTGTAGGAGAGCAAGTAACATGGTTACAGTTCCAGGGCCAAGGTTGCAGGAGAGCAAGGGGCTTTCCTGAGTGAAGACCAGAGTGCAGACCAGGAAAGCCGTGACCACACCTCTCCCAAGATAAGACCACCTTAGAAGTATTGAAAACTTGCAGGCCTGCAAAACCTATTCTAAAAACAGAAGCACAAAAAAGCCCAAAACTTAGCACAGTGACTTCCCACCACCAAGTAAGCAGAGCCTGACTTTAATATAAAATTCAAATGAAGAAATAGGCTTGGAAATGAGCAAACATACAAAAAATGAAAATTTAGCCAATAAAAAGCTACTATGGTGGCAGAAAAGCCCAAGATATAAACTAAGAAGGAGATGATAATGTTAAAACATCTGTAAGCAAAGCCTTGAAGAAAAATGCTAATTTGATACAAGGCCAGTGAGAATTCCTAAAAGAGTTAAAGAAATATATGAGAGTGGTAGAAGAAAAACAAATGGTAGCAATGCAAGAAAATTATGAAAAGACATTTAACAGCTTGATAAAAGAGGCGCGAAAAATACTAGAGAAAATAACACCTTAAAAACAGAATTGGCATAACAGTAAAAGGTGCAAAATTTAATTGAAGAAGAGAACTCTTTTAAAAGCAGAATAGACCAAATGGAAAAAGAGGTACAAAGCTTCCCTGAAAAAAAAAAAGAATGCCTTAAAAAAAACAGAATTGGACAAATGGAAAAGGATATCCAAAAGCTCGATGAAGAAAATAATCAATTAAAGATTAGAATTGGGCAGATGGAAACTAATGACTTTATAAAACTTCAAGAAATAATAAAACAATGTCAAAAGAAAAAATGGAATAAAATATGAAATATTTCATTGGAAAAACTGACCCAGAAAATAGATGGAGGAGAGTTTAAGAATTATTAGACTACCTGAAAACCATGATCAAAAAAAGAGCCTAGACATCAACTTTCAAGAAATGATCAAGGAAAACTGCCTCAATATCTTAGATCCAGAAGGCAAAATAGAAACTGAAAGAATCTACTGATCACCTCCTGAAAAACTCCCCAAAGAAAACTCCCATGAATATTATAGCCAAATTCCAGGGCTCCCAGGTCAAGGAGAAAATATTCCAAGTAGCCAGAAAGAAGAAATTCAAATATCCAAAGTCAGGATTATACAAGATTTAGCAGTTTCTGTGTTAAAGGAGCAGAGGACTTGGAATACAATATTCCAGAACACAAAGAAGCTAGGATTACAACCAAAATAACCAACCCAGCAAAACTGAGTATAATTCTTCAAGGGAAAAAATAGATATTTAATGAAGTAGAGGATTTCCAAGCATTCCTAATGAAAAGACCAGAGCTGACTAGAAAATTCAATATTCAAACAGAAGACTCAAGAGAAGCATAAAAAGGTAACCTGAAAGAGTAATCATAAGGAACTCGATGTAGTTAACTGTTTACATTCTTATATGGGAAGATGATAATGTAACTCCTAAGAAATTTATCATTATAATGGTAGTTAGGAAAAGTCTGCATGGACAGAGGGCATGAGTGTGAGTCAATTATGCTGAGGTGGTCTTCAAAAAAAAGAGGGTGGGGTGAAGGATGCACTTGGAGAAGGGGCAGGGGAGAGATAGAATGAGGTAATTTTTGTCACATAAAGGGTCTTTTATAGCGGAGGAGAAAATAGCAGGGTGGCAAGGTATGCTTGAACCTCATTGTCATCAGGATTAGTTCAAAGAGAGAAGAATATATACATACACATTCAGTTAAATACAGAAATCTATCTTGGCCAATAGGAATATAGAAGGAGAAGGAGAAGGGCCCAAGAGACATGAGGGGAAATGATGAGGGGGAAGGCAGATTGGTGGAGGCAGTGGTTGGAAGCAAGACAGATTTTTGAAGAGGGATAGGATAAAAAGAGAGAAAATAAACAGAGGAAAATAAGATTGAGAGAAATGCATAGTTAGTGATCATATCTGTGAATGTGAATGGGATGAGCTAACCCATAGAACAGAAGAGAATAGCAAAATGGATTGGAAAGTAGAATCCAAAAATATGTTATCTACAATAGACACACTTGGGACAGAAAGACACATAGAGTTGAAATGAAGGACTGAAGCAAAGTCTGTTATGCTTCAACAGAAGTAAAGAAGACAGGGGTGGCAATCATGATCAGACAAAACAAAAGTAAACATAGATTTAATTGAAAGAAATGACTAGGGAAACTACATTTTGCTAAATGGTGCCATAAACAATGAAGTGATATCAAAAAATTTTATAGCAAGTTTCTCTGACAAAGGCCTCATTTCTCAAATATATATGGAACTGAGTCAAATATATAAAAATAAGACCCATTCCCCAATTGATAAATGGTCAAAGGATATGAATAGGCAATTCTCAGAAGAAGAAATCCAAGTTGTCTATAGTCATATAAAAATGCTCTAAATCACTATTGATAAGAGAAATGCAAATCAAAATACTTCTGAGCTACCACATCACACCTATCAGAAATGATTAGTGCTGGAGAGGATGAGGGAAAATAGATACATTAATGAACTGTTGGTAGAATAATAAATGGGTTCAGTCATTCTAGAAAACAATCTGGAACTATGCCCAAAAGGCTATAAAACTGTGCATACCCTTTAATCCAGCAATACCGCTACTATGTTCATACCCCAAAGAGATCAGAGAAAAAGGAAAAGGATCTATAGGTACAAAAAATGTTTATAGAAGTTCTTTTTGTGGTGGCAAAAATTGGAAATTGAAGGGATACTTATCATTTGGGGAATGGCAGAACAAGTTGTGACATATGATTGTAATGGAGAACTATTATCCAATAAGAAATGACAAGGGGTGGTGGGGTTTGGGAAAAGACATGGCAAGACCTATATAAACTGAGGCAAAGTGAAATGAGAAGAACTGAGAGATTATTGTGCACAGTAGCAATGTTGTGAGGATCAATTACGAAAAACTTGGCTACTCTGAGCAATACAATGATCCAATACAATTCCAAAGGACTTATGGAAAAAATGCTATTCATTTACAAAGAGGACTCATGATCTCTGAGTGAAAATTGAAGCATAATTTTCTCACTTTATTTTCTTTTGGTTTTGGATTTTTTTGTTATATGACTAAAATGAAAAGATGTTTTGCATTATTTCACATGTGTATGATTGATATAATATCATTTGCCTCTTTATTTGATGCGGGAGGGTTGGAAAGGAGGGGAAAAATCTGGAACTCAAAAAAATTTTAAAAGAATGTTAAAAATAAATGATTAATTGGAAAATATTAATTGAAAAGAGAGAGAAATAAACATTTTAAAAGTCTGATAGTCAACAATATTAAGTGGTTACTCTGCATCCGGCATTGTGCTAAGCACCAGGACTCCAAGAAGGGCAAAAACAGTCCTTGTCCCCAGGGACACTCCAATGGGGCAGACAACATGCAAATAATGAAATATATACAAAATGCATACAAAGCAGGGAACATAGTCTCCTAGCAGTGAGGGAACCTAGGAAGATGTCTTGAGGAAGGTAGTATTTGAACTGAGTCTTGAAGGCAGTCAGGGAAACTAAGCAGCAGTAAAGAAGGAGAATAATCAAAGTAGACAATGCAAAGTAGCCAATGCAAAGGTCCAAGGTTGGAAGATGGAGTGTTTTATGCAAAGAAGAGCAAGTAGATCAGTGGAAGCAGATTGTAGAGTATATGCTGGGAAGTAAAACATAAAAAGAGAGAAAAAATTTTTTCTAGTGGAACCAATCTGTACATAAATTACTACCATACCATTGAAGATATGCCATTCTGTATATGGAGAGCCAAGCACCTTCAAACTCCTAGCAATTCATACAAAGTTGGCAAACCAAAGAAAGCAATAAAAGCTTCACATTTAATCCCAAATGGTATCCAACAACTAGTATAGCAGCTGTTGATTTTTAAAAATCCTCATTAGCTTCTTTTCCTAGAAAACTTCTAAGAAAAGCAATTCTGGACTACATTCAAAATCCATCTTCTTACACTCTGCTCTATTCCAAACTAATCTTTTCACACTCTTCTACATAAATACCTAAAACACCAGCTCATGCTCTGACATCCAGCACTGATTAGATTCTCTGTTTGGGATGAACTCGATACTCCTATTAGGTAGATTAACCTAGACTTAAGTTCACAACTCATCTGGGAATGGTGATTCTGCCAAATTCTCCCCAGTTGAAGGCAATTTCTCCCTAACAAGTCTGAACACTAGACTTTGACTATGCATAAACGAAGTTCATTGGGACCACCAACTTTCTCTTTTATGGGATTCCTGTAGGATCATAGATTTAGAGCTAGAGGGCAACTTGGAGGTCATCTAGTCCAATCCTTTCATTCTATAGATGAAGATACTGTCCCAGAGAAGATAAGTGACTTACAAAATATCACACATGTAGTAAATTGGAGAGCCTGGATTAAAACCCAGTTCCTATGCCTTCAGGTCCAATGCTCTTGACACTGTACCATACATTTCTCATGATTTCTTTTATATTATAATTGTGTGTGTGAGAGAGAGGGAGGGAGAGACAGAGAGACAGAGAGACAGAGAGAGAATGTCCTCCTCGATTGTAAGGTTTATGATGGTGGGGATCATATTTCCCCTAAGCTTTGTGGTACCCAAGACCTAGCAAAATGTTCTGAACACAGTAGGTGCTTAGTGCAAAATTTCCCCCACATTTGCATTTTTACAATAACAAAGAAGTTGAAGGAAAGCGGATGTCCATTAATTGAGAAATAATTGCACAAATGATGGTATTCATTAAATACCTCCTACATGTCATGCACTATACTAGATGTTAGGAATACAAATAAAAAATGAAATAGTCCTCCCCTCATGAAACTTACATTCTAAAAGGAATAATATAACTAACACATATATAGATAGATCCTAACCAGAGAAAGGAGTTTCGATCTAGTGACTGGTGGCAATAGCTAGTGGGGCCACAGTACAGTCATCATGCTCTTTCCAGAAACAATAGGAATAGACATTTGATCACTATTCCCATAGTAAAAGGTGAAAGGGGATGGGGACTGTCAGTCAATCAGGCAACGAGCATTTATTAAGTACCAGTGTATATAAAGAAAGGCAAAAATCCCTGCTCTCAAGGAGCTCACAATCTAATGGGGGAGACAATATATAAATAGCTATGTACTAGTAAGATATATATGTATAAAGGGAAGACACTAACATTCAGGTGGATCCAAAAAGGTTTTTTATAGAATGTGGGCTTTTGGCCAGGATTTGATGAAGTCTAGGAAGATCAGGGTGTGGAAATGTGAGGTAGAGAAATACCCCTTGTGTGTCCCCCGCCCCCTCCATGTGGCATGGGGGACAGTCAATGAAAATGCCTGAAGTTGGGAGATGGAGCATGTATACCAGCAAGAGAGATAGCAAGATTCCTGGGGTTATAGATGTGTGAAGAATGCTCTGAGATAATTAAAAACAGTGAGTAAGGTGAGTTTGCAATCCTAATCAGGGTAGCTTAGCCTCAGGGCTGCTGGAATCAGCCCTGCCTCTCATAGAATGGAGCAGAGTTTAAAAAGATTGGAAATATAGGAAGAAGATAAGTTGTGAAAGGTTTTAAATGGCAAAAAGGACTTTATATTTTATATTAGAGACTTAGGGAGCCTTTGGAGTTTACTGACTGGGGGATGAAGAGTAAAGGATAGATTCGACGGAGGAAACACTTGAGGCAGGGAGATCAGTGAAGAGGATTTTTAAAAGTCCAGGTGAGATGTGATGTGTATCTAAACTAGGGAGACAACTATGTGAATGGAAAGAAGGGAATATGTTTGAGGGATGTTGTGAAGGTAAAAATGACAAGTTTTGGCATTGGATTAGATATGTCAAATAAGTGTGATTGAAGAACTGAGTATGACATTGAGTTTATGAGCCTAGAAGACAGGAAAGTTCAGAAGAGGGGAAAGACTGGAGTAAAGGGCAGAAAAATGAATTAAATGTGTTGAGTTTGAGACACCAGTGGTACATCTAATTCAAGATATCTAATGTAGTTCAAAGAGAATATAGGCCTTAATATATAGATCTGGGGATCATCTGCAGAGAAGTGTTAATTGACTTTATGGGACCTGATAAAATAGTGAAGTGAAATAGTATATGGAAAGAAGAAAAGATGACCCAGGAAAAGCAGCCTGGAGGACCCCATGTTTGCTGGACATGGCATGGAAGAAGAATGAATAAAGGACATTGAGGAGTGGTCAGATGGACAGGAAAAGAGTCAGGAAGTAGCCAAGTCATGAAAACATAGAGAAGAGAGTGTCCAAAAGGAGATAAGTAGAGTCAAATGTTGCAGAAAAGCCAAGACAGATGAGAACTGAGAAAAATTTATTAAAGATTGAAAATTGAGATTTGATGATTAAGATATCATTGATAACTTTAGAGTGAACTGCCTCAACTGATAATAAAATACAAAGCCATATTGCCCACAATTTAAAAGAGAATACGAGGAAAGAAGGTGGAGCCAAGAGGAGAGATATAGATGGATAGCCATCAGGGATTCTGGAATATATGAGGTTTGTTTTTTGGCCATTGGCTGTTTTTGTTTTGGCTTTTTTTAAGGATAGAGGGGTCATGGACACATTTGTAGGTGGCAGGGAGAGAGCCAGTAGTTAGGAAAAAGTTGAAGATAAAAGAAAGAGTGGGAGTAATAAAAGACCATTCTACTGGAGAAGACACAAAGGGATAGTATCAAGGGTGCATGTAGAAAGGTTGACCTTGGCAAGTAGAAGAGTCATCCCTTCATCTGAGAGAGGACTTCACTTTAAGATAATGGGGGAAGGTGTCTTAGGCTTTTGTGATGAAGAGGAAGGGACAAAGAGGAACTCTTGTCAAATGACCTCATTATTTTTGGTAATGAGGAAAAATCCTCCCTTGAGTGGAATGAGGAGATATCATTGAAATGTTGAGGAGAGAAGGGGGGAATGGATAGTCATTGTGGAGAGTGGGATAGTGAATCTATTATGAAGAATAGAATTATTGCCTTTGTGCAGTGAGGAACTGGTTGAGATTATATATAAATTTGTAGTGGACCAAATCACCATGATTTAATGATTTCTTCCAACTCAATTCAGTAGTTACCTGAATAAGAGTGAAGGAGTCAGATGGAGTAATTTAATGTTGAGATTTGTCAAGATGTGATCAGTGATAAGACAATAGTTCAAGGAATCCTAGAGTAGAAGGTTGTATAGAGTTGAACTGCTTCACCAAGAGGTCAAGATAAGGAAGGGAGGAGATAACCATGAAGGAGGGATTGATTGCCTGAGAAATAATGAGGAGTGAAAGTTTTAAAAGTTGTGATAAGGACAAGGAACAGATTAGGATTTGTATAGAATAGAAAAAGATGGAATGATAAAAGATTTTGATCAGATAAAGGAATTTTGGAGGTCAGGAATAAGAAAGTAGAACACTTCTCAGTGATGATAAGATCAAAGGTTTGACCATCTCTATGTGTACCTGATATAAAAATAGAGGAATAAGTCATGGGAATTAAGGAACTTGGAAATTAGAATATTTGGGAAAAGGAATTGAGGAAGAATGACAATAAGCAAGAATGCCCTATGAGTGAATAGATAATAACCATCTTGAACTGTATTGGGTAATAAATCTAGATAGTTCAAAGTTCAAAAGAAGGGGCCGCTAAGTGGCGCAATGAGTAGAGCGCTGGCCCTGGAGTCAGAAGGATCTGAGTTCGAATTCAGCCTCAGACACTTAACACACAAAAACAAAAAAAACCTAGCCGTGTGACCTCAGGCAAGTTACTTAACTCCAATTGCCCTCCACAAAAAAAAAAAAAAAAGCAAAAAAGTTCAAAAGAAGAGGGGCTGCTGAGAGATGGTGGGAGAGGAAGTTTCTTGAAGTGGCTATAGAGAGCAAAGAGTATATTACGATTCCCTTACCATTACCACTGAGTCCATCCTCATGGTATTTAACTATGTTGTGTCCTGTGAGGCCCTAGGATGCCTGCCTCACAGCAGATGGAAGCAGAAGGAGTTATAGAACTCTAGTCAAGAGGTGGTCATGCCTTGTCTATGCTGACCCTGACAGGCAGGAGGGGAAGTATGTCCTGTTCCTGGGTGGTTTTGACTGGAGAAGCCCCAGGGTTCCATGAAAACTGGGAGATACTTGGCCCTTCTTGGGTCTAAAGGCCTTGGCACAGGGTTAAAGGAAGCTAGGAGGAGACAATAGGGAACTATGGCATGTTTTTGAACGGACAAGTGACATGATCATAGTGATACATTAAAAAGATTGCTCAAGAAGAAGAGTGAAGGACTGATCCAAGGAAGAATCAATTAAAGTAAAAAAATGTTGGAAAGCTATTACAATATTCTAGTTAAGAAGATGTAAAAGTCTGAATGAGAAAAGTTGCAGTAGGAATAGGGAAGTGGGACCAGAGTTAGAAGATATTGTGAAGTTCCATATATAATAGGGGGGTTTTATGGCCTTTTTCTTTCAGTTTCAGATCTGTTGCATCTAACCCCCAGTCCTCAGGTTTCTCCAGTATCCGGGGCATTGAGTTGTGTCTGTACTGCCCCTGGCTCAAGTCCCAACTGATTCAGTTCCCCTCAATTTTTAGGAAGCCAGTGATTTGTATTCCAGTTCCATTTAACTACTTAAGATCAGATCAGCTTTTACAAAGAGGATTTTTAAAACAACCATACCCACATTTATCCCAATCTCAGGATCATAATTCCCCACTATACCACCTTGATTTCTTGGGAATGGAAGGGGGATTAGGGCCACAGTTTAAATCAATTTCTACATAATCTAAGTCCCACCAAGTCCAAAGCCCATTGGGCTAGCATCCTAGACTTTTACTCCTATGGGTTTCACTACTGGGACAACTAGGATACCAAGCTTGGATTCCCAGACTCCCAGATCCCTCTAGTTCAAGATCACAGTTTAAGTATTTCATCCTCCTAGACCTAGAACTTATAAACAAGCACAAAATCCCAGACTTATTTCTTGAAGCCACAAGGTCAAAGGTAGAGGAGGGAGGACCTCAGACACTCCTCCCTTACTTCATGAAGGCGTCCCTCATTCTGAGACATGAATTCAAAAAAAAGGCAGACTGTATACATATAGTAAGGTAGTTTCAAAGACATGGACAGTTCTGGCTAATCAACCAATGAAAAAGATTTCTTCCAACCAGATGACAGGGCCAACATAGAATAGCCACTTTTATGCCCATTCTCCTACCTCCCAGAAGCAGATTTCCCAATGTCTCCCATATGGGTGACCCCATATTAGATGACTGGGCATGCACAAAGGCCCCACAATACTTAGATGTGGGAGGCAAGAGAGAAGGAAAAGTTAAAATTGATTCCAATTTTCAAGATTGAGCTGCTGAAAAGATGATAGTCCCATTAAGAACAATAGAAGAGTCAGGGAGAAGGGAAGGTTTAGGAAGAAAGATACTACATTCATCATTTTTAACATATTCACAAATATCACAGCTTCATACATCTGAGTTCACAATTATCCAGGTTGAAATATTTAGCATGCATCTGGAAATAAGAAAATATTAAAATGTGATTGCACATATATTTTACTTTAAAAGGTAAGTGGGTTCTTTTTTTTTTGCAGAAGTGTCAACTTCTCAATAATGGCATATATTACTTTATTCAAAAGATATTTCTGTAAGGAAGTTTGAAAATATTTGGGTAAATCAAACTATAATTTCACTACCTTAAAGGGAACCTTCTCTTCACAGAACAACATTCTTCTGGCTTTTCTTCTGTTTTGTGGTTAAATAAATTTTAAAATATGCATCTGTTGGCTCTGTTTACTCCACCCACCATAGGCATGATTGGGATATTCTTACTGCTCTGTTAGAAATCCTTTCTTTTAAGTTCAGAAATGTTCAAGGATTTCCAAGCACTACATCCTATTGGATAGGTCAAAGGAGAGAAAGAAAGAACTAGTGAGAGAAGAAAGAAAAAAGCAATAGGAAAGAGAGAAAGCCAGAAGGAAGGAAGTCTTCTGTACTATGAATCTGGAAATGTGGGTTGGTGGACTAATTTTAAAGATTATTGACATTTGAACAGACCTACAAAAGCTAAGTTATTTACTATCCAACTTAACTTCTAAAAATTATTATCTTTTGTTTCTTGATTTCCTTCATGACGTCTTGATTTTCATTTTAGTGGGACTCTGATCTTCACGATAGAAAGATTGAAACCTGTCTGTCTCTTTCCATCCTGTGTGATTCCTCTAGATCTCTTAATGTTGAATTAATCATTAAAGTTTATTTTTGAAATCACTTTGTCCTATTCTTGACTCTGTTTTACAAAAATCTTTTATTAATAGAAATATGATTCTGATGACCTCAGAAGGAAAGTAGAGAAAGAAAGAGTGAAGGGGAAGGAGGAGAGAAAAGGGCTAATTAGATACAGAGGGGCAGGGAGGAATGGAAGGGCTGACATTAGTACACAGTGCAATGTTCTGGTAAAGAGGAAGTGCTAGTTAGAAAATAACTGTGATTCTCAGGACAGCAGAAATCAGTAGTTGGAGTAAAGGTATCCTTTGGCCTTTGAGGATACCAAACTGCTATTCAGTGACTCAAGTCTGGGAATGAGGCCAAGAGAGCGCAGTTGAACCAAGACCCTGCCTTCACTTACAACTGACAAAATTTTTAGGAGAATAAAAAGACAGAGTAACTTTAAATTAATTTGTTGTGGATGTTTTTGTTGTTTACTCATTTTTCAATGGTGTCTGAATCTTCATGACCCCATTTGGGATTTTCTTGGTAAAGATACTAAAATGGTTTTCCGTTTCCTTTTCTAGTTCATTTTTACAAATGAGGAAATTGAATCAACAAGGTTAAATGACTTGCCCAGGGTCACACAGCTGGTAAGTGTCTGAGGTCAGATTTGAACTCAGGAAAATGAGTCTTCTTGACTCCAGACCTGGCACTCTGTTCACTGTGCCACTTAGATGGCAGGAAATAAATGTCCTCCACCAACCCATACAATGAGTATGAGTGTTGTTCTCCATTCCTTTCCTGGAGAGACTAGGGATCCCAAATTATGTTTGTAAAGATCCCCAATACTCATTAACTTGGTCAAGTGGTTTAGTCACTGACACAGGTAGACCCATTCTGATCATTTCAAAGATGATATTAGTTTTCAAAGTAAATTTTACTAAAACATGAGTGGTCTTGGGCATTGTTTCTAATATATGTCAACTTCTCTCTTAATTGGACACATTGCATCTAATGTTATCACACTAGTGGCAATAAGTGTCCAGAAACTTCTCCCCAATTACTCTTGCTCCCCAATTATTCCCCAACAAGCTGTTGACATGTCACATACAGGCATACTTAATCATTAAAGGTTAAATCACATAACCAACCCCTCAGATTTTCAACCCAAATGAATATTTCACAACCTCAACAATTAGGCAATTTTAGATTTCAAAGTAAATGAAAAATCCCAAATTCTTGTGAAACACACACACATACACACACACACACACACACACACACACACACACACACACACACACACACACACACACACCACCCCTCCAACCAGTAGAATACAACTTATTGCAAGACTGCTAAATACATGGTTGATTTCCTAACTATGACTGTAAATTCTTGCCTTGAAAGGGAAACAATTTTTTTCTTCTCCTTAATGAAAGGAATGGATGTTTGTTTTGAAAACAGTTGCCAAAGCAGTAAGGGCGATCACTTCATTTTTTAATGTAATAATGTAAGACTGATGCCAACCAAAGTTTTAGGGCTGGAAATTGAAGATAAAAAAGTCAATGAATGTTAGTATGATGAGAGACTTACAACTTTCATAGTCACTGTTTTAGTATGTGGGTAGTGTCCATATATGTCCTAGAATGCTTCCCGTGTTATAGGCCAATTGCTACCTCATTGAAGAGAAGAAATCAGTGTAAATGAATGCTCCTCATGCTTTCCACCCACTCCATGCTCCCCAAACCCTCATTTCATGTTCTGAAAAAGACGAGATCACTGAACTCTTTTTGGTCTTGTTTGCCCAGCAACCACGTTAAATTGACTAAGTCTTCAAGAATCTGGGAGGGCCACCCAGGAAAGTGTACTTGGAGTACCAAAGGGAGAACTTGGTTCAATGCTATACCTGTCTTGCAGGAAAGAAAAAAACAATAATCTAAGAGCCTCTACTTGTTAAGAGTACTCAGGGCTAGATATGGCCTATCCTTATGAGAGCTGGGAAAAGTATACAGAGTTTGTCTTTGGCATGTTTCCATCTCCCTTTCCACACCCTTCCCTTCCTTCTTTAGGTTCCAATGTCCTTCATAGTTTTCCCTAGTAACTCAGATCACCTCATATATTAACCTTCCTTTTCTACCCTTCATGTCATTCCTATACACACACACACACACACACACACACACACGAATGTGTGTATATAAACTGTATATGTGTATGTATATACATATGGTTATATACATATATATCTCTGTTATGGTTACATATATATATATATATGTATGTGTCCTTTTCATAGAAAGGTGATGGGTACACACCCATGTAGAATGAAAAATATGCTGTAAGATATAGTCAGTATTTCAGATTATTTCTCTTGATCCTATTTCTGCTACAGAAAAAGGCTTTATTAGGGATGGTAGTATCAATCAACAAACATTTATGAAGTGATTATGTGTCAGACATTATGCTAATTTCTGGTTCAATTAGAATAAACAGAAGGATGCTCCTGCTCTCAAAGAACTTTCATTCTCCTGCAAGCAGTTCGCACTTGAGTAATAATGGATTAATACAAAATAAAATGATTTTGAGCAGGGATGCCTAACAATCTGAAGTATTCCGAAAGACCTCTTGAAGGAGATGGCACTTGAACTGAGCTTCGAAGAGAGCTAGGGGTAGAAATGAGTCAAAAATATATCCCAAACATGGGGGATGGGCATGACCAAAGTCATGGAGGCGAAAAGAATAGAAATAGAAAGGAAGATGTGCCAGGAATAGAAAGTAGGACAGTTTGACCAAGATATGCAGTTATCTCTTTCACATCATTGGGACTAGTTTCACAGTGCCCTCGTGATGTGAAAAATCCACATATATTTTTTTTGTTCCTCCCTTCATACCAGAGAAATAGTCTGAAGCTTTCTTTTTCTTTTATGGGGTATTTACAGTACCTTATTGTAAAAGTTGGGTTAAGTATTTAGTCACAGACTCTATGTCTTCTGCTGGCCTTCATGATCTGCAGCTCCACAAAACTCCCCCAAAATTGCCATTTAATTTCTTATACTGACCCATAATATATCAAAACCATGATGGGGAAAGTCAAGATATGGAAGGGATAACTATAGAGTGAATGAGGGGTAATAATGTATAACTGGACTAGAAAGACTGGAGTCAGTATGTGAAAGACATACAATTATAATGATTCTTTAAAGGAACAACTAAACTTATTTTTAAGGAAAGCAATCTAATGACTTGATTTCTTCTAAGTTGTGAATGACTGCTAATGACTCCATATACTATCCTTCTACCAATATTTTCATTTTAACTAGTGATTCTTGGAGATGCAAATTTGTCGGAGGAATGAAAGGACATTGGAAGAACAATGGGACTGAAGACAGAGGACCAGAGTTTGTTCAAATTCCCACTCACCTACTTATTATTTGTATGAAATCAGATGTCTTTTTCCTTCTCTGAGTCTCAACTTCCTTTTTTAAAATGAGAGAAATATACTAGATAAGCCCTAATGTCCCATGCAACTCTGATAATAATCTATATTCATATAGTTATTTAAGGTTTACAAAGTATTTTCCTCACAACTCTGTGATATAGGTAGTATAGCTTATTATCCTTGTTTTACAGATGAGAAAACTGAAGCCTAGAAATATTGACTGACTTGTTTGTGATCACACAGCTAGTGTTAAAGTTAACAGTCTTTTTGCCTTCAATTATGGTGACTTTCAAATTTTCAAATCTCTAAAGGGACACAGTGTGTGTGTGTGTGTGTGTGTGTGTGTGTGTGTGTGTGTGTGTGTGTGGAGTAAAGGGGTTCTCAGACACTATTCAGACCTTACCATGTTCTCTCTCTATGTAATATTAGTCCTGGTTGGATTAACTCCACAGGGTAGCCTAGGCAAACTGTAATAAGGTAACAGGCAGAATTCATCATTGACCTAGCCCCACTCAAACACAGAAAAAAATAGTTACCCCATAGATCTCAAAGCAAATTATCAATTAACTTACCAAGTTGAAACATTCATTCATTCATTCATTCTCTAATTCAAAAAAGTATTTATTAATTGTCTAAGTGCTATGTGCTATGCATTGGAAATTTGAAGACAAAAATGAAGCAGTCAACTAGCATTTATTAAGTGCCTACTGTGTGCCGGGCACTGTGTAAAAACTTCTTGTAGAAGAAGGTAAGCTGAGATTTAAAAGAAGTCAGGGAAGCCATGAGGTGGAAATGAAGAAGGAAAGAATTCCAGCCATAGGGGCCAGCTAAGGAACTGGGAGTTGGGAGATGCAATGGTAGCAAGATGGCTTTCACTGGATCCCAGAGTATGGAAGACAGTGGGACATAACATAAAAGAAGATTGGAAAAGTAAGAAGAGGCCAGGACGTGAAGAGTTTTAATAGTCAAACAAGGGATTTTAAATTTGATCCTGTGATAGGAAGCCCCTGGAGTTCACTGAATGTGGAGTGGGGGTGGGGGGGTGCGGGAGGTGACATGGAAAGACCTATGCTTTAAGAAGATCAATTTGACAACTGGACAAAGGATGAACTGGAACCAGTAAAGACTTGAAACAAGGAGACTAACAAGAAAGTTACTGTGATGCATGAAGCAATGAAGATGTGCACCAGTGGGTAGCATTGTCATAGAGAAGGAGCTGAACACAAGAGACAAAGCAATTGTAGAATCAGTAGGACTTGGCAACTGACTGGATATGGGATGGAGGATGAGAGAGTGAGGGCTTGAGGGTGATACCTATATTGGGAACCCAAGTGACTAGGAGGATAGCGGTGTGCTTGACAGCAATAAGGAAGTGAGAAAGAGAGCTTAGGAGGAAGGATAATGGCTTTGATTTTGAACATGTTGAGTTTAAAATGTCTACAGCACATCCAGTTTGAGAGGTCCAACAGACAGCTGGAGATATGAAGGTGTTGGACAGGAGAAAGGGTACGACTAGACATATAAATCTGAGAATCATTCACATAGATACGATAGCTGAATCCATGAGAGCTGATGAGATCATCAAATGACATAATATAAAAGAAGAGGAGGCCTGGGACAGAGGTTTGGGGGATCCCCAAAGTTATTGATCATGATATAGATGAAGATCCAGCAAGGATGAAGAGGAGAAGGCAGGTAAGAAGAAAACCAGGATAGAGTGATGTCACATAAGCCTAGATAGAAGAAAGTACCAAGGGGAAGGTGATCAACAGTGTCAAATACCACAGAGAGGTCCAGGATGTGGGTTGAAAAAAGCTCATTAGATTTAGCAACAAAGAGGTGATTAGTAACTTTGGAGAGAGCAGGTAAATGATGAGGTCAGAATTTGGAGTTTAGGAGGTCAAGAGGAGAAATGAAAGTGAGAGAAAAGGAAGTAGAGGCATAGCTTCCAATCTCCTCAGGAGTTTAGCCACAAAAAGGAAGAGAGATATAGAATGAGAGTTACCAGGGATGGATGAATCTCTTTAGGAGTATGTGTGTGTGAGTGTGTGTGTGTGTGTGTGTGTGTGTGTTTAAAGATAGGAGAGATACATAAGTGTTTGTAGCATCAGGAAAGCAGACAGTAGGGCAAAAGATTGAAGATAAGTGAGAGAATTGGTGATATCAGAAAGAGCAATCTGCTTGGGAAAATGGGATGGATAAAGTTCATCTGTGCGTATAGAGGGCTTGTCTTAGCAAAGAAAGTTTCCAGCTGAGAAGGTATAAATGGAAGAATCATAAAAGGAATGAAAAGATTGGAAAAGCCACAGTGGTGAATGGGTTAATAAGTTAGTCACAGAGATGTAAAAGGATTGCCTTGTCACAGTGAGGGCTCAGGTGAGATTATATAATAAATTTGTGGGGGACCTAACCAGTATGGTTTTGTGATTTGTTTCCAGTTCATAATTAGAAAGGGAAGTAACAGATGGTGGGAATAATACAAGGTTGAATGTTGGCATACCAAGCTCTTTTATAGGATGAGGAGACAAGGGACTTGACAGAAGAGAATAGTGCAGAGTTGAACTGATTCACAAAGGGATCAGTCAAGATGGAGAAGAGTAGAGAGCACAGGGGTGTTAGCCTAGGAAAGAGTAGAGGGGTTGGGGGTTTGGAGGTACAGCAAGAATGAAGAACAGGTTTCAAGGTTATAAGAAAAAAGGGAAGGCAAAATTCCAACAGATTGTGATGACTTAAAGGAATTTCAGTGTTAGTAAACATGAAAGTGGTGCATCTGAGGATTATGGCAAGATAAAGGGCATGACCATCTCTGTATATAGCTGTGGTGGGGTAGAGGAATAGGTCATGAAAAAGGAGTGGGAGGTTGGGTATTTTAGGAAGTATTTACTATTTACACATATATATGTGTGTGTGTATGTATGTATGTATGTATTTATATATGCACATATGTATTATGTTAAAGTCCTCTAATACTAGGGTTGGAGTTGAGGAGGAGAGAAAGACTGTGAGCCATGTGCTAAATTCATTGAAGAAGGAAGTACACTGTCTTGGAGATCAATAGATAACAGCCTCAAGAATCTTGATTGAAGGATAAGTGTGGTGATGAACATGAATTGAATGAACCACAAAATAAAAGATGTAACTGAGTGGTAGGGGAAGCATGGATGATAGCAGGGAACACGAAGCAGACCAATTCTAACACCTCAACCAGTGAGTCAGGGAATTAGTCAAAATGCAGTCAGTGCTAGAAAGGGAGACCCAGGAGGCTGTGTCTGTCACCTACTGAATAACTATAAAAGATCTAGAAGAACTATCAATGGCCTAATCTCTCTCCTCCACAAACTCCTCAGCCTGCCATTAAGTTATCATCACAATCTGGTTCTTACTTTTCCAAGCTTCTTATACATTGCTCCCTTTCACACATTCTCCATGCTAACCAAACTTGGCTATACATTCCTAGTCCCATTTCTAAATTTTTGTACAGGCTCCCCCCTCTTCTTGGAATGCACTACCTTCTCTTCTTTGACTCTGAATTCTTGGCTTCCTTCAAGCATCAGTTCAGACGTCACCACTTTTCTTGTCCAGTCCCATTAACCCCCAGTGGTGTTTTCTACTCCTTTAAGTTTCTTTATATTTACCTGCTTTTATTCATATTTTATACACCAGTAGAATGTAAGCTCCCTGAGGGCAGAGGTTTTCTCATTTTTTTGAGTCTTTGGATTGCCATTGCCTGTTTTGCTTAAATGTTTGCTGAATTGAATAAAAAAGATAAGCAGAACCATCCTTAGCAGAACCATCATATATTCCTCCAAGAGGGTATAACTCTAATGATAAATTTTTAAGAACTACAGTGGCTCATCTCTTCCCACACAGTCTAGTCTCCAACCTCATTACAAAACAGCAGGTACCAGTAAGCCTTACCACAGGTTTTGGAATCATAGTGAAGGTTACCAAAAGAATCGTAGGAATTGGACGGCTACGTGGCACAGTGAGTAGAGCATCAGCCCTGGAGTCAGAAGGACCTGAGTTCGGATCTGGCCTCAGACACTTAATGCACACACAAACCAAAAAACCTAGCCATGTGGCCTTGGGCAAGTTATTTAACCCCAATTGCCCTCCAAAAAAAATAGCCAAAAAAAAAAAAAAGAATCATAGAAATTCATGTGCACAACAAAAAATATCAAAGAAGTATTCTGAGATAGCTAGGTATGTAAGTGCTCCAGAATTGGAGTCAGAAAGACCTGAGTTCAAATCTAACCTCAGATACTTACTAGCTATGTGACCCTGGGCTAATCTCTTAACTTCTCTGTGCCCCATTTTCCTCATCTATAAAATGGGGATAATGATAGCAATTGCCTTCCAGCGTTGTTGTGAGGATAAAGTTAGATAACGTATACAAAGTGTTTATTAAAATGCTAGTTATTAACTTAGATCAAATCAACATTGCTTCTTAGGAACAACATACTTAGAATGACATTTTATTTGCTTTTTAATCAGCTGTCTATACAGAGGTTGAACTTGTCTATAGGGACCCTTCTCATAGGCTCAGCTGCCATTCCTAATTCTGAAAGATCACAAAGGAGTTTCAGGAGTTTGCTGCCAGTTGTGTGTGATTCAGGGTTAAAGATTTTGCCTTTCTAGATATCAGGGTCCCTTACTGCTCTGGGAAACTGGAAAATCTGATGACTTGGTGTTGTTCGTCCTTCCTTCTGGAAAAGGACTAATGACATCACAAGAGAGCAACCTGTATCTTCTAGCCTTTTTCTTCTTTGCAGTAATCCCATTAAAAACTAAAATAAAAAAGCTTTCCAATGCTGAGCTCTCCAAAGGTGAGGATAAATGCTATTTGTCTGAGTCTAACATCTCCAGCGTTCAGGTCCAATGCCCTTTCTGTTGAGCTGAACTCCCTAAGTCCTTTCTGGGAAACGTAATGAGAAAAGTGCCCAATTAAGCAACAATAAGACAGGGAAGAGGGAGGTAAAGTAGTTTAGTCTTTGTTTTGTTAAGTATTTTGAAGCCCTTATACTCTGCTGATTAAAAATTCCTAAGGACCAGGCAATAAGAACAAAAGTCTAAATAAAGGCTCACCAGGCTTCAGCTTGCTGGATAAGAAACATCTTCTTTTGAAAAGAGACCTAATAACAGACTCCTATGAACAGGAATCTACCTACTTTTTTTTCCTTTAAAAATTATTTTATTTAACAAGCATTAATTATCTTTCCTTCCCACTCTCTCTCCCAAAATGAAGAAAACTAAATAAGCAAAAATAAAACCCTCAGAACAAATATGGGTGGTCCAGCAAAGCCAATCGTCTCGTTGTCCTTGTCCACAAACGACTGTCTTATTCTGGTTATTAAGTCCATCACATCTCAGACCAAAGGTGGGGAGCATATTTCATCCTCTAGGATTCTGGTTCATCATTGTGTTGATCAGAGTTCTAAATTCTTCCAAAGTTGTGTTCTTTTGCAATGTCACTGTCTTGTAAAAATTGTTATAATAATTATAGCTAGTATTTATATAGAGTTAATATTTTTAAAGTGATTTACAAATATTATCTCACTTTATCCTCACTGTTAACAACCCTGGAAGGTAAGTGGTATTCTTATCCCAGTTTTATAAATGAGGAGATTGAGGTAGATAGAGGTTAAGTGACTTTCCCAGGTTCGTACCAGTCCAGGTGCTAGTGCTCTAGCCACTGTACCACCTAATTATTCTCTAGTTCTACTCACTTCATTCTGTATCAGTTCATAGGAGTTTTCTTATTTTCCTCTGAAGCTGTCCATTTCATCATTTCTCATGGCACAATAATTTTGACTATATTCGTATGTCTCAATTGACTTAACCGTTCCCCAATAGATTGACAACCCTCCCTCTCTGCCCCACCCTACCACCACCTGGTTTCCAGCTTGGGACAACAAAAAAGAGCTACTATAAATATTTTTGTACATGGTGGGTTGTCTATTTTTTCTGATAGTGCTCATTGGTATTTATCACCTTTAGTAAATTGAATACTCAGGTAGCAATGCAAGAATATTTTGGAATCTTTCATAAAATACATATTGCACACCTCACATGGGTGAGGGGCTGTCTATTCTAATAAGCACTCACACAGAATCCCAAATAAGTCTGATCTCCAAGGCCCTGGCTGTTTCTGTGGATTCCTCCAAAGCCTCTAAGGTTCTTTTCCATTCCCTTTCTTTTCTCCTTAGCTCACAGGAGTCAAGTACACAATTGTGTGGGGTGAGGAATTCATTCTTGACCTAAAGATGATCGGTTTATGTGATAAAATATGTAAGCTTATTATCCCATAATTGTCTCATCATCCATAGCAACCAGGATGATAAACAACTATAAATGAAGTAGTTCTTTTCAAAATGTACCCCAAAACTATTTAACTCCATGAACTTCTACTGCATTCTTTTCTTTTGGTAAGTAGGTAGGTAGGTAACATTTTGGAATATATTCCTTCTCTTCGATTATTTTCTGCCTTGACTTTGAGATATTGACTTGTTTTGACTTAGTAATAAATAAAAGACAAAGAAAACATAGGGTTTTTTTCCCCTTTCAGAACATAAGGGAGATTGGTCAGACTTCATAGAATGTCAGAATCGGAAGAGATCTCAGAGATCTTCCAGTCCAGTCGATAAAGGAGCTATCCCCTCTACACAAAATTCTAGCACTTCCTTAAAGACTTCCAGTCATGGAATCTCATATCTCCCTTTTCCTTTACTTACTAACAAATTCTAATTTTTCAAGTTTCAAAAGGTAGGTTCGTATAGATTCAAACCATTTAACATCTTCCATTATTTTAAAGAGAACCCCAACTCCTGAAGAGTAACCAGGTTTTTAATTACCCTCATATAATGCATACTGACCTTGACCTAAAATATTAACTTACTAAGGTATAATTTTTACATCATCATAGTAATGGGAGAGAATTTTCTAAAATAAGGCCAAACTTATCCCAACTCCAATGAATAAAGTTCTAACAGATGATATCAACAATGATTTAAAATTATATTTTTAAATTTTGGCTATACCTGCATAATTAATTCATTTCTTCTCTTTAATCTTGATATTATCAGTCTTTTTATTGAGGACATTATTCTTCTCCTTCCTCCCATAATAATTTTCTCCCCTGATTTTCAGATGGTGATTTGTTTTAATTTAGGTAAAGTCATTTAAATCGTTTAATTGATGCTAATGTACAGAACTGAAATGAATTTTTTGACAATAATTGAAAGCAATACTTGAGCATTTCTACAGATTAGACAACTTCACTTATGGAAATCTAAATTATATAACTAATAAGTTGGGATCATAGCTTTGGAGCCAGAAGGGACCTACCAGGTCATATAGTCCGCTCCACTCATTTTGCAAATGAAGAAACTGTAGCACAGAGAAGTTAAGTCACTTGACCAAGGTCATACAGGCAGGAAATAGCAAAGCTGACATTTAAACCCAAGTGCTCTGACACTAAATACTGTATTTGGTTTCAATTATTGTCAAAAAATTCATTTCAGTTCTGTACATTAGCATCAGTTCTACTACAATACACCAGCTTGTGTTTGCTTTAATCACAATGAACTAGATTCACTTTATAGATTTAGTAACAAAACTTTTATTCATTAATTTCTCTTAGTGATTTTTCAAAGGATCTGATTTCCACAAACTTGATTTCTCTGAAACTTTCCTAGAACAGATTTATTGCATGAATCACGCAGGTGCAACACCCTCAGTGTCCTGGTTCTCCAGTTCAGCCTCCTTGAATTTTTACAATGAACACTCCATTCCATTTACCATAACCTTTACTAGCCTTTACCACCTGAGCTGGCCATGAAAGTTTGAAGGCCAAACTTATTCCTACTCCAAGAAGACAGGAGGCTCATTCCATAGATGCAGAGCACAATCCATTTGCTCTTTGGGTTTTGAAGTATGCAAGGCAAAGAAGCCCCCTAGAGTGGAAAAGTATATTTTGAAAAACTGTTCTTGTTAGAGGTGAGGAAGCTAATCTCCATATCTCTTTGGGTCTGGATCCTCAGTACTTACCATCACACAAATGAGAGGTTTAATAGAGGTTTATTAAATTGATGAATTAAAGTAAATTGAAAGAGTGCAGAGACAAAGGCCAGAGGATGTAAGTCAATCTTGGCTCTACTGATAATTATTGGCCTGACATTAGACAAGTCACTTTTCCTTTCTGAGTCTGTTTCCTCTTCAGTAAAATGAAGAGGTATGGATTAGATTACCTACAAATTATCTTTAGAATGTAAAAATATTTAGGCAAATGAGAAAACTGATGCTCTAAAAATGTAAGGGTCTTGCTCTGAATCTCATAGCTAATAAGGCACAGATCCTACTTTTCTAACCTAGATCTTTAGAAGTCATAGCCCAAGGTTCTTCCCAGCATACCATGCTGTTTCTACCTTGAGTGATGTCAGTATCAGATTCTGAACCTCAACTTGCGGTCTGCTTTGCCACCCAGAGACAGAGCACAGTTCAACAGTGTCTCTATTTGATTGTCTCTAGCAAGAGACAACATGAATTTAACTTCCTGGAGAGAATGCTTTCTTTACTGAAGAACTAACTCAGGCATAAAATGAACCCACTGCTCCCCAAACTCATTTCATCTGGTATGAATGATTCAGAGACAGAGGTGTCATATTATTTTTCCTGCATCAGTTGTGATTGGAGATGTAGATAACCAAGCAGTTTGCCCTTTGATGTGTCTAGACAAAAAGATGATTCAGGAAACCTCCCACAAGCCTTTGCTTTTGCAACTACCCAAGATGAGAGAGTTTGCCTCTCTCAGGGCCAGGGTTCACCAAAGCCCTCTTTGCCCTGAAGTTACTCATCCTTTTTCTTTCCCTGAAGGAACTCTAAAACAAATCACCAGAAAGACATCAGCATCTGGCTTGATTCTTTGCCTTCCCACCAAGTGTGATGATCAGTGATATAGGGAACAGGAGCCTAGATTTGTAATTCTAAGACCTGGGTTTGAAGTGAGGTCTGGTACTTACTAACTATATGACCCTGGGGAGGTTACTTCCCCTCTCCGAGCCTCAATTTCCTCCCTTGAAAAATGTAAATAATAATAGTTTTCCCAGGAAGGTGGTGAGGTATAATGGATAATGAGTTGTCTGTGGAGTCAGAAAATCCTGCGTTCAATTCCCACCTCTCATAAATGCTAGTTCTGTGATCTAAGGCAAGCCATTTAACATCCTAGGACACCCAGGAAATTCTCTTAAGACTTTTAAGCTGCTATTAATTTAGAGATCTGAAGTGATAAAGGAAGCTTACTCACTTTGGTGAGTTGTTTTTCAGTTGTGTCCAACTCTTTGAGAGCCCATCTGGGGTTTTTTTGGTAAAGGCATTGGAGTGGTTTGCTATTTCCTTCTTCAGCTCATTTTACAGATAAGGAAACTGAGGCAAACCAGGGTAAAGTGACTTGCCCAAGATCACATAGCTAGGAAGTATTTGAGGCCAGATTTCAACTCAGGATAATGAGGCTTCCTGACTTCAGGCCCAGTACTCTATCCACTATACTACCTAGCTGCCTTGCTTACTGACTCAAGATACCTAACTCAAAGCCATAAGTCCCCTCTACCCCCATCAAAAGTTATTGTTGTGAGGATCAAATGAGAAAACATCCATTTTATAAGCCTTAAAGAGCAATACAGACATTTTCTAGAATCATTATCCTTTGCATTTCCCTTGTGGACAGCAGCATGTCATTCCAAGTGTAGGGTTTGGAATAAGGAATACCAAGTTCAAATCCCACCTTTATCTAGTATTTGTGTCTCTCCACCACTCCAGTGCATCCGCTAGTTAGTTGCCAAAGTAATCTTAAAGGCAGATCTGATCATGTTACTCCCTTTCTTAATAAACTTGAGCAGTAGTAGGATCAAATATAAAATCCTCAGTTTAGCTTTTAAATCTACCTCCTTCCTTCCTTTCCAGTCTCCTTATACTTAACTTCCTTCTACATACTTTACAACACAGGCCTTCTTTCTGTTTTTAGTATAAGATATGTCATCTTCAAACTCTGCCTTTTTACTGGCTGTCCACCACATTAGGAATGTTTTCCCTCCTTCCTTCACCTTCTGACTTCCTCCAAGACTGCTCAAAATCTACCTACCTTCTTCAAGAGGCTTTTCCCAGTCCCCCTGCTTAGTGCCTCCCTTCTGAGATTGTGCCCCATTCCACCCTGTGTATGTATGTCTTGATTGAGTGTAGTTGTTTGTATGGTGTCTCTCCCATTAGAACATGAATAAGTTGAAGGCAATGAGTGTGTTTTTGCCTTTCTCTGTATCCCTCATATGCTTGACACATACAAAGTGCTTAATAAAAATGCTTGTTGATTGACTATTGTATGACCATAGGCAAGTCATTTGATTTTTATGTGCCTCAGGCAATGTTTTAGAATTTATCTATTAAATTGTAGATGGATTCCAATTTTTCTTGGTGGGAAGAAGTTTTCACGCTGGGATTTCCTTAAAGCATGAGCCTTACTTAGAACTGAGCACTGGTTCTGGAGTCAGAAAGATCTGAATTCAAATATAGATACAGTCACACTCAGTAGTGTGACCCTGGATATATCACTTAACTTCTGTCTGTCTCAATTTCCTCAACTGTAAAAATGGGTATAATAATAGCATCTATTTCTCAGGATTGTTGTGAGGATATAATGGGATGATATTTGTAAAATGCTTAGCACAATGGCTGCAACGTAGAAGATGCGTAATAAATGCTCATTCCTTTCTCCCTCTTTCCCTGACTCTTGGCCTGTATTCTAGTAAGAGTACTCCCTTATCACAGAAGTCAAAGTAATTTTATGAGTAGCTTTTTCAAAGGTTCTGAAAAATCTTTTCTATATTTTCTAGAACATCAGATAAAGGACATCTTATGGGAAAAAAAGATTGTTACTGGTGATAAGAAAACAGGTAGGAAAGTGATTATTTGGGGATCCAAAAGACCCCAGTTAGACAGCGATTAAGAGAGGGTACAGGAGGAGAAGTTCTCTCTCCAGGGTCCTTCTCCCGTTACTGTCACCATTTCCTCAGTTATAAAGGAGTGGTTTGGACTAGGGGGCTTCTAATATCTTCCCATCTTTAAAATGCCATAAAACCTTGAAACTAACAGATCTCTTCGTGCTATGAAGACATACTTTCAGTCTAATTCATTCATTTGGTTTCTTCTATCTCAGACTGGGAAACTGTTTTCCTATCTTGAGATTTCTGTGCTGCTAACCAGAGATTTTTACATGTATAAACTGGTACAAAGAACAAAAAAAAAAGAATCACAACAAGTTGTTGTTCATCCTTCGTTCTCAAAGAGGACTAATGATATCAGGAGGGTGACATCTTGACTTGCAAGTGAATTGTATTTAAGTGAGGCAGAGCTGTGAAAAGTCATCTTCAACTTCACTTTCTCCTCCAGTCATCAAAGTCCAGTGGTAAAACAGGTCAAGACTACTGGCAATGGCCCAGGATGCAGTGGGGGACCTTGGCCTTTTTAAGCTAAGCTCTTTCCCAGATTTGTTTGTCTGAGACAACACCCTTTCAGTAATTAAAGGCGAGATAAGAACTGAGGCAAAAGGTGGCCTAGTTTGCTTTCATAAAAAAATCTATCTGTGAGGGGAAGAGCCTAAGAGTTTCTGACCAGAGTAGAAAAAAAAATTGCTATTTACCAACTAGTTGCACAATGACTATAACAATGTAAATAAAAGATCACTAAGTAGAAGGTCTAGATACCAAAGCATACTCATAGCCAGGACACAGGGAACTTTCAGGGCAGTGTTGCATATATTTTCATATGAGGCAACTTTATTGGGCTGAATTTACTTTCTTGTTACATAGGGAGTAGAGAGGAATATTCCCAGAAATGATTGTCATGTGAAAATAAATGGCATCAAAGAATTGGAAATTGAGGGATGCCCATAAATTGGGGAATGGCTGAAAAAGTTGTGGTGTATGAAAGTAATGCAATATTATTGCTCCATTAGAAATTATGAGCAGGCAGATTTCAGAAAAACCTGGAAAGATTTGCATGAACTGTTGCTGAGTGAAATGAGCAGAACCAGGAAGACATTGTACACAATAATAGCAGCACTGTGCAATGAGAAACTTTGGAAGATTTAGCTCTTCTCAGCAATGCAATGATCTAAGACAATTCCAAAAGACTCGTGACAGAAAGTGCTATTCACATCCAGAGAAGGAACTACAGAGTCTGAATGGAGATCGAAGCATACTATTTTCTCTTTTTTGTTTTGATTTGGTTTTTTTTCCTCGTGGTTTTTTCCTTTTGTTCTGATTCTTTTTTACAATATGACTAATGTGGAAATAAATTTAATATGATTATACATGTATAGCCTATATCAGATTGCACATCATCTTGGGAGGGGAGAGGGAAAGAGGGAGAAAAATTTAGAACTCAAAATCCTATAAAGGTGTGGGGCGGCTAGGTGGCACAGTGAGTAGAGTGTCAGCCCTGGAGTCAGAAGGACCTGAGTTCGGATCCGGCCTCAGACACTTAATGCACACACAAACAAAAACCTAGCCGTGTGACCTTGGGCAAGTTACTTAACCCCAATTGCCCTCCAAAAAGCAAAAAAAAAAAAGATCCTATAAAGGTGGATGTTGAAGACTAAAAAAAAATTAATCTAAGAAAATAAAACAAATTATATCAATATCATTTTGAAAAATTTTCAACCCAAATATTACCCAGCAAGTAGAATTTTGCTATACATTTTATATAAGTAGCACCATTTGTGACTAATTTATTCTTCAAAATAAATTTATCAATATGATATAGCATCTGTATCCATATAATACAATTATTACATAATATTGTATAATATGATTATCTTTCACTAGACCGTGGGTTCTGTATGGATAAGTACCATATTTTATCTGGCCTTTGTTCCCCTGAGATCAGCACAGTCTTTATATAGAGTCAGTGATTAATAATAATAATAATTGTTAATTATTATTAACTATTGTTAATAATAATAACATAGCATTTATATAGTGCTGTAAGATTTGAAGAAGTACTTTACATATGTCATATCATTTTATCATCACAATCCTCAAAGGTAGATACTATTATTATTCCCATTTTGCAGAAAAGGAAACTGAGGCTAACAGAGATTGTGTCTTACCTAGAGTCATACAGCTAGTAAGTACCTGAGGAAAAATTTGAATTCAAGTTTTCCTGATTTCCTAACTGGTGTTATTGTTGCTAATGTGACAAGTTCAATGGATAAAAAATTAGATTTCCATCATTTAATATATTTTATTGAATTCATTAAACATTTAAAATATCGCACTAGGCACTAGAAACAGAAAAATAAAAAGAGAAAAAGTGAAATAGTTCTTGTTCTCAAGAAGCTTATATTCTACCATAATAGAGAGCAGTGGATCTGCAGTTAGGAGAATTTGGGTTCAAATACTGCCTCTGACCTGCCAGGTGATCATGCACAAGTTCCTTAATCTTTGTTAGCCTCAGTCTCCTCCTCTATAAAACCAGGGTGATAGTAATACATTTCATATGTGCCTTAGGAAGTAATTACAAGAGGGAGATAATGTTAACAACTAGGCAGAATCAGAGGGTAGCTCTTGAGAAGGTACGTTCTGAGCTGGAATCTAGTAGAATGTCATAACTCCCTAGTGCACTGAGCTTCTAATCAATTTCTTTATAGAAGTGACTTCTGTCTATCTGAGCATTTACTGATGGAGAATAGCAGTAAATGTTTTGTTTTGTTTGTCTTGTTTTGTTCTGATTGTTTTTTTCAGCAAACATTTCTCTATTCCCTGAATATGACAGTTTGTTTCTATACTCTGAGCACTTTCACTGGCTGTTCCTAATTCCTCAAATTTTCTTCCACCTCCCTGACTCCTGGCTTCCCAGGCTTCCTTCATGTATCAACTAAAATCCTTCCTTTTGCAAGAAGTTTTTTCCACCAGTCCACCTTAATGCTAGTGCTTTCTCCTTGTGAATAGCTTCAATTATGTATGTGTGTGTGTGTATATACATATATATTTATATATATATAAACCAATATACACACATGTATGTATGTGTGTATGTATTGTATTTGTAAATAAGTCTTTTTATGTTGTTTCCCTTACTAAACTGTGAACTCCTTGAGAGTAGGGACTGTTTTTGCATTTCTTTGTATCCCTAATGCAGTTCCTTGTGTATAGTAGGTGTTTAATAAATGCTTGTTGACTTGACTTCACCAAAGTGGGAAAATCAAATCAGGGGAAACAGTGACCTAGAAGGGGTACTGATCCCAAGCTGAAGTTCCTGCACTGACAACTTGAATCATAGCTCAGTCTGACATTGGATAATAGATAGCTGATAGGTACCTCACAAATTGTCTTAGCCAACCATCTCATTAAACAATTGAGGAAATTGAGGCCCAGATAATGGAAATTACTTATTCAGCATCACACAGGCAGTAATTGTCAGAGTCTGGAATTGAACTCACATCCTTTGTGCTAAATCTGACACTCATTCCACCATACAATGTCATTTGCTTGAAGAGAAATCGGTCCTAGACAGAAAGCCTGAATATTAAGTTATTCTGTTTCCAGATATTGAGTAGAAACAGAATAAACTGCATATACATTTAAATTTTTACTGCAGGGGCAACTGGGTGGAGCAGTGAATAGAGCATGGCCCTGGAGTCAGAAGTACCTGAGTTCAAATCCAACCTCAGACACTTAACACTTACTAGCCATGTGACCTTGGGCAAGTCACTTAACCCCAATTGCACTGCCCTCCCCCCCTCCAAAAAAAAAGGCAAAAAATAATAATAATATTGTACTGCAGAGGCAGTATTTTGTGAGGCCAAAAGTAGAAATGTTTTGGCAAATGAGTTTTTTTTAATTCTGTTTTGGGGGTTGGTTTTTTTGTTATTGGTATTTAGGAAATAACAGTAGCATTTTAGGCATATCTCAATGAATTAAACATTGACCAGACTTGGACTTTGGGGAATCTATTTTCAGCTCTGTTTAGCAAAAAAAAAAATTGCACCAAATGAACCTGAACTCTGGACACTATTTCCCTAGTTTACTATAAAAAGAAAAGTATTTAATGAAAAATAGGGTGATGGTTAAAAATATCTTTGCTCTCACTCTCTTTTTAAAAAATACAACTTTCATGACCCCTATGTCATTAGGTTGAGTTAGAATGAGTTAGGATTGGAGAAGAGAATGAGAATAAAAAATAGACCCTTGTTCTTACCTGGGAGCCTCCTTTAGGATTTGATTCAATCAATAAACATTCAGTAAGCCTATTGGCCAATTATGTGCCAAGTACTGTGCTAAATACTAGGGATAACAATACAAAAAATGAACCAGTCTTTACTCCCAAGAAGCTTGTTAAAAATAACAATAATAACTAATATTTATATAGAATTAATGGCCAAGCCCTATGCCAAATGCTTTACAATTATTATCTCATTTTGGTCCTCACATCAATCCTGGGAGGTAGATGCTATTATCCCCATTTTACAATTGAGGAAACTGAGTCAAACAAAAGTTGAGTCACACATCTAGGAAGTACTTGAGGTGAAATGTAAACTCAAGTCTTTCTGACTGTAGACCACATCATTCTATTGATTGTACCACCCCAAAATATAAAGAGAACAAACGCAAGATAGTATTGGAAAGGCATCAGGAGACCCCAGATTGAAGAACATAATGTGGTATAGTGAAGAGGGCTCCTCCATAGTAAACACTCAATAAATTCTTGTTGACTAACTGACATCATCAACTGTATTTTCACAAAATTGTAGAATCAGAAAGGACCTTCTGAGGTCATCTGGTTCAACACATACCTCAATAAAAATTCCCTTTACAAACATGTTCTCATCAAGTGGTTCTGCTCTTTTTATTTAAAAATCTCTAGTGAGGGGACACTCATTTCCCTCAGACAGCCTTCAGATAGCTCTAATTTCTATGATGTTGTCCTTACCTGAATTCTAAATTTCTGTCTTTGAAATTCCTAACTACTGCTCTGAATTCTGCCATCTAGAATCAATCAGAATGAATTGAATCCATTTTTCATGTGGCCGTCCTTAAAATATCTGAAGACAGTTGTCACATCTCCCCTAAATTTTCTCTTCACCAGGTTCAACATCAATAATTCCTTCAACTTACCCTCATTATAATATTTGATAAAAGAGTTAAACTTATCCATATAGCAGGATCTCAACACCGTTCACTGTTCTGTTCACCTTCCTCTGGATGCTTTCTAGATTGTCAATATTAGTCCAAAACAGTAGGCCTCAGATCTGAGCACAACATTCCAAGTGTCTCATGAGGGAAAATGCTGTGGTCCTATCAACTCCATACTTGTGGGTACTGTTCCTAAGATTACATTAATATAGGGGTGACTAGGTGGCGCAGTGAATAGAGCACCGGCCCTGGAGTCAGGAGGACCTGAGTTCAAATTCGGGCACAGACACTTAACACTTACTAGCCATGTGACCTTGGGCAAGTTGCTTAACCCCAATTGCCCTCCAAAAAGCAAAAAAAAAAAAAAAAGATTACATTAATATAGTCTAAGATCGTATTAGCATTTGTGGCTCCATTATGCTGATGGTTTATATTATAATCATAGCCTACTAAGGCTCCCAAGTCTTTTTCAAATTATTGCTATCTACTTGTGCCTCTTGTACCTTTTAGGTGTGAAATAATTTGTTCATCCAAAGGGTAAGACTTTGTATTTATAACTATTAAATTTGATTTGATTTAGTCTAATAGTCTTACCTGTTTAGGTTTCTTCAGGTCATGACTCTGCCTTCTAACACCCAGTCTGTACAACATCTTCAGAATTGACACATATAACCTCTATGCCCTGATCTCAGATATTGATGTAAATGTTTTTCTAAAGTACAGAACTAAGCATAAATCCCTCTAGAGAATTTCTTCCATGCTGGCATTAAACATTTACTGACTACTCTCAGGGTCCAGCTACTCAACTAGATCTGAATGCACCAAATTATACCATGGACTTTTAGCCCAAATCTCTTCATCTTTTAAACAAGAATAGTATATGATAGTTTGTCAAATGCATTTTAAAAAACAAGATTGACTTTATCTACATCTTTCTCCTGATGTACACACCTAACAAATCTTTCAGGAAAAAAAATAAAGTTATTGTGACATGCTCTATTCTTGATAAAGCCAATGGTACCATTTTACGACCAGTATTTTATTTTCTCAATAATCACCAAGGAGTTTAAAACTGAATAAGGGTATCAAAGTAAATATGACATGGAAAAAAAAAAACCAACCTTCTTCCCAAAGCCTTCTTTTTATCTCCAATTTATTTATTTATTTTTAGTTTTCAACATTCATTTCCACAAGATTTTGAGTTACAAATTTTTCTCCCCATCTTTCCACTACACCCCACCCAAAAATAGCAAGCCTACTGAATACCCCTTTCCCCAATCTGTTCTCTCTTATATCCTCCTTCATCCCCCCACCCTACAACTTTCTAGCATGGCCAGATGGATTTCTATACCCTATGCCTATATATCTTGTTCCCCAGTTGCATATAAAAAGCAATTTTTTAAACATTTGTTTTTAAAACTTTGAGTTCCAGATTTTTTCCATTCTTCCCTCCTCACCCACTCCCACTGGGAAGATAAGCAATTCAATATAGGTTGTAAATATGTAGTTTTGCAAAACATTTCCATAGTAGTTATATTATGAAAGACTAACTATAATTTCCTCCATCCTATCCTGCTCCCCACTTATTTTATTTTCTCCTTTGACCCTGTCCTTTTTCAAAAGTGTTTGCTTCTAAACTACCCTCTCCCTCAATCTGCCCTCCCTTCTATCATCTCCCCTCTTATCCCCTTCTTCTCTATTTTCCTGTAGGGTAAGATAACCCATTGAGTGTATTCCCTCCTAAAGGGAGTTATTCCCTCCTTAATGAGAGTAAGGTTGACCCATTCCCTTTCATCTTCCTGTTCTCCCACTGCATTGTAACAGTTTTCTTGTGCCTCCTCTATATGAAATAATTTACCCTAATCTATCTCTCCCTTTCTCCTTCTCCCAATATCTCTCTCACCTCTTAATTTTATTTTTTTGGATATCATCTCTTCATATTCAACTCATCTTGTGCCCTCTGTCCATGTATACATGTACATAAATAAGTACACTCACATATATATTTATACACACATACACCCTCCTATAAATACATATATATGTATACATATATGTGTGTGTGTATACATATATATTCCCTTCCACTAGCCTCATACTGAGAAAAGTCTTATAAGATACAATTATCATTTTTCCATGTAGGAATGTAAATAGTTCAACTTTAATAAGTTCCTTAAGATTTCTTTTTCCTGTTTACCTTTTCATGCTTCTCTTGCTTCTTGTATTTGAAAGTCAAACTTTCTGTTCAACGCTGGTTTTTTCATCAAGAATGCTTGAAAATCCTCTATTTCATTGAATGACCATATTTTTCCCTGAAGCATTATACTCAGTTTTTCAGGGTAAGTGATCCTTGGTTTTAATCCTAGCTCCTTTGACTTCCAGAATATTATATTCTAAGCCCTTTGATCCTTCAATGTAGAAGCTGCCACATCATGTGTTATCCTGATTTTGTTTCCACAATATTCAAATTGCTTCTTCCTGACTACTTTCAGTATTTTCTCCTTGACCTGGGAACTCTGGAATTTGGCTATAATATTCCTAGGAATTTTTTGCGGGGGATCTTTTTGAAGAGGTGATCAGTTAATTCTTTCAATTTCAATTTTGCCCTCTGGTTCCAGAATATCAGGGCAATTTTGCTTAACAATTTCTTGAAAGATGGTGTCTATGCTGTTTTTTTGATCATGACTTTTAGATAGTCAAATAATTTTTAAATTTTCTCTCTTTGATCTATTTTCCAGGTCAGTGGTTTTTCCAATGAGATAGTTCACATTGCCTTCTATTTTTTCATTTGTTTGGATCTGTTTTATAGTATTTTTATTTCTCATAAAGTCATTAGCTTCCATTTGCTCCAATCTAATTTTGAAGGAGTTATTCTCTTCAGTGAGTTTTTGAAATTCCTTTTCCAATTGACAAGTTTGGCTTTTTAAGGCATTCTTCTCCTCATTGGCTTTTTAGGCCTCTTTTGCCATTTGAGTTAGTCTATTTTTTAAGGTGTTAGTTTCTTTAGTATTTTTTGGGTCTCCTTTAGCAGGCTGTTGACTCACTTTTCATGATTTTCTTGCATCATTCTCATTTTCTCTACTTCTCTTACTTGTTTTTCAAAATCCTTCTTGATGGCCTGTGACCAGTTCATATTTTTCTTGGAAGCTTTTAATGCAGGAGTTCTGACTGCATTGTCTTCCTCCTATTCCATGCTTTGATTCTTTTTGTCCCCAGAAAAGGATTCTATGGTCTGTTTGTACTTTCTCTGCTTGCTCATATTGCCAATCAATTCCTTGACTTCTGAGCTCTTTGACACAGTATAACTTTGCTTCCAGAATGTAAAGAGCTTTGTCTCAAATTGCTGGGGTATTTGTAGCTGCTGGAGCTATTAGGAGGGTGCCTTTTCTACAGCCCCCACAAGCTCTGGCTCACTAGCCACATAACCCAGGAACACCACCCAAGACTGTGATCCAGATCCAAGGAGATTAAAGCAAGAATGAATGCCCTCTGAATGGTCACTTGGTCCCCTTACAATCTGCAGGCCAGGAGCTTCTGAGACAGCAACATGGCACAGCCGCCGTGCCTCTGCCACTTCTTGCCCCAGGGGCAGGGACCGTACTGTGCTCTTCTGTCCACCCCTAATCCAACAGAGTTCCACACTGACCTTTTACTTTGTCTTTGGCATTTATAGATTGAGAAGTCTGGAAACCACCACAGCTGCTGGTGATTCACTTTCTTGAAGACTGCTCTGGCCACTGCTGGTCCATCCTGGGGCTGAAACCACGTGGCTCACACAAGACTGTTTGGGCTCCCAGCCCATGATAAACCCTTCCTGTTGGCCTGCTGGGCTGCCCTCAGGGGGAGATTGTTTATCTCTGTCACTTTGTGGGTACTGTAGCTCTAATATTTGTTTAGAGTCATTTTTTACAGGTATTAGAGGTGGTGGGAGCTGTAGCTGTGTAGAGAGCCTGTTTTTACTCTGATATCTTGGCTCCAGCACACCCCCCCCAAAGCCTTTTTAAAGAGGGTTCAGGGAAGCAGAGACAAGATGGCAGAGTAGAAACAGCACTTCGAAGGTACTCTGACTCATACCACCTCCAAACAATGTGAAAAGGGAACCTGAACAACTTCTGGAGCCCCAGCACCCACAGAATGACACAGAGAAGCTAACCTCCTGCTGAGGACAGCCCAGCAGCCCTACAGGGAGCGGCCAGTGCAGCGCTCTGAGAGCGGGCAGCACAGTGCCCTGGGAACTGACAGTGCAGCACTCAGGGTGCTGAGTCCAGGCCTACCTGAGCTGAGGTGTTAGCCCCAGGGCAGCTGGGCCAGCAGCCACTGGAGGGACCCCAGAACACCAGCAGCTGTAGGGATTCCAGAATTATCAGCACAGATATGCCTAGGACAAAGTGAGAGGTTAGTGCCCTATGGACTTTGGGACCAGTATTTGGGGAATGCGTTGGCTTCCTCCCCTGGGGGCAAAAAGCTGCTGAAGAAATGCAGCACAGAGGCCATTTTGCAGTTTCAGTGGCAGCTCCAGCTCCTGGTCTGCAAACTGTAGAGAGATCCAGCAATCAGTCTGGGGTTAATCTCTCTTGCTTTAACCTGCTTGGATCTGGATTGTGGTCTTGGGGGGAGGTCTGGGGTGGGTATCCAATTTGCCAGAGTGGGTGGAGGCTTTACAGAGGCCACCCAACCTCCAGAAGTTGTGAAGACCCCAGCGTTCAGGACAGAAGCTCTACTGTCTGGTGGCAGAGTCCTACTGTGGTAACAAGCCCCAAAATCAAGTAATTAAGTGGCAATATGCCTAGGCAAAGGAAACAAAATAAACAGAAAAATACAACTTTAGACTCCTATTTTGGGGGCAAAGAGGATCAAAGCATAGAACAGGAAGAGGACTGTGAGATCAGAACTCCTGCACCAAAAGCCCCAAATGAAAATACAAGCTGGCTACAGGCCATAGAGGACCTGAAGAAGCAGATAAGAGAAGTGGGGGGGAAATTGGGAAGAGAAATGAGAAAGAGGCAAGAAAAGTATGAAATGACAGTCAACAGCCTGACTGAGGAAAATAACACCTTTAAAAATAAACTAACTCAAATGGCAAAAGAGGCTCAGAAAGGCAATGAGGAGAAGAATGCCTTAAAAAGTCTAATTTGCCAGATGGGAAAAGAATCTCAAAAGCTCACGGAGGAGAATCATTCCTTCAGAGTTAGACTGGAGCAAATGGAAGCTAGTGACTTTATGAGAAATCAAGATGTTGTTAAACAGATCCAAACAAATGAAAGAATAGAAGGCAATGTGAAATATCTCATAGGAAAAACCACTGACCTGGAAAATAGATCCAGGAGAGATAATTTTTAAATTATTGGACTACCTGAAAATCATGATCAAAGAAAGAACCTAAAAATCATCCTTCAAGAAATTCTCAAGGAAAATTGCCCTGATGTTTTAGACCCAGAGGGGGAAATAGAGGTTGGAAGAATCCACAGATCACCTCCTGAAAAAGGTCCCAAAAAGAAAACTCCCAGGAATATTATGGCCAGGTTCCAGAATCCTCAGATCAAGGAGAAAATACTCCAAGCAGCCAGGAAGAAACAATTCCAATATTGTGGAAACACAATCAGAATAGCCCAGGACCTGGCAGCTTCTACACTGAGGGATTGAAGGACATGGAATATGATATTCCAGAGGGCAAAAGAGCTGGGAATGAACCCAAGGGTCACCTACCCAGCAAAATTGAGTATTTTGTTTCAGGGGAAAATATGGTCATTCAGTGGAATAGAGGACTTTCAAGCATTCTTGAGGAAAAAACCAGAGTTGAATAGAAAATTTGACATCCAGACACAAGAAGCAAGAGATGCCTGAGAAGGTAATCAAGGAAAAGAAATCAAAAGGAACTTATCAAAGTTGAACTATTTACATTCCTACATGGAAAAACAATTAACTGTGTCTGATGAAACCTTTCTCGTTATGAAAATAATCGAAGAAGGGTATATGGACATATGAATACATATGTGAATGTGTGTATATATGTTTACAAGTATACATGGATAGAGGGCACAGCTTGAATTTGGTGGGAAGGGATGATACTTAAGGGGTGAAGTTAAGAGGTAAGAGGGGAAAGTGACAAGAGGAGATAGGGAGAGACAGGGTAGGGTAAACTATCTTATGTAGAAGAGGCAAGGGGAAGTACTTGCAGGGGAGGGGAAGAACAGGCAGGCAAAAAGGCAAAACCTTATTCTCATTGAATTTGGCTCAAGGAGAGAATCACATACATACTAAATGGGATATCTCACCCTGCAGGAGAGTAGGGAGAAGGGGGATGAGAGGGAGGATGATAGAGGGGAGGACGTTCTAGGGGGAGAGGAGGTTGGAAGTACCCACTTTTGAAGAGGGACAGGATCAAAGTAGGGAATGGACCAGGTGGGGGGTGGAATGGGTGGGAGGGAAATATAAGCAGTCTTTTACAATATATCTACTATGGTAATGTTTTGCATAGCTATAGATGTACAACACATACTGAATTGCTTATCTCCCCAGAGGGAGTGGGTGACAAGGGAGGAAGGGAATGGATCTGAAATTCAAAGTCTTAAAATTAAATGTTTCAAATGTAAAAAAAAGCAATTGGATTGTTCCTTCAAGAGCATGTGCCCCTACCAGCATAAATAAATAAAATCCCCTCCCCCCCAAAAAAAAATAATGGAGGAGAGGAAAGAAGAAAGGAAAAGGAAGGAAAGAGGGAGGGAAGGAAGAAAGAGGAAGGGAAGGAATCTTCAAGAGAAGGAATAAAGGAACAAAGGAGGGAAAGAAAGAAGTAGAGAAGAAAAGGAAGAAAGGAAGGAAAGAGGGAAGGAGGGAAGTAGAGAGGAAAGGATGGAAGGAAAGAAAGAAGGAAGACAGGGAGGGAGGAGGTAAAGAAGAAAGGAGGGAGAGAAAGAAGGGAAAGGAAGAGGGAAGGAAAGAGGAAAGGAGGGAAGGAAGAAGGAAAGGAAAGAGAGAAGGAAGGGGGAAGGAAGGAATAAGGGAGAGAAATAAGGGAAGGTAGGAGGAGAAAGAGAGGGAAGAAGGATAAAAATTAATACTTACTTAGGTCTTATGTACCAGGCACTATGCAAAGTTACCGAAGGAAAGATAGATGTCCCATAGAAATAATCTTGCTTAAAGGTTTCTAATCTGGGGGGGGGGGAGGGAGGGAGAAAGGGAGAGGGAGAAAGGGGAAAGGGAGGAGGGGACAGAGGGGGAAAAGAGGGGAGAGAGAGAGAGAGAGAGAGAGAGAGAGAGAGACCTTCTCAGAATAATGTTCCAATCCTCTCATTTTACAAATAAGGAAATTGAGACCCAGAGAAGTAAGGAATAAATGATGGACTTTGGAATCAAATGCAGGTCCTCTGAATACTGTGAATACTTTTCCCATTGCAGCAAGAGAGTCCTTTTATTTTCATTTCCCTGTTCTCTTGGCTATGCAGACTGAAGTTGTCTGAGTTAGTGAGAAATTTTTTAAAATCAGGTACTTTTAGCCTATAGGGAAATTTGAGAGAACAACTTACACATGAATGCAAAAATCATTTAAAAGTTTTAAATAAAGAATAAAATGAACATAAAAAATTTTTAAAAAGAGGGTTCAGAAACTCACCTGGTTTTGGAAGGAGTTTTTGTTCTGCCCTCCAGCCTTCTAATCAGAGGAGAGAGGCAGTTGAGTGTACCGATTAGGTTGTTGGTGTTGGTGTTCAGTTATTTCAGTCTTTTCTTATTCTTTGTGACCCCATTTGGAACGTTTTTGGCAAAGATACTGGAATGGTTTATCATTTTCTTCTCCAGCTAATTTAAAAAAGAGGAAACTGGAGTAAACAAGGTTAGGTGACTTGCCCAGGGTTGTACAGCTAGGAAGTGTCTGAAGCCAAATTTGAACTCAAGAAGAATAGTCTTTTGAACTCCAGGTTTGGTACTCTATTCACTGCACCACCTAGCTGCCCCCATCTAAAAGAATAGCAAACTATATAGTATAAGATAGCTTAGCACAGTATACTATAGTATAGGGTAGCATAGCATAACATAGTATAATATAGGAGTATAAAGTATGGCATCTTAAAGAATAGCATAGTATATTGCATAGCCTAGCATAGCATGGCAAAGCATAACTTAAGCTTAGTATAGTATAGCATAGTACAGTATGTTGGGTTGTGTAATATAGCATAGTATCACATAGTATAGTACATAGTATAACATGAGACAGGATAATATAGTGTATTACATAACATAGCATATTATAAGGCATTTATTATGTCAGAATTATAAGAGATATATAACAAAGGTATGATAAATGATATATTAAGTTGGTATAAGTCATTTACTGTGTCAGTGTATTATGGCATTTTACTTGCAAGTAAAACACTTATGCTCCCATAATAAACATCATATTATGGGAGCTAGGTACCATACTATGGGAGCTAGGTAGCACCATAGTACGTAGAGTGCCTTGTCTGGAGTCAAGAAGACTCATCTTCCTGAGTTCAAATCTGACCTCGGCCACTTCTTTGCTGTGTGATGCTAAGCAAGTCAGTTTTCTCATCGGTAAAATGAGCTGGAGAAGGAAATGGCAAACCACTCCAGTATCTTTCCTAAGAAAACCCAAAATGGGGTCATAGAGAGTCAAATATGACTGGACAACAACAACAAAAAAAGCTTCAAGAGGCTTACATTCTTTTATCTATCACTGTGTAATAGAATAAAACACACTAGACCTAGAGTTGAGGGGGTTGAGGAACCCTGGGTTCAATTTCTAATTCCTACATTTATTAGCTGGATGACTTCAGGCAAGAGACTTTACCTTCTTAAATTTCTTCCTTTGTGGTTAAAAGGGGGGTTACAGTATTTGTATGACTTCTAGGCTTACAACATTATTGTGGGGGCAGCTAGGTGGCACAGTGAATAGAGTACCAGCCCTGGAGTCAGGAGGACCTGAGTTCAAATTTGGCCTCAGCCACTTAACACTAGTCGTGTGATCTTGGGAATGTCACTTAACCCCAACTGCCCTGCCCGCCCCCCTCCAAAAAGGAAAAAAAAAAAAACATTATTGTGAGCAAAGTACCTCCCACAAGAAAATTCAATATAAATCCTTGTATGTTCTCCAGAACCCAAAAAGTAAACATTTTATCAATGTTTGTTCAACTGAGCTCTTCATAGAAACAATACCAACTACCCAGTTATCATTTTAACTAGTTATGTGGAACACAGCTGAGAACAAAAATAGGCCAAGAACCTAGAAATTACTTGAAAAGACCTTTGAGTACTGGGGACAATAGTCATCATAAAGCCCACATACCTTACTCTATATAAGATGGAACAACTCTCAATTCAAGCCTTTTGGGTAAGAATCAAGTAGGATTATATTCATAAAGTACTTAGCACAGTGCCTGGCACATAGTAGGCATTTAATAAGCGTTTATTTACTTCCCTTTCCTTCACTCATTTTGTATGTTCTTCTGTTTTCTGACCCCTTATAGCTATTCCTTAGCTTCAAAAAGAAAACTAATTTAAAACATTGAAGACCATAGAAAGACCATAAAAAAATATGACTGAGCATAAGGGAAGACTTAAAAGAATCACCAACTAGAAAAGGACAGCAGTCCAGATCTGTTTAATTTAGACAGAAGCTGGAGCCTACATTTCAATGTGTCCTGAAACTTTCTACTACAAAAAAAGAGCAACAAATAATTTTTCAAATGATGATCCTTAGTCATCAAAAAAAGCTATTGACATGTATTAAATTAATTGGGGCAGCTAGGTGGCACAGTGGATAGGGAGTTGAACTTGGGAAACAGGAAGAATTCAGTTCAAATTTTGACTCAGAAACTTACTATTTGGGAAATTCCTGGGCAGGTTATCTATTATAAAGCCAAGTACATGCAGCTTTCCAGAGGACTGCTTCTGTGAACAGCTTTCAAGTTTCTGATTACACAGTTTAGTGAACTCTCTATTCAGTAACAAATTAAGGCAAAACATTCATAAAAATTAAAATACAGCATTTACAATGTTTGGCTTGATAACGTATCACTAAAGTGGTAACATAGTTTTCACCATATTTAAACAAAGGCAAGTCTCCTTAATTGACACAAAGTACAGAGGTCAAAAGTTTTCCACCCTTAGGTCACATAGTCTTAATCTCTTCAATCAAAAAGTCTTCTTTCTTCTTAATTGGAGATTAGTTTCCAATGATCCTTAACTAGCAAGTCCTTAACTCAATCCTCTAAATGTAAAGGTCAAAGATCTACACCCCTAGTAAATCATGATCTTCTCAGTTTGCATTAAATACCCAAGGAGAGGTCTTTTCATCTTGACTCTAGATTGGCTCTCCACTTCCATGGTTCCCCTTCCATGGTCCCAGTCCTGCCAGAATCTATCTCACTGTCACCTGGGTTCAAAAGTAGATAGCTCTCAGTTCTTTGTGAAGTTACTCACCCAGTTTCCATTCCACACTGAAGCTCACAATATCTGGTCCACCTCAAGTCCTTCACAGTTTCTGTTTCTGGGAAGACAAAGCTTAACAAAGCCACCATAACATTCATGCACATTTGCCGGCATCCTCATCAATTCACTTTCTGCCTGTAAAATCAACTCAGATCCACCAATAAGGTCTAAGAACTCAATACATCTGTATAGTCCCAGGACCTCTGAAATCATCACCAAGACTCTCCTCCAGGATTTCTGTAAAGATACAAAAAGAAAATCCCTCTTTCAGGGATTCTGAACTAGCAGCAAGGTCCCAGGGCTTCCATACCAACAGCACTGTCCTCTAACAGCAGACAAATCTGACAAACTAACATCAAAACAGACAGACAAAGTACCAACACCATAGCCATGCTTCCTCCAAGTTCTCCTCTCTTCTCATTTCTCAGAAGTTCTCAATTCAATTCTCAGAAGAAGTTCTCAGGAGCAGTTCTGACACCACAAGTTATTTTCTCCATTCTATTCTCAATTCGTAGCAGAAGTTCTCCTAAAGCACAGACTTGACCATGCTATTCACCTGTTCAGATTCCACTGGCTCCCTATTTCCTCCAGAATCAAATAAAAACTCCTTTCTCTGACATTGGAAGACCTTCATAACCTGGCTCCAAATTATCTTTCCAGGTGTGTTATATGTTATTCCCCATCAGCACTCTACAATCCATTCAAACTCATCTTGCTATTCCTCACACATGAAATTCCATCTTTCACCTGCATGCCTTTGCACAAGCTACTTTCTATGTCTGATACATAGTCACTCATCTCTATCTCTTAAAATTTCTAAATGATTTTCAAAGTTCAGATGAAACATCACAAGACCTTTCTGGTTCTCTTGCACCATAGCTGCAAGTGTCTCCTCCCTATACTTGTACAAACACATGTTGTCTCCCCCAAAAGAATGTAAGCTCCCTGAGGTCATGGATTTGTCTTTTGGTCTCTAGCACCTAGTATAGTGTAGTGTCTGACACATAGTAGATTTTTGTGTGTGTGAAGCAATTGGTGTTAAGTGACTTGCCCAGGTCCACACAGCTAGTAAGTGCCAAGTGTCTGAGATCACATTTGAACTCAGGATCTCTTGACTCCAGGGTCAGTGCTCTATCCACTATGCCCCTTAGCTGCCCCACATCATAGATTCTTAATAAATCCTTGTGGTTTAATTGATTGTTGATTCCAGAAAGATTTCCATCAAAACTATCTTTAAAATAAAAACAATGTTGATACTTAAAGGAATAAGTTTTAGTTACCTAAATAATTCACGTTGTAAAAAACATTTCATTCCTTGATGATATGAATAAATGAATTAATACTTTATGTTCCTGCATCTATACATACAAAGATGGCACATCTGAGATTCATATACATATTTAATCATAGCTAAATTACATGTAAGCATTAAAGTTCCACCATACCAGCCTTACCAAAGCATCCATGACACATGGTTCTTTGCTTTGGTAGCTCCTTTTAGAATCTGTAAGTCCTTCTTTTAGCCATCACATATTGTTAATAGACTTTTTATTTAATAAGAATTTTTTATTATTGAGCGGTAATAATATACATTTATTTAGAATATATCTTATAATTGTTGTTTTTGTTCAGTCACGTCCAGCTCTTAGTGACCCCATGGCCATAGCATGCCAGGCTTTTCTATCCTTTATTATCACTTGAAGTCTGTCCAAGTTCATGTTCATTGTTTCCATCACACTATATATCCATCTCATCCTCTGTCATCCCCTTTTCCTTTTGCTTTCCATCTTTCCCAACATGAGTATTTTTCCAATGAGTTTCATCTTCTCATTATGTGGCCAAAGTATTTTAAGTTTCATCTTCAGTATTTGACCTTCCACAGAATAACCTGAGTTAATTTCCTTGTATATTATTATATATAAAATATTATAATATACATTCATTCATTGTAGCTGACACAACGCTTTATATACACTGTCCAATTCACTTAGACAAGTACTTATTACATGCATATACCACTATGCTAGGAGCTAGGGACACAAAAACAACAAAATAGTCCCTGTCCTCAGGGAGATTATAATCTCTTGGGGCAGATACAGCATACAGGTGAATAAGTAAATGAAAGATAATTTTGGGAGCAAGAAGGCACTACCAACTGGGACAAAAGGGGGATTTAATGAAAGTAATACTCAAGCCTGGCTTTAAATGAAGATAATTATTCTGAAAGGCAGAGATGAGGAAAAGTATGGAGTAAATGAGAGAAGGATGGAGTATTTTAGCTTGTGAAAATAGCTAGTGATTCACTTTATCTGATAGAGTATGTGAAATAAGACTTTTTTTTTAAAAAAGCAAATTAGAACAATATCATGGCTATCTCATTTTATCCCCACAACAGCACTATGAACTTGGTCAGAATCATCAAATATTGTCAACTCCATTTTACAAATGGAAAAACTGAGGCTTAATAGTTAAGCAACTTGTCTAAGATCTTGAAGCTAACTAGTAGGACTGGGACAAAAATTCAAGCACAGTATTTATTAGCTTTTTCTTCATCTATTACGTTGTATATCCTTCCCTCTATAGATGTGCAGGCCAGTGAGGTTGGTTTTCACTCATCATAAGCTGGGTATTTGCTGGTGAGCTACCTTTGATCTAAGTCTATTGGTTGCAATTCTATGAGCCAACAGAAACAGTTTTAGGTGCCTTTCCATGTACTTTCGAATAGTTTCATTTTCTGCTTGCCAAAGATAATTGCTCTTGCTAAATGACATTTGCACAGACAAAAAGTGGTCATTAAATAATATAACCCCCTGGCACTTGCTCCTACAAGTACTCACTTACACATGAAATTAACTTCTTTTCAGGGATATATATGTTCTTGGTTTTTTGGGGGGGAATCATTTTAGCCTCCAGAAGCTTGGGTTGGTTTATTTTTTTAAAACAACAACCTTTTTGCAGTAGACTCATACCTACTCATTCCAAATTTCTTAAAGGTAAACAAAGGAATAGACAATTTAGAAGGTAAATTCCAGAGGTTATCAATTAAGCCTATTTAATTTGTAGAGAATTTAGCATAGAAGTGATAAATTTTTATATGCAAATGTGTGCTTCCAAAATATGATACCATAATGGAAATTGGAGAATATTGTGCAGGATAGAAGCAACAATGGTTGGAATGGGGGCAGAGTCAAGATGGCGGAGTAGAAACAGGAATTCTGCACCATTCCAGCTCCTACCACCTCCATTTCATGTAAAAAAAATTACTCTAGACAAACTTTGGAGCTCCAGAGCCCACAAAATGACACAGGGAAGCTAACCTCCTACTGAGGACAGCCTGGCAGGCTGACAGCAAGCAGCCAGCACAGCATTCTGGGAGTCAAGCTCAGCCCCTGCTCAAGCCAGAGGTCTTAGTCCCAGGGCGGTCTGACTGGCCACCAGCTGGAGGGACTTCAGATCATCAGCAGCTGTGGCAGTTTCCAGAATTATCAACCCATAGATGCCAAGGACAAAGTGAGAGGTCAGGGCAGTGTGGACTTTGGGACCTGGGAATTCACAGTGCATTGGCTTTTGCCCCTGGGGTGAGAAACAGCTGAGGTTCAGCAACTGTAGAGCCACTGGCACATGGAAGGTTCAGCTTCTGGCCTGCAGACTGTAGGGGGATGAAATGACCAGTCTGAGGGGTAATCACTCTTGCTTTAACCTGCTTGGTTCTGAATTATGGTCTAGGGTGGAGGTCCTGGGGTGTGAGACCAGCTTGGCAGAGCATGTGGAGGCTTCAGAGAGGGTACCCAATTAATACCTTCAGCAGCTGAGAAAACCCCAGCATTGGGTTTCCCCTGTCTGGTGGCAGAGTCCTACTGTAGCAAAAAGCACAAAAGTCAAGTAATTGAGTGGCAACATGAGCAGGCAAAGGAAGCAAACCAAGCAGAACAATCCAACTTTACACTCCTATTTTGGGGACAAAAAGGATCAAAGCATGGAACAGGAGAAAGACAATGAAGTCAGAACTCCTGCACCAAAAGCTTCCAAGAAAAATACAAGCTGGCTACAGGCCATAGAGGAGCCTAAAAAGGATTTTGAAAACCAAATTAAAAAGTGGAGGAAAAATTGGGAAGAGAAATGAGAAAGACGCAAGAAAATTATGAAATGAGAGTCAACAACCTGACTGAAGAAAATAACACCTGAAAAAATAGACTAACTCAAATGGCAAAAGAGGCTCAGAAAGGCAACGAGTAGAAGAATGCCTTAAAAAGCCAAATTTGCAAGATGGAAAAAAAATCTCAAAAGCTCACTGAGGAGAATCATTCCTTCAGCATTAGACTGGAGCAAATGGAAGCTAGTGACTTTATGAGAAATCAAGATGCTGTTAAGCAGATCCAAACAAATGAAAGAATAGAAGGCAATGTGAAATATCTCATGGGAAAAACCACTGACCTGGAAAATAGATCCAGGAGAGAGAATTTTTAAATTATTGGACTACCTGAAAGCCATGATCAAAGAAAGAACCTAGAAATCACCCTTCAAGAAATTCTCAAGGTAAATTGCCCTGATGTTTTAGACCCAGAGGGCAAAATAGGGGTTGAAAGAATCCACAGATCACCTCCTGAAAAAGGTCCCAAAAAGAAAACTCCCAGGAATATTATGGCCAGGTTCCAGAATCCTCAGATCAAGGAGAAAATACTACAAGCAGCCAGGAAGAAACAATTTCAATATTGTGGAAACACAATCAGAATAGCCCAGGACCTGGCAGCTTCTACATTGAGGGATTGAAGGACATGGAACATGATATTCCAGAGGGCAAAAGAGCTGGGATTGAAGCCAAGGGTCACCTACCCAGCAAAACTGAGTATCTTGTTTCAGGGGAAGATATGGTCATTCAGTGGAATAGAGGACTTTCAAGTATTCTTGAGGAAAAAAACCAGAGTTGAATAGAAAATTTGACATTCAGATACAAGAAGCAAGAGAAGCATGAGAAGGTAAACAGGGAAAAGAAGTTATAAGGAACTTATTAAAGCTGAACTATTTACATTCCTACATGGAAAAACAATAATTGTAACTGATGCAGGGGCGGCTAGCTGGCGCAGTGAGTAGAGCATCAGCCCTGGAGTCAGAAGGACCTGAGTTTGGTTCTGGCCTCAGACACTTAACGCACACACAAACAAAAACCTAGCCATGTGACCTTGGGCAAGTTACTTAACCCCAATTGCCCTCCAAAAAAAATTGTAATTTATGAAACTTTTCTCAGTAGGAGAATAATTGAACGGAATAGAAATCTCTATGTATGTGTATACATGGGCATATATGTATACATATGTGAATTGTGTATATATGTGTACAGGTAGACATAGATAGAGGGCACAGGACCAATTTAATTGGAAGGGATGATATTTAAAAGGTGAAATTAAGAGGTGAGAGAGGAATATAATGAGAGGAGATCGGGAGAAACAGAATGGGGTAAATTATCTCATATAGAAGAGTAAGGGAAAATGGTTACAATGGAGGGGGAAGAACAGGAAGGCAAAAGGGAATTGGTCAACCTTATTCTCATTGAATTTGGCTCAGAGAGGGAATGACATGCATACTAAATAGGGTATCTCAAACTACAGGAGAGTAGGGGGAAAGACGATGAGAGAGGGGATGATGAAAGGGAGGGCAGCAGGCTGGGGGGGCGGGGAGGGAAGTTGGAAGTACCCACTTTTGAAAAAGGACAGGATCAAGGTAGAGAATAGAACAAGTGGGAGGTGGGATAGGAGGGAGGGTAATATAGTCAGTATTTTACAATATATCTACTATGGTAATGTTTTGCATAGCTACACATGTACAACATATACTGAATTGCTTATCTTCCCAGTAAGGGTGGGTGACAAGGGAGGAAGGGAATGAATCTGGAATTCAAGGTTTTAAAATCAAATGTTTAAATATATATATATATATACTCTTATCAATATTATTTTACATGTAACTAGGAAATAAGATAGGGCACTGGGACATAGAGATCCACTGTGCCCTACTGGAGAGTCGGAGGGGGTATGGGAGAAGATATGGGAGAGAATGGATTAGAGGAGGGGATATCCAGTGGGATAGCTATTTTGGGGTGGTGGGTAGGGGCAAAACGGGGAGAAAATTTGTAACTCAAAATCTTGCGGAAATGAATAATGCAAACTAGAAGTTAATAAAGTGTTTGATTAAAAAAATAAATCAATAATAGTTGGAATGAGACAGCATAGAAAAAGGAGCCCACCCATTATGAGATTACAAACTTGAGAAGCAAGTGAGAGAATTTCTAGTGATCAGGAAAAGAAAAAAAGGTATTGACAAGCTCTCACAAATCCCCCTTATATCTCTTCCATCCTGAATGTTTGACTGTCAATTCTATATACAAATGGTAAAAAAAGAAAAAACTACCTTTGTAATATATTTCCACTGACTCACACCCACCATGCATTGCCATTGTTCATTGCCATTTAGTACATGATTTTGTTTATTTTTTTTTTTTACTATAAGGGAAAACCAGGTGGGGGAGTATGTAAAAGCAGTAGGCATCAATAAAATTGAGAAAGAGGCTCTCTCTCTCTCTCTCTCCTTCTCTCTCTCTCTCTCTCTCTCTCTCTCTCTCTCTCTCTCTCACACACACACACACACACACACACACACACACACACACACACACACACACACATTGAGATAGAGAGGCCGAGACAGAGAGGAGTAAGATAGATAATGGATGGATACATACATACATACACATATATGTAAATAACCAAGAAACAAATAACACTAACATTTATATAACACTTTAAAGACTGCAAAGTCTGTGGGGTAGGCCCTATTATCCCACATTTTATAGATTTTATAGGTACCCATTTTATAAAACCATAACATCACCCTCACAATCCCTAGCATTTATATAGCACTTTAAGAGTTGCAAAGCCTATGATGTAGGCATTATTATTATTATCTCCATTTTATAGCTGAGGAAACAGACAAACATTAAGTGATCTGAGGTAATATTTGAACTCAGATCTTCCTGATTCCAAGTCTCATGCTGTATCTACTGAGACACCTAGCTACCTAGGTAGCATAGTGCATTTTTTTAAAGGGTAGTCTCCTGAAAAGAAAAAAATGAGGTTATACAATTATTACTTGAAAGAAAGAAACATATCCTTTAATTTTGGCAATGTGGTACTAACATTGACCAATATATTAGATCAGAGTCTGATTTTTCTTTCTCTTTGTTGACTTCACTTACAATGCCTGTAATTGAATTTCTGCAGCAGTTGCAATGCCTGGCAGCCACATACTGTCAATAAAGAAGATAGGTGTTAAAAAGATAGACCTTTGTTCCAGGAAGAAACTTAGAGCTATTTAAAGTTATGTATAATTTAAGTTGCACTAAAGATATTGTCAAAGAAATGTCCAATCTCCTCCAGGCTAAATTCCTAACTCATCTCCAAAGCATTTTCCTATACCACAGAAACCTCTTTATCCTGGAAGCTCATTTCACCCTCACTTTTCAAACTGAAACTCCCTTCTACCCTTTTACTTGGCTGGTTCCTCTTAGAACCTCCACTTTAATGAGGAGACCAAAGCCAACGACGTCTTCATTCCACTCCAGGCTGTTCTCTTAACTCTAGATTATCTCTACCATCTTGTCCTCTGCCCCATGCAGAGTCTATTAATCTTCCCTTCCCTTTTCAGCTCCCTTCGATGTGTCATCTTCCTCCTATGTCTTTCTGCTTGTTTTGGTATTTTCAGTCCTTAGTACACTGAATGGAACATAACAAGCTTTTTAAAAATGCTTCTCAACTTAACTTGAAATGTATGTCTGGAAGAAGCAGTGGACAAGTCATGTGATATAATTGAGAAATAACCAATGTGTCAGGAAATCTAGAGGAAGGTGCTCAGCATGTTGATGGGATTCCCTGTGGAGGATTGATATAGGAGGAAGTGCACAACAACTACATAGGTCAAGAAGTACAGATAGGCTGTGGTATGCACTGTTGGAGGGAGTTTCTACATCACTGAAATCACAGATGCATCAGTTTCAAAACATGGCAAAGACTGACTCAGGTATTTATCAATGTATTTGCGTTTTCAGTTGTGATTGGCATAATTTTTCCTGATCACTAGGAACCCTCTCACTTGCCTCCCAAGTATACACTCTCATACTGTTTGGACTCCTTACTCTGCCTCACTCTAACTAAATTTTGCTTCCTTTCTTGTTCAATGTTCTCCAATTTCCATTATGGGATCATAATTTAGATACATGCATTTGTTCATTAAACAATGCTAAATTCCCTACAAATTCAATAGACTTAATTAGTGACCTCTGGAATTCACATCCTAAATGATATATCTCTTTATTTTATTATCCCAAAGTCTAATCCCTCCTTCTAATCCCTCAAATATAGTATCAGCTCTTACCTAGATTACTAGTCTTCTTCTATCCTTCCTACTTATCCCTCTGAATCCTCTCACTGATAAAAAAAAATAATATCCCATATAATTGTCAGTCATCAGATTCACCCAACAATTCCACGGATAGACATTTATTAAGATGCCTAGCATGAGCAAGGCTCTATGCTATACTATGGCAAAAATCTAATGACTCCTGCCCTAGAGGAGTGGAGATGGAGGAAAGCAGAGAGGAGGTTACTGCATTTTTATTTACATAATAGACAAGTAAATACAAATAATATATAAAGTAATTTCACAAAGGAGAAGGAGGAAAGACTTAGATCAGGAAAGGCCCCCAAGTAGGAGACAATACTTCCACTATGTTTTTAAAGAAGCTAGGGACTCTTTCTTTTAGTTGTAGAGGAAGGGTGAGTGCATCCTAGACATGTGGAACTACATATGCAAAAGTTACAGAGAGGAGAAATGTCAAGTGCCATGAACAGCTGGCATGCATACCTCAGATGTGCCTCTGTGACTTTATCTTCTGGATCTGTTCCCCAATACTGCCTCCCAGATGAGGATATCTATGTAATCCAGGCCATTGGAACATCTTCAATAAGCCTTCATCACAACTCCTCTGTCCCTCCTATGCCCCACCCTCCAGCCTCCTGAACCTTAGCTATCTCTCTCCCAATCCTTGTCAGTCAACTCTACCTGTGACCATCCCAGTGGACCTGAGTTGGAATCACCATAAATTGGGCATTGAACTGCTCTTCATTTCTTCTGTTCTCTTGTCACAACCTGGTCATTTTTCTTCTTGACTCATGTGGAGGAGTCTACTGGTCCCCAGAGAACAGGACTAGAAGCAATGGTAAACGTGGTAGAGAGGCAGATTTGTGGTTAGAGGTAACAAAAATGTCCTAACGTTCATAGTTATCCAAAAGTGAAGTGTGCTGCCTTGGGAAGACTGCTAAGCATCACTTGTTGGGATGCAATAGGGAGAAATCCTGCTTTGGGACTGACCTATATGTCCTCTGAGGTATTTTCCAGTTCTGAAATTCCATCATTCCATGAACTCACATTGACTAACAAGGTCTTATTGAAAACCTTTCATATCTCACTTTTATTTTGTGAAAGTCTTAACCAATTATAAAAGGCTTTCACCAAAACATATCCAACAACCTACGATTCTTTCCCCAAAGTCCACATATAACAGTTCACATTTTGATAGCTACTTGTGCTTAACTAAACACCTTCCGTGCATTTGCTTTTTTTCTTTTACCACAACAGAGAGGTAGATAGTGCCACGTTTATAAATAAGAAAGTAAAGGCTCAGAGAAACTAAGATGTCTAAAAAAATATCAACATGCAAAGTATGATGAAGAATCATTAAACAAGCATTTTTAGGTGCTAGCTTTGTGCCAGACACTGTGCTATGTTCTAAAAATACAAAGAAAAAGTAAAAACTGTCCCTGCCCTCGAGGAGCTCCCTTTCTAATGGGGAAGACAAAATGCACATAAATATGGAGATATACACATATCTAATGGGGAAGGCAATACAGACATAAACACAAGATACAGAGAAGATGGGAGTTAATCTTAGAGATCAAGGCTGGGGCGGGGGGGGGGGGGGTTTGAGAAAGCTTTTTAACAGAGGGTGGCAATTGACCCTGATTGTTGAGTTTCCCTTGGTCATCTCATTTACTTTGACTGTATATCTGCTCTGGGTTTCAAGCTTTGAAATACCCTATTTCACTTCTGAGGAGAGTTCTATTTCACAAATAAAGGTGCTAAAAGGGGTTATTTCAAAGCATAAAGTATTCCAGATCTCATAGGTGCTTATAGGAATACAGAGCTCCCTGAACAGATGGGATTTTTTTCTTTTTCTTTTTTTTTTTAATTTTTTATGATTTTAAAACACAAACAGGATCATTTAAGTAGGCTCCCAAGCTCTGATCCTGTTGACACTGACCTCATCACCCACTATGAACTCATTGCCTCATCCTTCCCTGCCCTTTTTCCACCTTGACAGGAGTCACACTTTAACCAGAAAGACTTGATCCTAACCTCCTTGTCCTCTCTGAACTTTCTTCCTAGCTGGTCAGAGAGGTGACTCCAATCAAGAATCTCCATTTTCCTTGATAAACTGTATTTAATCTACTGATAAGGCCCACAGGCGACTACAATGACTTAGAAGAAAGGAGAGGATCATGGCAGTTTCACTTTCATACTTCTTTCTCCACCACACTTCCTTTATTTTGAACTCAATCACATTGTTCAAAATCATTCACTAAAGTGTGTGAGTCAGCTGAGAGGGCATCCATGACAGTTCATGGAGTTTATACTAACATAGCAGGAGTCTTATTAAATAATTAACCCCAGCCAAAAGCACCAACTTGCACTTTATGACCTCTCCAGCAAAACTTATCAGAAAACAAGTTATAACACTCTGAATTGAAATCTATAAACACAATCTCCATTTTATAATACCCATGACAAGAAGGGAACATTGTCCAGAAAAGAACAAATCTCATTGTAATGAATCATAATATTGCCATCTCTACAGAATTTTCCCCACAACAGCTCTGTGAAGTAGGTAGAATAAGTATGATGTGTGATTAGCCCCATTTTACAAATGAAGAAACTGAGGTTTGGAGAGATTAAACAACTTACCTGTGGTTACACAAATTTTAAGTATCAAAGGCAGAATTCCAACCCTGTTCTCCTGATGTCAAATCTCCAGCTTGATCTACCACTTTTTTTTTTGCTTTTTGGCAGGGGAAAAGAAAAGCAATTGGGGTTAAGTGACTTACCCAAGGTCACACTGACTTACCCAAGGTCACACAGATAGTTTTGTGTTAAGTGGATTTGAACTCAGGTCCTCCTGACTCCTGTCTAGTGCTCTATTCACTGCATCACCTAGCCGCCCCTCTATCTACTACTTTACACTATCCCTCAAGCTTCCTATGCTTCATGCTTCCTATTTCTATTGTGAACCCACAGAGCCTTCTATGAGCAAAGCAGTGTGCTTGGCACTGGAAAACTACCAAAAAAAGAAAAAGTTCTTTTACAAGAAGTCTCAGAGAAGATAGTTGACTATGTGCAATGGGAAGAACTAGGGAGTTCTGGAAGCAGAAGACTTGGGTTCATATCCCATTTCTCATATTGATTACCTAAGTGACCTTGGACAAGTCAATTGTTTTTCCTGTGCCACAGTTTCCACAACTATGAAATAAAAGTGTTGGACTAGGGGGCTTCTACACTTCCTTCCAACTCAAGATATATGTATCAGCAAGCACCCCAATATCCACAGGGTAGCTGCCAATATAGGTTCTTAGATCTGCTTTTCAAAAAGAAAGCAACTCAATGGGTTAACAAGCTTACTTTAATCAAACATATTACCTAGTTCAGGGGAAAAGGTCAGCACCCCGAACTTCAGAGTTACAGAACTTACAGATCAAACAGACAGGCTTCCAAACTGTCCAACCATTATATCAATACCAAATCACAGTTGCCAGAAAGGAAAGCATCAACATCTGGGTTTTCAAAGCCGGGGGGCTCTCAACAACGGCTTCCCAGAGTCTCATCTGGTCAAATCACACAACACTTCTCAAAGTGAGCCCCCAAAGCAAAGCCTCTCCTCAGGGTTTATATAGCCTTCTCCTGACTCAGAGAATGTCACTGCCCAATCACAAAGTATCAAGGTGTAGGCTTTCCTGAAAAACAAGCCTCCCACCACAGGCTCCAGGTGCACTTAAGCTAGGGGCAGGAAGATCTTTAAATTTGCATTTCCATTACATTCGGCCCCAAGATCTTTCTTGCCCATAGCATACACAATTTACATTTGAATTAGCACTAAAACATCTCTTAGGTCACATTTTCCAGGTACATAAGAAAAACACAATATAATCTCAAAATACAATAGTCCAAGTCTTCCACTCATGGGGCAGATGTTAACTCAGTCACTTATCAGTAAAATCAAAAAATAGTCACTCTTAAGTTAACTCAATCAGTTACATCAGTTTTCAAAGTACAAGTCTTCCACTCATGGGGCAAAGTCTTGATTAGCTCAATTAGTCTCTTATCTGTAACAATATCTCAAAGTACAATCAGTCACTTATTCAGTAAAGTCTTACTAAGTATGCCCATTGCATAGACAGTTTACATTTCAATTAGCACTAACCATCCCTTAAGTCATATTTTCAAGGTACATCTAAAGTTACCAAAGTGGCCACTGGGCCTTAAACACAAAATACAAAGCATTATCACATCAATTCCCAAAATACAAAGCATTATCACATAAAGTTCTCTTGGGAGGAGGGGGTTGTCCATCCCATAACACTGCTCCAGCCCCTGCTTTCAAGTCCAGAGAGGGAGCTGGGCAACAAAACCAAAGTGGGGTCCTTGGGGTCCATGGCACTTCACCCCACCCACCAGTCACAAGTCCATCCTCCCCCTGGGTCCCAAACTGTGGGATGCAGCAAGGAAATACAGTCAGTACCCCTGCTTTGCCTCACAGTCCTTATCTTGTCCTGTGGCTGAACTCCAAACTCCTGGGTTCCTTCTCCTCCAGCAGAAGACAGCAGCTCCTGGCTTCTCCACAGGTCTTCATGCAGGCAGCTCACCATTCCTGCTCTCAGCTCAGTGAAGTCAGCATGCAGGCCATTCTCTCCTGCTCCATGGCTCCACAGAATCACAGCTACCACAACTGGGAAACAAACAATTATCCCAGTCCCCATACTTTCCTTTTACCCAGCAGATTCCATCCTCGTCGCCATTTTGTATCAGCAAGCACCCCAATATCCACAGGGTAGCTGCCAATATAGGTTCTTAGATCTGCTTTTCAAAAAGAAAGCAACTCAAAATGGGTTAACAAGCTTACTTTAATCAAACATATTACCTAGTTCAGGGGAAAAGGTCAGCATCCCAAACTTCAGAGTTACAGAACTTACAGATCAAACAGACAGGCTTCCAAACTGTCCAACCATTATATCAATACCAAATCACAGTTGCCAGAGAGGGAAACATCAACATCTGGGTTTTCAAAGCCGGGGGGCTCTCAACAACGGCTTCCCAGAGTCTCATCTGGTCAAATCATACAACACTTCTCAAAATGAGCCCCCAAAGCAAAGCCTCTCCTCAGGGTTTATATAGCCTTCTCCTGGCTCAGAGAATGTCACTGCCCAATCACAAAGTATCAAGGTGTGGGCTTTCCTGAAAAACAAGCCTCCCACCACAGGCTCCAGGTGCACTTAAGCTAGGGGCAGGAAGATCTTTAAATTTGCATTTCCATTACAATATATCATCCTATGATCAATTGTTTGTCAAGAAATGTCAATCACAAAGGACAGTTTAATTCAATTGTTTTGATTAAAGACTCTTTATAACTATCTGGTTTGTTGATTTGTTTTTTGGGGGAGGGAAGAGAAAAGGATTTCCTAGATAATCCTTAAGAGGGACATTTTTCCCTGTGTCCTAGATTAATAATCCTCATCATCCTTCTACTTTAGATAAGACATAGCAATCTCTGGATAACAATATAGAAACTAACAAGACACATGATATATTGAAAAGGAATATTTCACACTCATGATAATGGCTCACATTTCTACAATATATGGTTTCTCCCCATAATGACCCAACCTGGTAAAGTGAATAGGTGCTGAACTTAAAGTCAGGAAGACCTGGATTCAAATCCTACTTCAGACACTAGCTTCATTTCCCTAGGAAAGTCTCTAACCTCTCTGTACCTCAGTTTCTCCTTCTGTAATATGAAGAGGATATCTATGCCTATCTATGCCTCAGTTTCTTCATCTGTAAAATGCAGGAGATGATCAATAAGCATTCTTCTAGCTCTAAATCTATGAGCCTAAGAATTATTATTCTTAATTGACTGATAAGAGAACTGAGGCTTGGAGGGACATCATATTTAAAAAATAACCCCTCCCACCACATGACTAGTAAGAGGCTGAGCCTCAAGCTCAAGGCTTCTGACTCCAAGTCCAGTTTTCTTTCTATTACAACACTTTACTTCTTAATAGAAAAGAATGCAATAGTTATCTAAAACAATGAAAAGTATGTGGCATAAAACATTACTGAAAATGCAGATAAGTAGGGCAGCTTCAAAAGTGACACATTAAATTTATTATATTTGGGGGGAAAAGTAAGCTATACATAATAGAGATCATGGTTTCATATATAATCTTCTTTGATTCATTTTTATATAGAAATTTTCTTTCTTGGTAATTATAAAATTCAGAATAAAAAATAACATCAAAGGAACACATGCATAAAGAAAAAGAAGAAAACATTAGTGAATAATAATTTAGCAGTACTTTGGTGTATTTTTACGTTGCAACTGGGAAACATAACTTCTTACATCCTCCAGCACTGTAGTTTTGATGACTTAAGGGTATTATTAACAGACAGTGTAACAGACATAGCGAATATATGTAAATCTTCTATCACCATATTTCATGCTTCCAAGAACTATGGAAATTTCATTTATTAATTCATTCATTCACAAAATTTTATTATATAGTTACTGTGTGCCAGTTGGTGGTTGAAGGAGAGAGAAAGTGAAAGTCATTGGAATTGGGAAGGTCAAAGAACCATAAACTCTAACTGTTGAAAGGGTCATCAAAGTTCCAAATTTCTAAACTCTGAAAAATACTTTCAAAATGATTTTTATTTTATTTGTAATTTGTCTTATTTGAAATGCTGAAATAACTGAGGTGATCAGAAAAGATACTGAAAAACTTTCTGGTCCATACCATTTCCAAATGTTGGAATTAATTCTGCCCATCCCTTTACTGCCTGTTAGTTTGTTAGTAAATGCAAGATACAGCATATTTTGAGGGGTTTTTGCATTCATTTTTAATCTGTGACTCGTGTCACTTTGAAATCTAAATATCTATTCTTCCAAATGCACAGGAATAAATAATTCAACTGATATGATGTACTACTAAAGAAATGTGGACAACAATGGAGTAATTATCCATATCAAATAATAGCCACCCATGGCAAATAAAATGAATGTATTATATCACTACTAACTGCAAACCATTTCTGACTGTATTTAAAATGAACTTTATAAACACTCTCTTAAGATCTAACCAGTCTATTGGATCTAAATAGCAGAATCTTTGAATGCCAGGGATAGGAGAGTCCTTAGAACAAAAGACAGAATGAGAACAAGCAAATGAGATATGCATGTGTGTGTGTGTGTGTGTGTGTGTGTGTGTGTGTACACATACATCTAAAGCCCCTTAAAATCATAATGTTCTCTATTAATGTTATTTATGATTATTATTGTTCCTATTCAGAATGTCAGAGATGAAAGGGTCCTTAGAAAAAAGAATATAGAATGTCAGTTTAGTAAAGGACCATAGAATATAAACTAATAGAATGACAGGGGACCTAAGACAATGGAATCAATGATGAACCATGAATCTAAAGGACTGATGACCACTTTCTGACAGAGATGATGGAGTCAAAATATGGAATGAAATATGTTTTTTGGATATACACAATGTGGCGATTTGTTTTGCTTGTTTGCTTATTTGTTACAAAGATTTTGTTTTTCTTTTGTGTTGGACTTTTTTTTTCCAATGAGAGGAAGGTTGGAGAAAGAGAAAAATAGAAGTTTGTTCACCAAAATAAATTTACTTTAAAAAAATAGGTGAGGGGTGGCACAGTGAGTAGAGTGCCCGGCTCCGGAGTCAAGAGGACCTGAGTTCAGATCTGACCTCAGACACTTAACACACACAAAGAAAACCTAGCCATGTGACCTTGGGCAAGTCACTTAACCCCAACTGCCCTCCAAAAAAAGCAAAAAAAAATAAAACATATATATATATAGGTGAAAGGAAGGGACCTAAGAACATAGAGTGTGATTTGTGTAGTGGAAAGAGTGGATGAATTTGGAACAAAGTTTAAATTGTGGCTCTGTCACTTATTACTCCTGTAATCTTGGGCAAGTGGCTTAACCTCTGTGGGTCTCAGTCTCCTCATTGGTAAAATGAAGGAAGCTAGATTAAATTACTTCTCAGGGCCCTTCCAGCTCAAAATCTATGATCTCATGCAGTGTGTATTGTGTATTGTGTAGGTTATAGATGAGTTGCTGACCTGAGAAGTTTTAGGTCATACTTAACATTGTATTGAAAAATAGGATATCCCAACACTTTAGAATAAAGTTAGCCTTCCAAAATTAATGTGCTTGCTGCCATATAACTCATAGAATAATTGAGATGGAAAGAATAACAGAAATTATTCCAACCTCCATTTTTCAAAAGAGAAAACTGAAATCCAAAGACACACAATGCCTAAGGAAACACAATGAGTTCCATGACATGGTCAACCTTTCTGTCTTGGTCTCCTGGTCTATCTACTACACCATCCATTAGCCTGTCTTAAATTTACTTTTCTCTTTCCAAGCTGGAACTCTCCCATAAAACAATCAGATATTCAACCCAGGAACCTATGAAATTGACTGAGTTGTTTTCACTTTTCCAAGTGGAGGAGGGAACCAAAGTGACTACCATTTCCAGAGACTGCCTAAGCCTGAGTACTATAGGCTGCTAGGTGGTTCAGTGGACAGCACCCTGGGCCTGAAGTCAGGAAGATACGAGTTCAAATCTAACCTCAGATACTTACTAGTTGTGTAACCTTGGACAAGTCACTTAACCTTTACCTGTTTTAGCTTCCACAGCTGTAAAATGGGGATGGTAATAGCACCTCCCTCCCAGCATTGTGAGAATCAAATAAGATAGTATTTGTAAAACACTTATGACAGTGCCTGATACATAGTAGGTCCTTAATAATTGCTTGTACCTTTCCTTCCCCTCCACTCCTGCTCTCCTCACCCCCATCATGGGGATTTACAAAATCTGCTTTTGAAAGTTTTGCATTCGCCAGAGCTGATAAGTAGATATTGGATAACAGGCAATCACTGCTCAGGGAATTTATAGGAGTCATGCCTCAGGTCTTCATGGTACTAAATTTTACCTCAGATGCCTCTTCCACTTCTGAGATTCTAGTAATAGTTTCTATTATTTAGAGACCCTTAAGAGCATACAAGAAACATTCTTTCAGACCTTGATCTGGGGGCAGTGAAAATCACATTTCCCCAATACTCCAGAGAATGTCTCTATGGCCCCTGGCAAGTAAAGAGCTCTATAATCTTTTTGTTCTTGTCTTCACAAGCGTCCTTTGAAACAGGCTAGTTTACCTACCTCGATGAGCCTAGTCCTGTGGAAATAGAGGGGGCACACTCGATGTCTCTATAACTAGCCTCTGGGTATAGATGTCAGCAAAGAGTAATTTTCCAGCTCTACTAATCCAGGCCAATTACCCAGCAAAGCATGCCTTCTCCCATCCCCTGAGTCACCTTAGTTCCCTGCATGGGAAGGCTTGCTCAGAAGTACTTGGTGACCTCTCATCAGGATGAGCCGAATAGCCTGTGGTGTCACCATGTTCTGCCCCAAACTGGAAAATATCAGTTGTCAGAAAGCTATAATTGGACTCACAGTTTTTCTTCTACATGTGCAGCAAGAAAATAGACTGGCAATTGCTTAACAAAGGTCAAAGGGAAATTCAGCTCTTGTCAGATATTAATTCTTTCTCAGCTTGTTACCTGCCTAGAATTTAGGAAAAATTAGTCTGCTGTGGTATTTTGGGTTCTGTCTTTCTCTGCCTTTCTCTTTCTGTCTTTTTCTTTCTGTCCCTAACCCTGTTTTTCTGTCCTGTCCCTTTCTTTGGCTCTGCCTCTCTGTTTCTGTCTCTCATCTACAATTGTGATTTCATTTGAATTCATATAATTTAGTACCACTTTTCCTGATGTGCTTTTAATTCCTAAAACTCAGAACCTAGAACAAGTAGAACCCCAATAGTCTGGGCTGTCACAGATTCTGCTTTCAAATCAGTTTTATTCAATGAGTATTTCTGTTGCATATTAAAATCACGCATCTAGGACTCACAGGGACCTCGGAAGTCATATAGAGCACTGGATCGAGCACTAGGAGATCTGGAGACCTCAGATACTAGCTATGTGTTCATTCAGTCTTTCTGTGCCTCAGCTCCCTCATCTGTAAAGTAATGGGGTGAGACTCAACACCAGTCTCTGAGGTCTTCTCTAGCTCTAAACCTTTGAACCTGTGAGGCCTGACCTTTATTTGTACAAAAGAAGAGATGATGGTTCTTGCCTAAGGTCACATGGCTAGTACAAAGGTCATATTGGAACCCAAGCCACTGATGCCAAACCAGTGATCTTTCAGTGTCACTGGAATTCAGGTATGGCTGGATTCCTTAATTTCTGAAAATATCAAAAAGCCTATTTAATTTCCAATGGAAAACATACAAGATGGTATTTCTGGTAGATTAGAAGGAGACCTGGATTTGGACTATGAACATCTGGTCTTTGAACCAGATGGTCTTTATGGTCTCTTCCTACTCTGATATTCTTTGATCCTATTATCTAAATCCTCCTAATGACTCTGCCACTCCCCATCTTTCTCTTCCCAGGAAAACATTGAGAAGACATTTTTGAGGGCACTCTTAAGTTGACCTTGATACCAGGTGTCACCACTGCTCTGCTTTGTGGTTGTTCAGTCATTCAGTCATATCTGACTCTTCATGACCTGGCATAGCATGCCAGGCCCTTCTGTCCTTCATTGTCACCTGAAGTCTGCCCAAGCTCATGTCCATTGCTTTCATGACACATCATGTCCCCTTTTCCTTTTGCCTTCAAAGATTCTTTATATCAGGATATTTTCCAATAAGTTCTGTTTCCTCATTATGCAGCCAAGGTATTTAAGATTCAGCTTCAGTATTTGATCTTCCAGTGAATCATCTGAATTATTTTTTTTCAGTATAGACTGATTTGATCGCCTTGCTATCCAAGGGACTCTCAAAAATCTTCTCTAGCATCACAATTCAAAAGAGTCAATTCTGCAACATTCTTCTTTCCTTGTAGTCCAACTCTCACAGTCATACATTGCTACTGGAGAAATCATAACTTTGACTATGCAGCCCTTCGTCACTAAGCTGATGTCTCTGCTTTTTGGTATGCTGTCCAGATTTGCCATAGCTTTCCTTCCAAGGAGCAAGCATTTTTTAATTTCATGGCTGCAGTCACCATCTACGGTGATCTTTGAGCCCAAGAATATAAAATCTGACTCTGCTTCCATTTCTTCTCCCTCCATTTGCCAGAAAGTGATAGGACCAGTTGCCAAGATCTTAGGGTTTTTTATGTTAAGCTTCAAACAAGATTTTACACCCTCCTTTCTCACCCTAGGCTGTGTCTTAAGACCTCCAACAGTTCATAATACAGCCCACTGCATGAACCCCTTCCCAGGGCTACATACATTAAGAACATACACATTTGGTGTCTAGCATCACAATCCCACACATACAGGAGACTGAAATGGCAACAAAGAAAAATTAAACCAGGAAAGGAAACAGACTAGATCAATTGTACATTGAGGGGATGTGTGCTTGAGGTGGCCCCATTGAGAGATATTTTAAGAACAAGTCACAGGTGTCTAAAGAGGAAGATGCCAAAGGCATGAAAAAAATCTCGTATCTTCTAATACATGTAAAGAGCTTCACAAAACTTTAAATGCTGTAGAAATGCTAGCTATTATTGTTGTTGTTATTGCTTAATTCTGAAAAAAAGAAAGTGTATCAAGAATCTATAGGCTCACGTACCCATTGTTATAAAGTTTCATGAGATTTGTCTGATATACATGTTAGGAGCATCTTCAGAGAAAGAGTGAGTATTAGGGAATGGTCAGGGTTTGGCAAATTAGAGTCAATAGCAGATACATTAGCATGACATGATTGATTGAAAGATACAAAGTATACAAGATCCCATTGTATTTACTTTTTATGGGTCATAAAAAGAGCATTTACTTTAGTACAGCAAAACACTGCCTCAAAGGCCCCTTTGCTTCTGATTGGTTAACTTTCATCAGGGTTAGCTTGACCCACCATGAGATTACTCGCCCTTAATTTTCATGTCACAAATCTTCGCTTATACTTAGACCCATCTCGCCCCTGATTTTCACCTCTACTTTTGAGATTTATCACAGTCATTCCTTGAAAGGAAATATCAATAAATTGTTCTATGACCCCATTGAAGTGGACTGTGACTTCTATGACAAAATGTTCCTCTCTGTCTACCATTACTGGATGTGTTTTCCCTAATTAGAATGTCAACATCTTGAAGACAAGAGCTGACTTGCTTTTTGTGCTTATATCTCCCCACTAACCTGTGTTTAACACAATGCCTGGCACATAATAAGCACTTAATGAAAGCTTTTGTTTTTTTGCTTGCTTTTTGGAGGGGGGAAGGCAGGGAATTGGGGTTTAGGCTAGTTTTTGTGTTGTGTCTGAGGCTGGATTTGAACTCAGGTCCTTCTGACTCCAAGGTCAGTGCTCTCTCCACTGTGCCACCTAACTGCCCCTTAATAAATTCTTTTTAATTCTTTCCTTCACTTTTCACAAAAACAGTATCTTCAATACATACATCAAAATTATTCAAGATTCTCTGGAATATGTAAAAACTAAGATAACCTTGCTAAATGATCTTCTGATCATAAACATTAGGAGAGTCATGGCAGCTAGATGAGGCAGTGGATAGAGTGCTAGCCCAGAATCAGGAAGACATTTGGAATTCAAATAGGGCCTCGGACACTTACTAGCTATGTGACCCTGGGCAAGTCATTTAACCCTGCTTACCTCAGTTGCCTCATCTGTCAAATGAGCTAGAGAAGCAAATGACAAATCATTCCAGTATCTTTGTCAAGAAAACTCCAAAAGAGATCACAAAGACTCAGATATAACTGAAATGATTGAGCATCTATGCTCACCACTATACACACCTAAGCCAGCCAGATGGGACGATGGAATTAGGAAGACATGAATTCAAATCCTGGCTCTGATATTTACTAGCTGTGTGATTCTGGGCAAGTCACTCAATCTTCCTCATCCTTAGATTCCTGATCTGCCAAATGAGGATAATAATGACACCTTCTTCATCTGACATTGTAAGAATCCAGTGACAGAGGTTACATGTAAAATAGTTTGAAAACATTAAGGTGAAGTATATACATAGATACAGACAGAAATTTATATATGTGTTAGCTATTATTGAGGGACAGCATAGATAGGGCAATGAACTTTGATTTCAGAAATGCTCAGATTCAAATCTCCCACCTCAGATGGTTACTCTCTGTGTGACCCTGAACAAGTCCCTTAATCTCTCCAGGAATCAGTTTCCTCATTTGTAAAATGAGAATATTGGATTCACTAGTATGATGTCATAAGTCTATGGTAATAGAGGAGAAAATCCATGGAAGAGTCTATGTTAGAGAAGGGTCCCCTATGTATGGTGAAGTCAAATATCCTATTTTTTAAAGCTCTGTATAACTTGCCCTCTCCTTACCCTTTGAAAAGTCTTCTTAAATGTTCTTCCTCTACATATACTCTACAATGCAGTGACATTGTCCTCACTGTTCCTCAAATCTGACTTCATTTTGTTTTGTTTCCTAGTTGTCAAAGTTGGTTGAAATGTTCTCCCTCTTTATCTCCACTTCCTGGCTTCCCTGGCTTCCTTCAAGATTCAAATTCAAATCCTCTCTGCTGGAGGCCTTTTCTGGTATATTCCTCCCTCCTTCCTCCCCCTACAGTAATACCCCCCTCTCCATTGCTAGTGCCTTCTTTCTGTCTATATCGCACATACAATTTTTCACATGTTGTCATCCCTTTAGAATGCAAGTTCTTTGAGGAGAGGCATTTTTGTTTTCCTTTTATCACCAGCAATTAGCACAGTGCTGGGCACATAGTACTTACTAAATGCTTGTTGCTTATTGCCTGACCAATTGACTGACACTCCTGTTGGCAGATAATATGCAAGCTCTGAAATGGATCTGGAAGAGATTTGAAACCACCCCCAAAGAATTAGGTCTAACTGTCTACATATGTAAGACCAAGTAGATAAAGAGGGTTTATTACCCAGATCATGACAATGAAATTAAATGGACAGACTACAGGGCTTGTCCATCAGTATATCAGTCTGGGAAAGACAGTAAAAATGGAAAATGTTAGGTTCAGATTAAACTGGAGAAGAGTAATGGGGTTGGTTTGTTTTTAGGAAATCAAAAATCTCTTTTAATGATTCCAAACATCTTACAAAAACAAGGCCCACGTTTTTAAGACCAATATTCTTACCAATGTTGTCCTATGACTGTGGAACGCAGAAAGCAATGATGTCCACAAAGTTAAATATGAGAATCACCCAAAGGACAATGGATGGGGTACATAGTAGTTACAAACAGGGTGAACTGTACAACAATTTGGGGACTTTGAAAAACTGTTGAAGTAAAGGATGTCATTAAGGAAATAATATAATTGAAAAAGGTAATGGGTGGGACATGTTCCAAAGGCAAAGGATAAATGGTGAACAGATCAAATGTTTTACTAATATCCTTAGGATATCAAAAGAAATTGAGAAAGGTCCCTAGAATATTGGAGGGACCCTCCATGGAAAACATATGGGAGGATGTGGAAGAGAGTTGTACAGGACAGTGGGATGGGCATCCATGGAGGGGTTGCAGTCTTCATCACTGATATGATGAGATCACAAATCTATTTGAGTATAAGAGTAAGATAATTTCCAGCCCAGAGTAGGTGCTTCATTATTCATTCAAAAGCTAATATTTTATGGTTAATGAGGCAGAGAATATATTCCTTCTTTGATAGGCACAGTTTCTAACAGTGACACAGAGCCAAAGATGTTGCCATATAAAAGGCCTTCCATTTGGTTAATATTGTTTCTGAGGGGCGGCTAGGTGGCGCAGTGAATAGAGCGCCGGCCCTGGAATCAGAAGGCCCTGAGTTCGGAGCCGGCCTCTGACACTTAATCCGCACAAACAAAAACCTAGCCGTGTAACCTTGGGCAAGTTACTTAACCCCAACTGCCCTAAAGGGGCGGCTAGGTGGCGCAGTGAGTAAGAGCGCCGGCCTCGGAGTTTGGATGACCTGAGATCAGATCCGGCCTCAGAAAATGAGCACCCACACATAAATCAAATGACTAGCCGTGTAACCTTGAGCAAGTTACTTAACCCCAATTGCTTTAAAAAAAAAAAAATATTGTTTCTGAGCAGTATAAATTCAGGAAGCATGTGAGAATACAGTGAAAGAAAAGGAGACACACACACAGAAGGGAGTATGATGATGGTATTGCACAACATCCCGAGCTGATGTGGCCATGGCTCCAGACAGTTTTATGTGATGAGTATGTATCCACCACAAAATGTATTAGGAGGAATATTTATTGAAAATTCCCAAATAATTCTCTTTTCTCCTGGGCAAAAATGATAGAGTTAGTTACTTCTTGGTAGTCTGGAATGCAGATAAAATGCCACTGAATAAAATGGTGGCAGTTTTATGAGTGAGATAAGAAGATAACCATGACAATGAGAATTTTGAATAGGCTTGGGCAGTCATTTCCTTCCTCCCCAGCTTTGAGGCCATGCCATATTAATGACATTGACTAGGAAAAAATAACTGGTAACAGGATAAACTGCTTACACTCTTAGAGAGGAAGCATGGTATAGTGCCAAAAATGGTAAACTAGGAGTCAGGGAGACCTGGGATCAAACCCTGACTCCTGGGCCTCAGTTTCCTCATCTATATGAAATGAAGGTAACGATAGCACTTGCCTCTCAGGGTTATTGTGAGAACCAAATGAGTTGAAGGATATAAAGAAGCTTAACAAAACATAAAGATCTCTATAAATGCCAGCTATTATAGTATCAAAACTAGAAGCTTAGAGTCAACTTATCTGTTAATATTTTTGTGAACTGTGCAACCACAGAAGCTTTGAAAACTGTTATACATTTTATTTCACAATGGAGAGTTGTTGCTCAATGAATAAAACTGAGAATATTTTGACAGCCTTTGATAACATAATTTGAAAGTATTTTTCCATAAAAACTTTTAAAATTCTTCCCTTTTTTTTTTTTTTTTTTTTGCTTTTTGGAGGGCAGTTGGGGTTAAGTGATTTGCCCAAAGTCACATGGCTAGTAATTGTATCAAGTGTCTGAGGTCAGATTTAAACTCAGGTCCAGGGCCGGTGCTCTATTCACTGTACCACCTAACTGCCACTATTTCTTCCCTTCCTTTCAAGGCCCAACTCAGTTGTCAGATCTTCCATCGAAGCACTGGTGTAGCTGCAAATTGTGTGCAGTTCAAATGAATTCAATAAATATGTTCCATTGGTGCAGTGGAAAGAATGCCGAACTTAGAGTAATAGGCTCTGAATTCAAATTCTGACCTCAGGAGAGTCATTGAACTCCTCTAGGTCTCAGTTTCCTAGTTTGTAAAAAGAAGTCATTGGACTAGAGGACTAGAGGATCTCCCTTTAGGCTTTTCATCTAAGATCTAATCAAGGAGCAGTATTAATGGCTAACTGCTATGTCTCGTGCAAGGAGGAAGAAATGGGAAAATGGGGAGTAGGAAAGGAGGAAAGAGAAGGGGAGAAGAGAAGCATAGCAAAAGGAGGGAGAGAAAGGCAAGAGAGAAAACGAAGGGAAGAGAGAGAGAAGGGAGAATGAAGAAGAAAGGACACAGTTCATGTATACAAGGACTGACCAAGTTAAGCAAATGCCTCTGGTGCCCCCGCAATTGAACCAAGCCCTAGATTAAAGATATACCTTATATATATATATACCTTATATACTTATACCTTATATATACTTATACTTATTCAAAAGACCCTGGCATCTTGAATCCAAACAACAATCATATCCTATTTTTACATATCTCTCTGTAGCATTTGAAAAGTACAATAATAGAGCATTGGATAATTGAGAAAGTGTTTATTCGGGGCACCAGTAACCCAGCATCTTGACAGAGAAAAATGGACAGTGCTTTCTGCAGCAGGGAACAGAAAGGCAGTAGGGCTTCCATCACCTGGCAGTGCCTGGAAATCCATCACCTATGCAATAGCGCCATCTGCTGACTACTTACACAGTTGTCTGAGGTTAGGGTTATAAAATGTTTAATGTATTCAGCAATTATTACTACTGAGTTCTCATAACCTACATGACAGTAAACTAGGAATACTCCATTTTATACATTGTCTTCTTTATATCACATATGCTAAAGAAAGTGTGATTTGAACTTTATAAAATTAACAATTATTATTAATATTCTAATACTTATTATCTTATTATAAAATGTTATTATTATTAACCATTTTATAGCTTTTTTAAACCACCCTGCAAAGTTTTTTCCACGCATTATCCAATTTGGCCCTGACCACAACCTTGTTGTTATTCCTTTATTATAGGTATGATTTTCTCTATTTTATTGATATGGGCACTGAAACTGAGAGTTTCTCATCTGTAATTACATGGTACATATGAGAAGTGAGATTTGAACACAGGTCTTCCCCTTCAAGTCTAGGACTCTATTCATCAAATAATCATAATTCCTGCATGCCTACAATTGAATTAAATGTCCACCTACATGAACTGATCTGAGGTACATTTACCATGGTAGGATGGTCAACAAGAACATTGGGAAGATCCCAGAGGAAGAAGAGACAGATGTTGCTGTGGTTCACTACAAGCCACAGCCCATCCTGCCAACAGGACAAGCAAAACTTTGGATTTCACAATTCCCATTTGATGATATCACAGGACTCAGCAAGCATGGCAGCCATCACAATGCAGAGGAACACTGCAGTCTGTCGATAAATATTTATTAAGCACCTACTCTGTGTCAGGCCCTGTGCTACTGCTAGTATATGGTAGTTATTGATACTCTTCCATCTTTGTTTTTAAGTCAGACATGGCTATACTTTGGCAGTCCTGGAGAAGGTTCTAGGCCGGAACCCTTGCAGAGAGCTGGGGATTTGTAGGACCAATAACTAAAGAGAAGCTAATGGATGCCAGGAGGAGACTTCTTTGCTGTGGCTTGTGGACATTAACAGGAGTTTTGCTTTCCTCCGGGAGAAGCCCATAACTGAGGCAGCTTCTATCTAGATGTGAAGTTTATTCAGATTTCTGGCTTAGATGTACACTTCCAGGCTATGGGTAAACTTCATGCCATCTCAGTGAAGACAAAAGAAACTGACTGCTGATTTCTCAGTGAGCCACAATGTGAATAGCACAGATGTCAAGACGAAACGTTCCTGTGCGGTTGGGGCTAAGTAGACATTTCTGGTTCCCATAGATTGACCCTGAACAGAGTCAGACCTCAGGGCCTAGAACAGGGGTGGGGAACCTGTGGCCTTGAGGCCATCCTCAACTACAGGCCTTTGACTGAATCCACACTTCATTTTATTTGAATCAGTCGAAGAGTCACACTTGAGGACCTGGAAGGCCACATGTGACTTTGAGGCCAAAGGGTCCCTACCCCTGACCTAGACAAAGTACTCTAAGAAATTTGGGGAGGGAGACAGAGCTTTCTGCTGTGTTCCTCCTCTAGAATTCCATAGTTGTAGAACTTGCAAGCTAAAATGGACCTCAGAGGCCACCACATCCAGCCTCTTCGTTTTACCAAAGGGTTTACAAAAGAAGAGATATGTGCTGCCCAAGTTGCCATAGTTAGTAAGTAGCAGGACCAGAACACAAACACTCATTTCCTAATTCCTCATCTACTGCTATTTCCCATTCTGTTGTTGTTCAACCATTTTTCAGTCGTGTCCAACTCTTTGTGACCCCATTTGTGTGTGATGTTTTTTTGGCGAAGATACTGGACTGGTTTGCCATTTCCTTCTCCAGCTCATTTTACAGATAAGGAAACTGAGGCAAACAGGGTTAAGTGACTTGCCCAAGGTCACACAGCTAGTAAGTGTCTAAAACTAGATTTGAACTCAGGAAGATGAGTCTTCCTGACTCCAGGCCTGGTGCTCTGTGCATTGTACCACCTACCTGCCCCTTTTTTCCATTCGATCCTATTATAATCACTCATGATAAAAGGGAAGAAACCAAAGCACAGAGATGTGAAGCAACTTCTTTAGGAATTCAGAATCAGTGACTGGCAGAGCCCTGACTCAACACCAAGTTTCTCAATTTCTACTCTCATGTTCTTTGTAGTACACTATACCATCTCCCACTCACCAATATTCACTTAGTGTCTCGTCCCCTCTTGGTGGCTACAGGTGATAAAGAGAACTGCAAAGCCTGAGCCCCTCCCTAAAAGAGAGGAGCAGATAGTAATTATTGATTGATTGATGATTGATTTTTTTTTTACCTTTGCATGGGTGGTTAAGATTCCTTTCACCTCAAAAGTACTATTTTATATTCTTTTATTCCATTTTTAATGTCAAGCTCTTCATTTTTAAGAAAGGGAGTCTAATGGCAATATTATTCATAAAACTTTACATTTCACAATTCTCACTTGAAGACATCACAATCATCCTTAGCAAGCATGGCAGCTGTTATGCAGTGGAAGGAGCATTAGATTTCAGTCGATCAATAAATATTTATTAAGCACCTACTACGTGCCAGGAAAATACAGAGAAGGGAAAAAGACAGTACCTGATCTCAAGGAGCTCACAATCTGATGAGGGAGACAATGTGCAAACAATTATGTACAAGCAAGCTATATACAGGCAGAGGGAGGTGGTGCAGTGGGTAGAGCATTGGACCCATGATCAAGAAGACCCAAGTTCAAATCCCCCCTCAGATACTTAGCAACTGTGTGACCCTGTTCAAGTCACTTAGCCCTGTTTGTCTGTTTCCTCGTCTGGAAAATGAGCTGGAAAAGGAAATGGTGAATCACTCCAGTATCTTTGCCAAGAACACCTCAGATGGGGTCATGAAGTGTCGAATACAACTGGAAAGACTGAACAATAACAACAAGCTATATACTCTACAGGATAAATTTGAAATGATCAAGAGAGGGAAGGCACTTTACCCAAGGAAGATGGTGAAAGACTTCCCGCAGAAGGGTGATTTGGAATCAAACATCTTAAGCTCTACTCCTAACTCTATGTATTACTTGTATAACCTTAGGCAAGCCACTTTCCTTCATTGGACCCCTAGTTTCTGCATTTGGAGAGAGTAAGGGGGGAGGGAGAGAGAGACAGAGACAGTGAAACAAAGAGATACAGAGAGAGAGAGACAGAAAAAGACAGAGACAGAAAGAGACAGAGAGAGACAGAGACACAGAGACAGAGAGAGAGAAAGAGACAGAGACACAGAGACAGAGACAGAGAGACAAAAGAGACAGAGACACAGAGACAGAGAGAGGCAGAGAGAGACAGAAACAGAGAGACAGAGAGATACAGAGGGAGAGAAAGTGTGTGTGTGTGTGTGTGTGTGTGTGTGTGTGTGTGTGTGTGTGTGTGTGTGTGTGTGTGTGTTTGAATTAAATCATCTCCAAAGTCCCTTCCTCCGCACTCTGAATCATCCTCCTATGTGGTGTGGAGAGGCAGTACTGACCTGCAGGTCAGAGGATACAGGTTTGAGTCCTATTCTCTCACTGCTCTTGTGACCTTGGGCAAGTCATTCTTCACATCCCTGAACCTCAGCTTTCTCCTGCAAAAAAAGGAGAGGGTTGGACTAAGTCATTTCTGAAGTCTCTTCCAGTTCTACATTCTATGATTTCACTCTGACTCTTCAGGAAGTGACTGACTGGGCAACCCATTTAACAGCTGGAGACAGTGAAGTTAAAAATCTGCCAAAATGAACCACCACCACCATCCCAAGGGGAAGAAATGAAGCAGGAATGTAGTCATTCTTCCTTAGGAAATTGAATGAAAACATTTACCATTTTCTCTCAAAATTACAACTTAAATACTCGGAGTGGAGGCGGGGGAGGGGGGCAGTTTAATATAATTGTTAAATGAATTAATTGGTTTCTTCTAGAGAAGAAAAAAATCCACCCTATGAATTCTGAATGCTGCTTCCTTAGAAGTGAAATGGACTGAACTTAATTTAGGACGAGCTGTTCCATGATTCATGAATGACTTGCCTCTTGCTCCAAGAATAAATTGTTGATGCTGAGAAACCACTTAAAATTCATAAAGTCTTCAATCTATTCAGGAGGGGAAAATTCAATCTTTACTGTATTCTTCGGGTTTTTCATAGCACAGATATGAAAATAAAGCAGCCTTCCAATATAGGAGGAGAACCTATGACCTAAGAAGTTTAAATAATTATACACAAACACAAAAACAGAAATTATGAAAGCAGACCTTGATTCAGGTCCCATAATGCTGTCAATAGGATTATTGTTCCTCTCTGCTCCAAGAAAGGATGGAAGTGCATAATTCCAGACAAAACTGAAGGAGAAAAAAACACTTCATTTTTTTTTCTCCTAGCAAGTTATGTGGCAGAATTATACACTCACAAGCCAGCTGGACAAATAACTCCACTATAGGTCAATTGACAGAACAATATTCTTAGAATATATGTACTCATTAATAACTAGCTTTGTTTCTCTTATTTTATCTTTTCTGGGTATAAATGTCCTGGCAAAAAATTGGGCAGCTGCGATTTCATTTTCAGACCAAAATAAAGGCCAGGAGGTAACATTTCCTATGTTGGTCAAATGAAGATTTCGTGAATTCTGAGATCCCTCACTAGCTAAGCTAAAAGAATAGAACTTGTCAGATGATTGGGATGGTAGAACAAATTATCAAGGCAACAGCTGGAATTGGCTAGGTAATCAGTAGTACTACCCAGCTGACCCCACTCAGTTATGACGACCAGTGAAGTGATTATGCTAACTTCCATTATCTGATCTGTACTGATGTCTCAGGTGAGAAGCAATCTGATGTGGTAATCAGTCTGAGATTCAGACAGTCTTGGGTTCAAGTCCTACCTTTGAAATGTACTGACTGTGATACCATGTGTAAGTCACTTAACTCTCAATTTTCCAATTCTTTTTTTTTTTTAAATCAAATAAGGGAAAATAGTTCCTTTATTATGTAGCCAACTACATAAAACATACAAAAATGTTTAAAATGATCAAAGTGTGTCAACTTGAGGCTGTTACAGTAAAATTCAATACATTCAAAAATCTTCCAGAAGTTTACCCATAAATGGAAAAACAGTCAGACTCTCTTTAAGAACTCAATTATTAAACAGCCTCTGCTAAACACAATGGGAGAGATAATAAAGAAATGGTCGCTGCACTCATGCAGGTTACAAGCAAATGAGAGAAATGGCACATACACAAATATGCAGTGCTGGACAATATAGTGTAGAACAAATAAAGTGTGTGTAAGCATGTAAATCTACCTTACTTTTTCATTCTAAAGAATGCTGATGCTCTGTTTGTTGGTAAAACTGGATTATATGGATCTGCAGCCATGCCGTTTGTGTAACAGTCAATTGCTTCATCATATTTTCCTTGTTTGAAGTATTTATTTCCCTTTTCTTTCTCATCAAGAGCCTTTTGTGAATCTATGTGAATCCCTTCTTCTTCTGAATCTGATTCTGCAGATACTGAGTACTGTCTTCTTTATCAAGCTCTTCAAGTATTGTGTCCACATCAAGTTTTCCCCATGCTTCATAATCATAAGATTTTATCCTGTTTTTTTTTTTTTTGTTTTCTTCTGTGGTTTTTTTAGAAGGCATTTTCGTTTTACTTTTCTTCTTTTTCTTAAAATTTTTATTTCGAACAGGAAATAAGTTCTCTCCTGAAACACCATTTTGATTTCTCAATTCCAAATCCATTTGTTTAATGTCTTTTTCCCAGCTTTCTAAATCCCTCACGAAGTCTTGTAGTTCCTCAGCATTATGCTTCATCTGTAATTGTAACTCAACTGCTTTGCTTGCTGACGTCATTATGGTCCGGGACCTGCCGCTGCTCCTCGTTTCGGTGCCAACGCGCCCCGCGTCGTCGCCAGCCTCCGGCTAAACCCGATCCCGAAGCCGCTAGTACCTACGATACGCACCACAACGAGCGCCGCTCAAGCACCCCTTCCCACAGTACCTGGCGCGCCCCACCTCCTCAATTTTCCAATTCTAAGACTAAAAATTACTAACCTATGACAGTAGTGGAATTTCCTAAATGGAAAGTTCCCTGAATCAAAGACATCACAGATCTGGATAAAACTAAAACCAAAAAATGATCAAGTCAGTGGCACAACTAGATATCTTAGGAACCCTAATACAATTTGAGAAGATTTCACTCAAAAATTCCCCCACTTAGTCCTTTAGAGAGAGACAGAGAGAAGGCAGCTGGAAAGGTCTGCCCTCCTCCTTTATCTGATTCTAGCTCCCTTCCTCCATCGCCCATGGCACTCTATATATACAGAACAGAACCAAAAGATTAATTAACCCACCACAAGCTCATCTGTAGTAAGTGGGTAGCTCCTGCCAGTTAGGAGGACTTAGCTGAAACAGGTACTTCTGTAGGATAGAATGAAGATTTAGGGCAACATGACAGTCATCTTCAAAGTGAGGGAATTGTGGGAACTGAGTGAACCACACTGACTCTATCTTATGACTCAGCTTTGGAGCTAGCTCAGTTACCCTTTCTATTCACTTATGAGTCTAGTCCAATTTCTGTCTTGTGAGGAAACTTTATTCGATTATGGGAATTGTGAGGAAATTTTATTGCATTGTTTGAACCTAGCCTTGCATGACTGGGAAACTAGACCATCTCTCCCTACTGCTTAGAGACCTTTAACTAAGGCCTTAGGCCAGGGGTGGGGAACCTGGGACCTCAAGGCAACTTGTGGCCCTCTAGGCCCTCAAGTGCAACCTTTTGACTGAACCCAAACATCACAGAACAAATCCCCTTAATAAAAGAATTTGTTCTGTAAAACTTGGACTTAGTCAAAAGGCTACTCTTAAGGATGTAGAGGGCCACATGTGACCTCGAGGCCCCACGTTCCCCACCCCTAACCTAGATTATGCCAATCAGAAACTCAGTCAGATACAAAGACTGATGCAAGCTCGATCACAACCACGCATCTCAAACAACCCATATTTCTTACCTGAAAAAGGGTCCTGTACTGGTCAATCACTGTTTCTTTGTTTCTTTAATTAAATATAGACCCTTGGAGGGAGTGGGCCACCTCTTTTTCTGATTTTAGGGAATTGCACCTGTTTATTCTCCCCTCCCAATTTGGAAAAACCCTAATTTTTCCTCCAACTAGAAATCAGATTACCTAATTTGTCATCCTGGTTTATATCCTGATATTTTCTTTTAATGCATAAAAATTTGTCTCCCCCTATATTCAGAGTCCAGTGCCAAGCTGAGAAGGCCTAGTACCGATCTGTTATGAAATTGGCATGCATTGCTTAATAAATCAGTATTTGAACCTTTGTTTCCTCAGTTATTTCATCTTTCACTCACTAAACAGTATTTGAAAACTTGTCATGTGGAAGAGACACTAGGCTTATTTTGCTGATGTCCAAGAGGCAGAACTAGGAATGATGGGCAGAAATTATTGAGAGGCAGATTTATGGTCATTTGTAAGTGAAATTTTTCTAATAGGCCACAAAGTAGTACAATGACAAGAGGGACTTGGAGTCAAGTCCTGAGATTGAATCCTACCTCAGACATTACGAAGTATATGACCCTAGGCAAGTCACTTGGCCTTTTTGTGACTCATTTTCCTCATCTATAAAATGAGCTAGAGAAGGAAATGGCAAACCACTCTTCGGGAAGAAAACCATAAACGAAGTCACCAAGAGTCAGACACGACTGGAATGGCTCACCAACAAGAAAACAGGAATTGTGATAACAGTAACACTATCCTTGCCTCAGAGGTTTGTTAAGAGAATCAAATGAACTAACTCCCAGCTTCACAAACCTTGTGGCACATGTATAAATGCTAGCTATCATCGTCATCATCAGCATCATTATCATCAACAATTGGAAGTATCCAAGGGTGGATTCATCGAGCTTTGGAGACAGTGAATTCCTCATTTCTGTAGGTCTTCAGAGGCTGATAATGTCCAGAGAACTGATGATGTTGCAGAAGGTATTCTTAGGTAGATACAAATGCAAAGGTAGAGGTGACCTCTGAGAGCCTTTCCAACAATGAGATTAAAAAATCGTTGAGTGGTTTTCCCACATCTACAACTCCTTCTCAGAGCAAACAGTGAGTCATTTCTGAGTCATGGACAGCCAATCCTAAATTTTAGGGTTTTTTTTTTCAGTCACTGATAATTATCTTGAAATCTATTGAATCACTAGAACAGAAAAATATAGAAACGGTGTCATTGCTTCAGCTTCTTAGGGGCCTGGGCAGTATCTTTTTTTTTTCTTTTTTGGAGGGCAATTGGCGTTAAGTAACTTGCCCAAGGTCACATGGCTAGGTTTCTGTTTGTGTGTGCATTAAGTGTCTGAGGCCGGATTCGAACTCAGGTCCTTCTGACTCCAGGGCTGATGCTCTACTCACTGTGCCACCTAGCCGCCCCAGTGGGCAATATCTTTAGAAGTTGCTGGAGTATCATTTACTTATTGATCATGATAACCATTATTGTAGCTGGAGATCAAAAAAAAAAAGGAAAAGAAAATAAAAAACCCCAGCAAAATGGTCAGGTATGTGAATAAATAAAAACACTTCCATAGGTTTGGTAGTTGTTTTTAAGTCGTTTTCAGTCGTGTCCAACTCTTTGTGACCCCATTTGGGGTTTTCTTGGCAAAGATGCTGCAGTGTTTGCCATTTCCTTCTCCAGCTCATTTTACAGATGGGGAACTGAAATAAACAGGGTTAAGTGACTTGCCCAGGGTCACACAGCTAGTAAGTGTCTGAGGCCAGTTTTGAACTCAGGTCTTCCTGCCTCCACATCCGGCACTTTACCGCTTGTACCACCTTGCTGCCCCTTATAGATGTGAAGACAAATACAAACTCTAGGGTGACCTTTGTTTATAACTGGAGAGAACAGAAGAGGTTTGGCACATACTTCCTAGTAAGGGAAAGACCTAGAGGTAACAAATGCTTACATTTGGGGAAAGCAGGGGAACCTTCTAAATTCCACTGTCGCTGTTGGAAATAGCACTAGATTTGAAACCAAATCTTATCTCTGATACTTATTACCTAAGTAACTTTAGAGAACTCACTTAGCCTCCTTCCACCTCAGTTTCCTCATCTGTAAAATGAGATTGGACTAAATGATCTCTGAGGTCTCTTACAACTCTAAATCTCATAAATACGTGACATTTCTTGGACAACAAATATCCTGAATACCTGGTAAGTGAGGAATTCCTGAGGATAGGCATGCTATCATTCTCTGCTCAAAAATCTTCAATGACTCCCTCACAACCAAGGTTCAAATCTGCAGTATGGCATTGAAAGCCCCTGCCAATGTCACTGCCTCTCCAATCTTATTTCATCTTCCTTATGTCTATGTTATTCACTGCCTCCTCAACATGACTAGCCCTTTCATGATGCCATTCCCTATGCCTACATTGTACTCCCTCCTCATCTTGCCTACCCATCCATTAAAGCCCAACTCAAAGCCATTTTCTCCACGAAGTCTGTACTAATCTTTAGCTCCCCAATTAGTAATGACATTCCCCCTTGGACTTCTTACCTCCCTAATATACTTACCATGTAAAGGTTTTGTATTATAATTATCTCATGTGTGCCCTACAAGCCTACTAGATTGCAAACTCCACAAAGACAAAGATGATGCCTTATCTAAACTTCCTGTTTCCCCTAGTGCCTAAAGCCCAGATTTGGGCAGAGTGAGCAATTACTACTCAGTCCTCATCAGTACCCTCTGCTCCTCTTATTAGAAGGCAAAGATTTTGGCTTGCTTCTGTGTATTGTTGCCCCACCCCCACTAGAGTATAAGTTCCTTGAGGGGAAGGACTAGCTCTCTTTTTTTATTTGTAGCCCCAGCACTTAGCACAGTGACTGGAACATAGTAGTTAATTAATATCTATTGACTGAATGACTGAGTGTTGTGAAGAGAATAAGAGCGAGACCAAGATCTGGGTTTTAGATAAATTTAGATGTGGATTTATTGATCAAGAGAGTGACTACCTGGAGTATACACTCAAATTAGGCAGCCCTGAATTGGGGTACAGGCAATGTTTATAAAGGCAAAAACCACAAAAACCACAGTTGGGAAGGGGAGCTAGCTTAAGCAATGACATAAAGAAGCCAAGAACAGCCATTGGTTGGATCTATAGTTCAGGGCTAATTTGGGAAACATGGCACAAGGGTACAAGGGCACAGCCAGGGTCCTTCCTAAAACAGGGTGGAGGGTACAGGGTGGAGAGTACAGGACAGAGGGCACAGGGGCACTGGAATTCCCCGAACAGGCTGGGATCATGGAACAGGCCAGGGTCATGTTCTGGGTGAAGGGTATAGGGGACCCTGCTTGGTCAGCATTCTGGGTAGAGAACCTTGCTTGGTCAGCATCCCAGAATAGGGTGGTCTCTTGCAGGGGACAGACTTACCCCATTATCTCTATGCACACTTGCACCATAATCCTTATACAAAATGCTGCTTCAAGGCTTACTGATTTAGGGAAGTACTAACTTAGGGGAAAGATAAGGGAGTAGGGAACTATGGCTTGGGTGATTCAGTTTTACCCAGGACTACACCTTTAAGCTGTTACAAGCAGTTACAGGGTTTAGGATAAAGACAAAGACAAATATAAGGGGCTTAATGGTGGCTTAATGGTGGGCTCCAAATCAGGTGGCATGTGATTTGGGTTACCTTACAATATGAGTACTACATGTTGCTTGAATTAATTAATATTGACCACTGAACGAATATTGTGAACTTTTTTAAGTTGCTGATTCAGTGGTTATTTGAGAGTAGAGGTAAGGATAATTCAGTTACTGAAGTTATTTCCTCTTTCCTTTAAAATCCATTGGCAAGAATCCAAAGCCATACTTCAGATGACAGACTTCCTGAGAAGTGTTGCGTTGTCTCTTTGGGAAATCTCTCTACAGCTGATGCCGTGTGTATACCTATTCTAGGATTTTAAAAAGGGAGGTGTCATTTTATGATCATTTGTACAATGTAAACAGTTGAGAGAGTATTCACAAGAAGGAAGTAATTATGCCGGAAGGTGAAAAACCCAACATCTCACTCCGTCTATGGAGCCCTGTCTAAACATTAATCCCACACTGAATCGTGAGTTTCACAAGTGGTACCTTGGGGATTCTATACTAGATAACTCCATCTACATCCTCCATTAAAATGTTCCTTCTATGTTTCATCTTGGTGTAAAGGTGAGCCTTGATTATGACAGGGTAGGATAAAAGTTCTAGCAGTTGGCAAGTCTTTCCTTGAGGCCCAACTAAGTGAATCCAATATCCAAAGACAAGTCTAAACTTTGAGAAGCTTGTTTCTAGAAGAGTAGATACTAGGTGATAATTTTCGAGGCCACACCAACTTGTGAAACCATTTGCTAAGGCACTGAAGCCATTTCTTCTCTCTGGGCTTTTATCCTCATCTATAGAATGAATTAATCAAACTAAATGACTTTTAGTTTCCATCCAGCTGCAAATCCTCTGAAAAGGCATCATTCCATCATTACAACACTGGAAAGAGAACACCCCACCAATGAAATCATGACTCTTTTGCAGCATTGAAACATGCCCATGCAAGGAAAATGTTATGCAATTTGTCTCTGGAATGGCACTGAGACCAGCAGAAAGGCATATGGATTCAAATGAAATCATTAAGTTTCACCTACAATAAGGAAGTCTTTACTCCCTATTTGAGAATTAAGTTTTACAATCATTCATTTTTAATAAGGTACACTTAAAATTCATTTGAAGCAGCTGTGGTATAGTAGTCTACTGTAGAATCTTGCTTGTAAATGCCTTCCTCTTCTAATATACTCAGCAAGGATACCCTCAGTGCATGTGCAGATTTTTCTCATTAAAAAAAATCGTATAGATGCAAAAGTAGGTGAATGGGTTGGTAGTTATTGATATACCTCGGTTATCTTCTGGGGGCATGAGCAGGTGACAATACATTCAAATAAGGAATTAGACCAGCAATTTATATAAAGGATTTTATCAGAGAAGCGTATGACTGGAAAAAATGCACTGGTGGTACATTGGGAGTGAGGTAGAGTCAATAGAGATCCCCTATGCTCCATTTTTAGCTGCAAAGTGAAAAAATAGCAAGGGTCTCTAGTACATTGGGTGGACCCACTGTGAGGAATTTATGGAAAGACATAAAGAAGAAAGTTGAGTGGAACGGTCAGGTTAGGATAAGTCCCACTGGAGGGAGTAACTGCCCCCCACCCTGAATGTAATCACAGAACCACTGGAGTACCAGAAGTTCTGGAGTGATTTAGAAACAAACAAACAACAACAACAAAAAAAAAGTCCATGAAACTGGAGTTAAAACACCTGGACTCTAGAAGCAGACGAGATACTAACTGGCTGTGACTATTAGTAGACCAATCTCCCCCCTCCTCAGTCTTTAATTTTCTCTTCTACAAGCAAAGAAAGTGGCCTAGATAATCCCTAGGATCCCAGTCAACCCAATATTTTATACTCTATAAGTAATAGTCTTTACACCAATCTCAAGTGTTCCTAAGTTTGAAATACAAGCATCAACAAAATGAGCATGGAAATAATGAACCCAAATCACACACTCTATTACTCACATAGACATCCTGTAAATACGTACTTTTTTGCCAATAGTGAATAAAATCAGATATTTGCTTTCGGCCTTCATGAGTATTGGTGCTGGAAGAAGAAAATGTCTATTAGGGGTGGCTAGGTGGTGCAGTGAGTAAGAGCGCCGGCCTCGGAGTTGGGATGACCCGGAATCGAATCCGACCTCAGAAAATGAGCACCCACACATAAATAATGACTAGCCGTGTAACCTTGGGCAAGTTACTTAACCCCAATTGCTTTAAAGAAAAAGAAAGATAGAAAGAAAATGTCTATTAAGGATCAAGAGACAAAAAGGCAACACTCTACTGATTAAACTCTAGACTTCAGAATCTATCTGAATTGGATGTTGTCAGAGAACGGATTCAAGGTTTAATGCTTTTTCTAGGTAAGGCAGGTGAGATAGCACAGTTGTTTGGAACTAAGGCAGAAAATCCTGGGCATCTTTGGATCCCAGGATTTGGAGTTCAAAGGACCCTTAAAATCATCTAGAGCAGCTCTCTAATTATACAGATGAGGAAACTGAGGCCTAAACAGAGGAGCTATCCTTTCCTGGTTCCCCAAGCTGCTAATGCCTTCCCTTTGAAAATTGTTTCTCACCTACTCTGAATATGTCTTAGTGGTACCTTGTGTTTGGGGCAGCCAGGTGGAGCAGTGGATAGAGTGACAGGCCTGGAGTCAGGAAGATCTCTCTTCCTGAGTTCAAATCTGGCTTCAGATACTTCTTATTTGTGTGACCCTGGACAAGTCACTTAACTCTGCCTCAGTTTCCTCATCTATAAAATTAAGTGGAGAAATAAATTACAAAGTGCTCTAGTATCTTTGCTAAGAAAACCCCAAATAATGTCTCGAAGGCTGGGACAAAAACCACCTGTTGTTTATATTTTCTTCCCCAATTAGAACATCAGCTTCTTGGGGTCAATGACTATTTTCACTTTCCCTGAATTTCTGGTGCTTATCACAGTGCCTGTCATACAGTCAGCGCTTAATAAATCCTTTTTGGTTGATTGGTTACAACTGGCTTAACCAATATCACAGAGCTAATAAGTAGCAGAACTAGGACAGGACTATACTGTCTTTGCCTCGTTGAAGAATAAAGGTTAATTGCTCTGAGTAATACATTGGCATTTACCTTTGGTGCCAAACTATCTAGGATAATATTGACCCAAGTTTGAAGCTGCATAAGAAAACAAACCAAAATGTGAATTCAAACTAAGGCCTCATCCAAGGAAACCTGGAGATGATCCTGATAGAGGAAGGGTCCACTTCTGGTACAATGGGGGGAAAAGCCCTGACCTTAGGAGTCAGAATTTAATTCAGTCTCAGGTTTGATATTTTCAGGCAAGGGCTAGGCATAATATTTCCAATCTCTGGGTCTTAGTTTCTTTCCTATAAAATAAGGAAAATACTTGAACTCCCTACCTCCCTACCTCACAGAGTTGTTCAGAGAAGAACAATGTGTATACTTGTGCTGATAATCTTCGAAGCATCACAGAAAAAAGAAAGCTATTATTTTCCCAGGCCATGCCATAGCAGAGCTTTTGGCCCAGGATCCTGAATCACTGCTGGTTCAAGTGGAGGAACAGTGACTTGGGAGGTAGCTTTATCACATGGGACTAAAACAAAATATCTGAGGTTCAAATATTCATCATAAAACTCTGTAAAACTCCATCTCCAGCAGAGTTTCCTAACATGCATGAGTTTTCATGAAGTTGATTGCAAGTCATTTGTACATATGGAAAAAAGGAAGAAAACCATATGGAAAAAAGAGAAAACAAATTGGGAAATTGGAGAGAGAAAGATGTTGGAAATACATCAATTAGCTAACAATTTAAGTCTGGCATTTACAAGACAGAGATTGAACAGCAAAGAGTAGCACATTCAGAAATATGAGAAAAAGAAAGTAATACATTTTTTTTTGCTTTTTTTTTTTTGGAGGGGGCAAGGCAGAGCATTTGGGGTTAAGTGACTTGTCCAAGGTCACATGGCTAGTAAGTGTTAAGTGTCTGAGGCTGGATTTGAACTCAGGTCCTCCTGACTCCAGGGCCCATGCTCTATTCACTGCACCACCTAGCTGCCCCAGTGATATATATATATTTTTTGTATTGTTTAAAGCTATCTGAGGGAAACCTGTCATCTCTTTCAAAAATCTTCGTGGCAGCACTATTAGAGTCCTGCACACTTTGGGAGAGGGTACCAAAGGTAATTAAATTATCAACGTCTTGAGAAAAGGAAACAATCTTTCTATCTCCAAGCTCCAAGATGGTAGGAATTATCTGCTTTGTTTATTTCTGTCCACAGTACCTGGCACATAGAGAGGTAAAGCATTCTATCTATCTATCCATCTATCTATATATCTATCTCTATCTTTCTATCATCTGTTATTTATCTCTAATAGAATCTTTATGTCAATCCATCCATCTACCCATTTATTTATCTACCTACCTACCTACATATGTACCTTCCTAGATAGCTATCTAATACCAACACATAGACTTATACATGGGGAGAAAGAATTGGTTCTGGACCTGTGATTTCAATGATATAGGGGATTCCCAGGTAAGGAAACTCCCTGCACTAATACAGATTGAAAAAACATCTCTGCTATTTAAACTCTTAGAGAGTTTTTTAGGGCACTTGAGGGGTTAAGTGGCTTGCCCAAAGTCAGAGAGCCAGTACATGATGGAAACTAGATTTGAACTCAAGTTTCAAGGCCAGCTCTCCTATCGACTGTGCAATGCTGCCACCCTTAGACTTCCTCAAGGGAAGCACTTAATAAATGTTGAACTGAGACATAGTGTAGCCAAAGTGGAAATCTGTAGTTTGAGAGCATTTGGGTTTGTCTCAATTTTTTCTACTCTGAGACATTGGATAAATCATTTAATTTTTCTGGACTTCAGTTTCCTAATCTATAAAATAAGGGGATGGACCATTTGCTTTCTAAGGCCCCTTCCAACTCTAAAATCTTTGATCAGATGAGTTGTGGGTTTCTTTTTTTTTTTTTTTTGCTTTTTGGAGGGGGGATGTCAGGGCAATTGGGGTTAAGTGACTTGCCCAAGGTCACATGGCTAGTAAAGTGTTACCTGTCTGAGGTCAGATTTGAACTCAAATCCTCCTGACTCCAGGCCTGGTGCGCTATTCACTGTGCAACCTAGCCACCCTGAGTTGTGGATTTCAAAAGAGCATCCAAATGAAAGCAACAAATTCATCCTATGTGAGAATCTGCTGTTTGTCCTTCATTTTCTGAAAGGACCATCACATCAAGAAGATGATGCCATGACTTGCAAGTGAACTGGATTTAAGTGAGGCAGAACTGTGCAAAGTCACCAGCCTCACTTTCTCCTCTAGAGTCATCTGACTCCAGCACCAAAATATAGATAAGGGTGACTGAAGATGACCACCATATGAGAATCTATTGAACAAAATGAGGATTTTTAGCCTGGAGAAGAAAAGGCATAATGGGGAGGTGATATCTCTCTCTTCCAAATCTTCTTGACAAGATATCTGTCTTCTAACATTCTAAAGTCTACCATCTGGAAAATGAATTAGATTTGTTATGCTTGATTACAGAGGTCAGAACAAGGAGAGAAGGGCTGAAATGGCAACCAGACAACTATAGGTTTGAGATAAGGAGAAACTGCCTAATAATTAGAACTATTCAAAAGTAGAATGAGTTGTTGCAAGAAGCAATGTGTGCCTTGTCCCTGGAGCTCTTCAAGTCAAGACTAAAGGGCCACTTGTCACAAGTAACAAATAGATTCTTTTCCAGATATACCTTAGAGTAGATGGACGACGAGATTCCTTCCAATCCCCAAATTCTTTGATCCTATGGAATTCTTAGCTCTTTTGTCCCTATAACAGGTAATCTTTTCCCCCTCAGGCTATTAAATATACTCAAGAGACAGTCTGGGGAATTCTGTCCCCTTCTGGGGAAAGCAAAGAGTCCAAATCTCAGTTGAAAGTTTCTTATGAAAGTGGAATTGAAGGCTTTGTGGTAATATAGCTAAGTAAGGCTTATCCAATAAAAGCAACCCTGATGTTGGAATAGTAAGGGAGTTGTAAGCATGTAAGTGTAAGTGGTGGTACCAGATCTGGGAAAACTGGCTACGTTGTGCTGGGCTGCATCCTTTGAACCCAATGAACACTAAGTTCATAGTTTAGGGAAAAAAATTCATCCAGCATGAATATGAGCCACAATATTATTTTCCACATCTGTGGCAAACATTAGGGAATTGTCTGTAAGCTATAATTAGCAAGCAAGCCTTTCTTCTCAGCAAATGAAATATCTTCTTGTTCCCTAATCAACAGGGCAACAGGGACAATCTCCTGACTACTTCCATGGTTACTTTTTCACATCATCAGGCCTTCAGTTTAGAATGAGGCATATCTTTTTTTTCCTTTTTATAATTATAAATTTGATTACCATAAATGAAAACAAATCACAAGTAAAATCTTACATAAAAAAATTTTAGAGATATTAAGTGACTTATCCTAGATCACACAAGCAATATGTGTCAGAGCAAGGATTTTACCCTCTTTTATCCTCAGTTCCTCACCAACATGGCAACAATAGTAGTGTCTATTTCATAGGGTCTTTTGAGAATCAAATTAGATAACATAAATGAAGAACTACAAAAAGGCCAACTATGATTATTCTGGTAATCTCCCTTTGTATCATTTGTATAAGTCTCTTCATATATTGTTGTGTTTCATATTTACTATTTTCAGAATATCACAATAATCTAGTACATGAATATAACACAGTGTATTTAAATCATTCTCCAATTGGTGGATATAGAAGTTGTTCCCATTTTTATTGTTAGTAGAAATAGAGAAGCCATGAATATTTTTGTACAGATAATTCCCTTTCCCCTTTTATGATATTTTTAGAATAAAGTTCTAGCAACAAAATCATTTGATCTAAAGATATGATAAGCTTTATAACTTCTATTGTATATTGCAAGATTTGCAGGAGTAGAGAAGGAGAAAATTGAGAGGAACGGGACAGACTTGTGACTTCATCTGTACAGGGTGCTTTCCTCTGCGCAAAATCCTTCCACTTAGGTAAACTGGGATGATGACTAGAGCAGAGGATTCGAAGTCAGGAAAACCCAAGTTCACATCCTGTCTCAGTCCCTGGCTATGTAATTTTCAGTCATTCACATTTGCTTGCTTCAGATTCCCCATCTATAAAATGGGGATAATAATGGCACCCACCTCTGAGATTTGTTGTGAGGTTCAAATGAGATAATATTTGTAAAATGCTTCCCAAACCTTAAGCACTATAATAATATTAAATGTTTTGGGTATAATATTATAGTCAGAGAGTTGACTAGGGTCACTGATACAATAGTAACACATGATCATATATGCATACATGCAGAAGAAGACAGAAAAGTCCCGTTTATTAATAGAACTTCTGCAAAGAGGAAGAACGTAATTTACTTCTTATCTACTGGCCTGTATTTCAAATAGTTTCCATTAATTGACTCAAAGTAGACTTTAATTCTGATTCTATTATTCTTTAGCCCAGCTAATTAATAAAGCATTGCTTAAGGATTAGAGTAAGGATGAATGATGTTTGCATGTAATTAAACAATTAATCAACAAGCCCTACTAGGTGTCAGGAACAAAATGCAAAGAATGAAATAATTGATCAAGTTGTGTGGAATAAATTTAAACCTGACTATAGGAGGAAGCATTGCATTGAGAAACAAATGTTTCAGTTACCATACCAGTTCTTCAGCTACTACCTCCCATTATTTTGAAGAAGACAGCCTAGAACCTTGAACCCAAGAGCCCTAGAAATAGCAGCACCCTCCAGAACACTGGCTCTGCTCCCAAGCTCAGACCCTCAGTAGAGAAGGGTCCAGTCATCCCTACCAACTGCTACATATGGGATGGACAGACTAGACTAGCTGAAGTAGCAAGCACCCTTGAGAAAGGGGCATGAAACAGAATGCACAAGAAGATTCAAACCAACATCTGGTACCACTGTTTCCCCTCAGATCCCAATGGAGGTAGCCCTGGACCGTGAGCCCAAAAGCCTTGAGAAAATATGTGCCTCCCACTGGTTCTGCTTCAAGAACTATCCCTATAGCCATCAACAAGGAGGGGGGAGGCAATCCCTGAGACAAAGGGGCCCACTGTCTTTACCCCTACCAATGCAAAATGAAACCCCTGCCCCCTCAGCAGCCACAGCTACTAACACTTGGGAAAGAAAGCTCTTGGCCACCAAAGTCCTTGGCATTATCCAATGGTTCAACATTAGAGAGATACGGTTTTATCAGGGGAAATGACATTAAAGATACATTATCTTCTTTGCTGTAATCCCCTAAGGACCATGGGGCATTTCCTTCTGGCTTGCAGCTGAAACTTCTTGTATATGGGCAGCTGGGGGCGCAATGACCCCGAGCAAGTCATTTAAACCCTGTTCACCGTAGTTTCCTTATCTATAAAATGAAGATAAAAATAGCACCTACCTCCCAGGGTGGTGGTGAGGACCAAATGAAATAATAACTGTAAAGCACTCAGCTCGGTGCCTGGCACATAGGAGTAAGTACTAAATAGAAGTTATTATTGTCATCGGGGGTCTCCCATATTCGAATATGAGCTCTTCGAGAGCAAAGCCTCTCTCTTCTTTTCCACTTGTATTCCCAGCACTTAGTACAGTGCTTTGCACACAGTATTTAAAAAAAAAAAACACTTTTTCTTTCATTCATGGGTTCTACTCAATATTATAGTTTAATATGGGGGTGTACTTAGATGGGAAAACCTCATTATGCTTTTCATATATTTTTGTTTTGTTTTTTGGAGCCAGATAGGGTTAAGTGACTTGCCCAGGGTCACACAGCTAATAAGCGTCTTGAGTCCGAATTTGAACTCGGGTCCTCCTGACTCTGGGGCCAGTGCTCTATCCAATAAGCAATCTAACTATTTTCTATATCTTAACAATAGCATTAATTAGACGCACAGTCTTACTACCTGGAACATATTTCTTGGGAAATTTCCTGCAAACTGGAAATATTTCCATAGCTTCCATGAAAACAAATCCTCATTAGGAACTGCAAGGGAAAGAGAGAGAGAGAGAAAGAGAGAGAACACAGCAACTATAAAACTCCAGTAGAACTAATGCCATTCAAGACAATATTTTGGACCCGAGGAGAAATTATTAACAAATTCAAATATTTAGCATAGTATTATTATCATCAGGGCATATTTTATAAGAAGAGAAAAACGCTACTACAGGCGAATTATTGTGGCAACAAATGCCTCTTACACCCACAGAGCTACAAAAAACACAACAACTCCCTGTCTCCATTCTGACACAGTAACCTTTTCTCTGCTCTGGAAGCTCCCACATAAAGAAATCCCTAACTGGCTTATAGTCTATCATTTATTTATCTGTGTTTTGCTAATAAATGCAGAGGTGGAGAGAGGACTGGGGAGGACCTGGTTCGGTTCTGACCATTGCTAGATACTTCTCCATCAAAATTATAGGCTCTGTGAACTGGAAGGGACATTATAGATCAGTCCAGGGGTTCTTCATCTTTTTTGTATCATGAACCTCTTTGGCTGTCTGGTGAAGCCTATAGACCCCTCTTCAAAAAAAAATGTTTAATGTATAATATAAAAATACATAGCATTATAAAGGAGACCAATTATTTTAAAATACAATTATTTTCTAAAAGTGTTAAGTTCATAGCCCCCAGGTTAAGAATGCTCCCTAATTTAGCCCAATCCCTTCTTTATGCGTTTTTTTTCTTTTTTGAACAGAAATAACTTCTGGCATGTGATTGGTTTTGGGTGACTGGTGAAAATACATTATAAAACAATCTTTTCTTTATGCAGTTTCTGAAAACAGGAGATAGGGTGCTGAGGGAAGAGATTCTATGTAGTATAAATTCCATCCTTGGCATCCCTTTCACTAGATATAGTCAAATAAGCTGGGGCAACTAGGTAGTGCAGTAGGCAGTGTGCCTGACCTGGAGTCGAGAAGACCTGTCTTCAAATCTGGCCTCAGACACTTATTAGCCATGTGACCCTAGGCAAGTCACTTCACCCTTTATGCCTCAGTGTCCTCATGTGTAAAATGAACTGGAAAACGAAATGGCAAACATCTCCAGTATCTCTGCCAAGAAAAACACCAGATGGTAAAGAGTTAGACATGATTTAAACACAAGCTGGGCTCAAATCCCAACACTGCTGCTTACTGACTATATGACCTGAGACAAACTACTTCCCTTCTCTGGTCCCAGTTACTTTTTCTATAAATTAAAGGGGATGGATCAATTGAGTTTCCTTCCAGGTCTAAATCCTATGATCCTATGTGATCTATATTCATGAAGGGTCTGAAAATTCCCTGATGGATAGTTTGTGAATCTTCACACGCAAGGGAAACATAATGGGCAGCTTGTAAAAATCATATCCCAAATGGTTTTCATGGGAATGTCAGCAAAATAATTCTTATTTACAACAGCATTCTAACTAATATCTCTATCCACACAGAGGACCCTGACATCTCAATATTTCTGGAGACTCTTATATTCTAGGACAGTTTTCTATAATGAAGTATTTTACCAGCCTCCCAAAGCCAATAACATGTGAGAAATTAGCCCTGTTCAAAAAAGAAACATTAGAGATTATCACTCCAGTCATAACTGAACATTTTAAGGCAGGAACTAAATAGCTGAAATTGTAAATGTCTCCAATTAGTAGTTTACTGTTGGTCCATCCTACCAAAGAATCCTATACAACCTACCTACCTGGCAGCAAGAACACTTTGGGAACTGCAGTTTTTGGATAGAGGTAGGTTTCTGTTTTATATTCAGAATCAAGTGTCAAAACTCTAAGAAATTTTAGAGATTTGGAGAAACTGAGATTAAGAGACCTGCCAAGGTCCAGCAGGTGGCAAAGTGGTAGGGATGAGATCAGAATCAGATCACCTGAAACTAGATGAGGCACCTCTTATATTTTATCAGGTTGTGGTCATAATTAGTCTTAATTAAGATAAAGTCTCTTCTCCCAAGAAATTTACATTCTAGTAGAGGAGTTAAAATGTGTACACAAAAAAATAGAAAGTCAATATGCATTTATTAAGCATATATTTTGTGCAAGGAACTCAATAGAATATGATCAGCTCAGAGTGCTAGAAAATCAGTTGATGGAGCAATTAATTCCAGTCTTGGGGATGAGAAGAATCAAGGGAGACTTCTGCCTTTGGTGGCTTTTAAGGTGGTTCTGAAAGTATGAGTAGGCTGCCAGCAGGTGTGGAAGGGGGAAACTCCCAGGCTGGTAAACAGAGTGAGCAAAGGGAAGGAAGTGGGAATAATGGTATGTATTGACAGAGCATAAAATCTTTGCATTTAGCAGTTCAGTTATTGGGGGTGCAAAGAGGGTGGAAGAGCCTTTTGAATTTACTCACCTACAAAATTTCTGCATTTCTCTGTGCACTAGTTCATCTTTTGTGACACTAGCAAATATAGTCGTCAAGAAACTAGAAACATCTTACCGGAAATATTGTCCATGTGAATTTGTTTATTTTTCTTGAATTAGGTAGGGACAGCTTTAAAGAAGAAACAGAATCAAAGACCATACACCTTCCAAAGGCACATGAAATAACTTTCCCCAAATAGGAAATATTGTTTTCCAAAAAAAAATAGAACTTAGTGTTTTAAAATTCTGGAGAGTTTTTCTTTTTTTTCCCCCCTCAGGTTCCCCAGAAATTATAACATAGGCATAATCTTAGGTCTCATGATAAATACAATGGGTTGCTAAGGCCTAGATGAAATATCAGGACATTTTCTATACCCAACTTGTAAAAGGTTGGAACAGAGCCAGACCTAGAGGGAAGCAAGGAAGCCAGTCACCTAGGGCACCACATAAAGAAGTGGTAATGAGAGGCATTTTTTAATTGAACCATTTATAAATGCACATATTTTTGATGCCTGAAAATTCTGCTCATGATGGTCCCATGGGCATTTATTTATGGGAAAGAAGTCATATGCACTCCGTGTATAGTGCTAATAAATGAATATTTCAACAGTGCAAAACAGATGTTCTCGATGTGGAAACTTAGTCTATATCATATGACCTTGCAGAGTTGCCTGAAAGTGAACAATTTTAAGTGACTTACCCGTAATCACATAGCTAGTAATTATCAGAAGTAGGATTTAAATCCAGATCTTTCTAACTCCAAGTCCAGCACTCCACACACTATGTATGTTACACTGCCAGTGATAATAACAATTCACATTCTTATAGAACTTTACATATATTTCCTCAGTTGATTCTTGTAACCACCCTATGAGGTAGGTAGATAGAGGTATTGTTATCTATATTTTTACAAATGGGAAAACTGAGATTTGGAGAACTTTAATTATTTTTTCTAAGTTAGAGGCTGGATTTGAATCTAGGACCAACACATTTTTCATTTTGCTTGTCCAATAGCACATGAGAACATATTTTCAGCCTAACCCATAGAATACAAATATTTTCTCCTGGTTCAAGGTTTAAGTTTTGTCTATGTTAAAATTCCATGAAAACACATTGCAAGATCTCACTCCTTATGATCATTGTCTCTTACTCTCCAGTACTATGAGGAAATAAGAGCTAAGTAACTTGTCAAAACTGGGGTTTGGGGGGACAGTGCACTGTTCTGGAAAGAATCATGGTTTATTAGCTTTGTGACACAGAAAAAAAAAAAAACAACTTTACCTCTCTGATCCAGTTTCCTCAGCTATAAAATGGGAGTGCTGATATTTATATTACCTACCTCATATAGCTGTTGAAAGGAAAATACTTTGTAAATATTAAAGCTCTCTAGAAACATGAGCTGTTCTATGACACTAGTAAAGGGCATACCAGCAAATGTGAAAGAAAAGGGGCAGACTGAAGGCAGCACTTTCATACCTTTCATGATAAATCCCCGATTAAGCCTTGAAAGAAGCATAAATTCTTAGGGATGTTTAATACATGAGAATAAGTGCAGTGGGTTCTGATTTTTAATTAATCAACTTAGATGTCTATAAAGCTGTCAGAAATATAGATTGAAGGGCTGCCAATCAACCTGGAAAGCACTCCCTGTGCTAAGTTTGTTGCATATGGTGACATTTTTATTAAAAACTACTTAGAAAGTGTTTTCAAAGAGGTAAATGAAAGTGTCAGCCATCTCAAAAGGAAGCAGAGCCACTTACCTAAGAGGCTCGTGAGTCTTTTCTCTATTAAGTAGCAGAGAAAATCGTATAGACAGGGTCCTGAAAAGGAAGTATACATCACTAACCTGCAATGATAGAATGTCAGGGTGGGAAGATCCCTTAGACAAGGGTTGCTTACGCTTTTTTTTCTGTCATTGGTCTCTTTGGTAGTCTGGTGAAGTCTCCTGATGAATGCATAAAATAAAATATGTGAGATTGTAAGAGAAACCAATTATACTGAAATACAATCACCAAAATATTTTTCTTTTTTTTCAGTTCAATTTTTAAATTTTTTTTTATTTAAACAAATGCTTTATTAACCCCTGTTTTACATCATTCATTTCCGCCAGGTTTTGAGTTACAATTTTTCCCCATTTTTCCCCTACCCACCCTCCCAGAATAGCAGTCCCACAAGATATCGCTTCCTCCATCCTGCTCTCTCCCATATCTTCTCCCTTACCCCCTTCAACTTTTCCATTAGAGCAAGGTGAATCTCTGTGCCCCGATGCCTGTACATCTTATCTCCCAATTACATGCAAAAGAGTATTAATAATAGTATTTATATATATTTGAAAATTTTAATTTTAAGACCTCGAATTTCAGATCCATTCCCTTCCTCCCTTGTCACCCATTCCCTCTGGAAAGATAAGTGATTCAGTATGTGTTGTACATGTATAGCTATGCAAAATATTACCATAGTAGATATATTGTACAAGGCTGCTTATAATTCCCTCCCACCCATCCCACCCCCCACCTGGTCCATTCCCTACTTGATCCTGTCCCTCTTCTATAGTGGGTACTTCCAACCTCCCCTCCCCCCAAGGATGCCCTCCCATCCATCATCCCTCCTCTCATCCCCCTTCCCCCTATTCTGCTGCAGGTTGAGATATCCCATTTAGTATGTATGTCATTCTCTCCCTGAACCAAATTCAATGATAATGTGGTTTTGCCTTTTTGCCTTCCTATTCTTCCCCTCCTCTGCAGCCACTTCCTCTTGCTTCTTCTACATGAGATAGTTTACCCTACCCTGTCTCTTCCCATCCCCTCTTGCCACTTTCCTCTCTCACCTCATAATTTCACCCCTTAGGTATCATCCCTTCCCAACAAATTCAACCACTGCCCTCTATCCATGTATAACTGTAAACATATATACACACATTCACATATGTATTCAAATGACCATACACCCTTCTTCCATTATTTTCATACTGAGAAAGGTTTCATCAGTCATAGTTATTGTTTTTCCATGTAGGAATATAAATAGTTCAACTTTGATAAGTTCCTTTTGATTTCTTTTCCCTGATTACCTTCTCAGGCATCTCTTGCTTCTTGTGTCTGGATGTCAAATTTTCTATTCAACTCTGGTTTTTTCCTCAAGAATGCTTGAAAGTCCTCTATTCCACTGAATGACCATATTTTCCCCTGAAACAAAATACTCAGTTTTGCTGGGTAGGTGACCCTTGGGTTCATTCCCAGCTCTTTTGCCCTCTGGAATATCATATTCCATGCCCTTCGATCCCTCAGTGTAGAAGCTGCCAGGTCTTGTGCTATTCTGATTGTGTTTCCACAATATTGAAATTGTTTCTTCCTGGCTGCTTGGAGTATTTTCTCCTTGATCTGGGATTCTGGAACCTGGCTATAATATTCCTGGGAGTTTTCTTTTTGGGATCTTTTTCAGGAGATGATCAGTGGATTCTTTCAACCTCTATTTTGCCCTCTGGGTCTAAAACATCAAGGCAATTTTCCTTGAGAATTTCTTGAAGGGTGATTTCTAGGTTCTTTCTTTGATCATGGCTTTCAGGTTGTCCAATAATTTTTAAATTGTCTCTCCTGGATCTATTTTCCAGGTCAGTGGTTTTTCCCATGAGATATTTCACATTGCCTTCTAATCTTTCATTTGTTTGGATATGCTTAACAGCATCTTGATTTCTCATAAAGTCATTAGCTTCCATTTGCTCCAGTCTAACTCTGAAGGAATGAATCTCCTCAGTGAGCTTTTGAGATTCTTTTTCCATGTGGCAAATTTGGCTTTTTAAGGCATTCTTCTCCTCATTGCCCTTTTGGGCCTCCTTTGCCATTTGAGTTAGTCTATTTTAAGGTGTTGTTTTCCTCAGTCAGGCTGAGGAAAACAATACTCATTTCATACTTTTCCTGCATCCTCCTCATTTCTCTTCCCAATTTTTCCTCCACTTCTCTTATTTGATTTTTAAAGTCCTTCTTAAGGTCCTCTATGGCCTGTAACCCACTCATATTTTCCTTTGGGGCTTTTGAAGTAGGATTTCTGACCTCACAGTCCTCTGACTGTTCCATGCTTCAATCCTCTTTGCCCCCAAAATAGGAGTCTAATGTTTCATTTTTCTGTTTATTCTGTTTCCTTTGCTTTGGCATGTTGCTACTTAATTACTTGACTTTTGGGCTTGTTGCCACAGTAGAACTCTGCCACCAGACAGGGAAGCTTTGTCCCAAACATGTGGGGGGACAACTTCCGTTTCTGGCAAGCTGGAAACCCGCCCCACAACCTCCCCGCCAGACCACAATCCAGATCCTGGGAGGTTAAAGCAAGAGCGATTACACCCCGCCCCGCCCCCAGACTGATCTCTGGATCTCCCTACAGTTCACAGGCCAGGAGCTGGAGTCGCCACTGAAAACTGCAAAATGGCATGTCTCCTCAGCGGCTTCTAGCCCCCAAGGGAGGAAGCCGACGCATTCTCCAAATACTGGTCCCAAAGTCCATAGGGCACTAACCTCTCACTTTGTCCTAGGCATGTCTGTGTTGATAATTCTGGAATCACCACAGCTGCTGGTGTTCTGGGGTCCCTCCAGCCGGCTGCTGGCCTGGCTGCCCTGGGGCTAAAACCAAGGCCCAGGCAGCTCTCCATGGGCTGTGCGCTGCACTGCCGGCTCCCAGAGTGCTGCGCTTGCCGTTGCCTGCAGGGCTGCTGGGCTGTCCTCAGCGGGAGGTTAGCTTCTCTGTGTTGTTTTGTGGGTGCTGGGGCTCCAGAAGTTGTTCAGAGTCCCCTTTTACATAGTTTGGAGGTGATCTGTGGGGAGAGAGCCTTGGACGTGCTGTTTCTACTCTGCCATCTTGACTCCGCCCACCAAAATATTTTAAGGAAAAAATTCACAGATCCCTAGGACCTTAGAACAAAGATGTCAGAGCCAGAAGAGACCACAGAAATAATCTAGTCCAGCCTCCTCAAGGTAGAGATAAATAATAATTACTGACATTTCTATCCCACTTTGCATTGTCTCATTTTATCTTTCTAACAACCCTGCAGGTACCATTATCCTCATTTTACAAATGAGGAATCTGCAGTTGAGAGAGGTTAAGTGACTTGTCCAGGGTCACATACATGTCTAATCAATGTCTGAGGAGGGATTCGAATCTATGTCTACCCAGCTGCAAGTTCAACACTCTATCCACTACATCGTGAAGATACTGAGGGGAAGTGACTTGTCCAAGGTCATAGAGTGAAGTAGTGGACAAGCTAGTACTTGTCCCTTAAGTTTGTTGTCTCCAAGACTAGTAGGGATTTATATAATATCCTGTTGACCTGACCTGACTTGAATGATTATGTATTACAAACTGGATTAGTCTCAACTGGAGTTAAGGGAATAACAAAGTTGGCATTAGATGCCCTGTGATAGAAGAATTATCAAATCATACAAGTGATTATAATGAGTTGAACCTTTTATAGTGAATTGATACTTTTGGAGACATTCATTCAACAAACATTTATTAAGCATCTGCTGTAAACAGAGCCCTGTGTTAGGCTCTGTACAAAGTTCAAGTAAGACACAGATCTAGCCCTGATGGAATTTAGTGTGTGGTGGAGAGATGAGACACAAACACAGTTGACATAATACACCACAATGCATGCCAAATGTGTTAGAGTGATGTTATATGAGACTTCAGAGGGAAGGATATTTCAGGTACAGGAAGGAATGAAAGAAGAAAAAAAAAGGAAAGAATGCAGGGAAAAAACATTTGTTAAGCTTCTACAATGTGCAAAGCAGCATGTGAGGTGCTTTTTACAAATATATCTACTAAATAAATCCTCACAACAACCCAGGGATGTAGGTGTTATTTTTATCCTCATTTCGCAGTTGAAAAAAACTAAGACAAACAGGTTTGCTCAATGTCTGAGAGTGCATTTGAACTCAGGTCTTCCTGCCTCCAGGCCAGCACTTTATCCACTACACCTAGCTGCCTATGCATAGGGAACGGCATGAAGAAATACTCCTTTTCCATATAGCAAATGGCTCTTTTAAATTATCTGCTGGGTTTCCTCTCTTAAACTTCTCCCAGTCTGGCTGGCTATTCCTGCACTCACAAGGAGAGGGATAGAAGAAAGAGCATTAGCAGAAGGGATCTTCCTAAGTGCCTCTGAAATTGTTGATATCCATAGCAAATAGCAACAATGCTAATGGAAGCTCCATGACTGGTCTTAAGGTTGGTCCGGGACCCTGGGAGAAGCCACATAAGAAGACAAGAGAATGCTGATAACATGCCCTTAGTAATAGTATACATGGCTACCAGCAGCATCCTCCAGAATCAGGGATCCCTCAGGAGTCCTGGTTTTTTTTACCAAGACGCCTGCAGTTATTTTAATCCTTTCATGAAATCCTCCAAATTAGAAAATGAATTTTAAAAACAAACATGTAACTTAAACTGAAGTAAGGTGAAATATAAAGAATATACACGACTCCAGTAATATAAAATGAAAAGAACAAAATAATCAAAACTGAGTGCTATGAAATGCTAATGATCCAGTCAGTCCAAAAGAAAAGATGTGATAAATTACCTTTCACCTCTTCTGTGCAGAGGTGTGTGGTGGGGATGGAGGAGGGGGCTGGAGGGTTATGGGTATTGAAACCTGCATATAATGTCAGACATTTTCAATATTTGATTCATCTTGAACTGTTCCCTCCTCTTTAAAAAAAAAAAGTCTTTATTATAAGAGATGGCAGTCAGAATTATAGGTGATGGAAGAGCAATGGATGTCAGTAAAACTTATGTTTAAAATATGTGCTATAACATGGGCTATAACATGGCTAGTATGGAGATATGTTTTATATATAACTTCACATGTATAATTGATATCATATATTGCTGACCTTCTCAATGGGTAGGGGAGGAGGATAGGATAGGTAGAGGGAAGGAGAGAATTTGGAACTCAAAAAAAATTTTTAAATGAGTATTTAAAATAAATAAATTTGAAGGAAAATTTTAGATAAAATGACACATTTTTAAGTGCTAAATTAATGGAAAGTGGGGAAGGCAACAGAGAGTCGTCATAAAATCAAATAAATAAAACATTGATTGATCTCATCACCAGAGGGATAATGACGCTCAACAAGCCACTTAGTCTCTCAGGCTCAGTTTATCTGTAAAATGAACACCCTGCAGAATTATTGTGAGGATCAAATAAGAAACTGTGATTTTTGCAAACCTTAAAGCATTATATAAATATTGTTGCTGTTGTTCAGTCTTGCCTAACTCCTTGTGACCCCATCTGGGGTTTTCTTGGCAAAGACACTGGCGTGGTTTACCATTTCCTTCTCCGGTCCATTTTATAGACAAGGAAACTGAAGCAAAAAGGATTAAGTGATTTGTCCAGGGTCACACAGCTGGTAAGTGTCTGAAGCCAAATTTGAACTCAGAGAGATGAATCTTCCTGATGCCAGGCCTGGTGCTCTAACCACTGTACCACCTAGCCACCACACATAAATGTCAGCTGTTGTTATCATCATGGTCTTCCCTCCACTGAAGCAGATTGCAAACCTTCCATAACTTCTTATCCTAAGCAATTCTTGCCTATATATTTCCATTAATCCTCAACAAAGGATTTACCCAATGGAGTGGAAGCATTCTTCTATTTCTTTTAATATCTCAGAATACCAGAGTAATACTCTGACTGACCATTAGTCTCACTTTCATCTCCCTTTCTGATGATACCAATCATTGATAATGATGGTTTTTATTCCATATCCCACATAACAATCATCCCTATTCATGTTGTCCAGACAATTCACCTTCCTCCCTTCACCATGCATCTTCATTGGATTTTGTGTGACTGAACAATTTTTATTTTTGGACCAGATCTATTATTTTATTGGCATGGGAACTTCAAATAAGGAAACTCTGTCAATGCAGTTCTACAAATGAATTTTAATTTAGGTTCTTAGAGAAAGGCCTGGAGGCCCTTAATTGACCTGACCAGAGATATATAGGATGAATTAGAGACAAGACTTGAACCCATGGGGGCAGCTAGGTGGCACAGTGAATAGAGCACCAGCCCTGGAGTCAGGAGGATTTGAGTTCAAATTTGGCCTTAGACACTTAATACTTACTAGCCATGTGACCTTGGGCAAGTCACTAAACCCCAATTGCCCTGCCTTCCCCCCTAAAAGAAAAAAGACTTGAGCCCAGGTCTCCTTGACTTCAAGGCCAACTCTCCAATCACTACATCACAGTGGTTTTTCATTAAAAACATATATGCATTCCAAAAAGTTTTACACTGAAGAGAGATTAGATGGAGACCTAGATTCCTGAATCCCTGGATGAATGAAGGCTAACCAGGAAATAGGGAGAACCTAAAAGTTACAGCTCCCTTATCTGATGATATAACAACAAAGAAAATTTGATTATAGCATGGTGTCTTGCATACAAGCAACCCAAGGAATGTCCTTAAAATTGAACGAATAGTCAGGTACCTGAGTTTTCATTCCAATTCCACCATTCCCTGACTTTGGGGCAGCCAGATCGTTCAATAAATAATTCACTGGACCTTGAGTCAGAAAGACCTGAGTTCAAATCCAGTCTCAGATAATTAGTAGCTCAAGAAGCTTAAGTGACCCTGAGCAAGTCACTTAACCTGTTTGCCTCGGTTTCTTCAACTATAAAATAGGAATAATAATAGCACCCACCTCTCAGTATTATTGTGAGGATTAAATGAGATAATATTTGAAAAATGGTTAACACAACGGCTGGCACATAATAGTCCACTTAATAAATGCTCATTTCCTTTCTTTTTGTGGGCAAGTTAATATATCCATCTAGGTCTCAATTCCTTACCTATTTTTTAAAAGCATAATAATGCTACAAAGGCCTTAGAATTTCTGTGAATTTTGTACACCCTAAGGCGCTTTATAAATGCCAATCATTATTATTAGTAGAGTTTTATGTAAGTGTATAACTGCTATTAACAAAGCACCTAATATGTTTGAGATCCTTTGCTAAGTGCTGGGATATAGAAAGACAAAAAAAGAAACAGATCTTGCTCTTGAGAAGCTTGTAATCTAATTGAGAGCAAATACATGTACCCAAATACCTATGATTCAAATTTGGAATTAAATTCAGTCAGCCAGCATTTAAGAAGTCCTTACTGTGTGCCAGGCCCTGTGCTAAGCACTAAGGATACAAGACATGGATCTGACCTGCAATGAGCTCAAATTCTAATTCTAAAGACTACATATGCAAAAAAAATTTAATATACAAGATATAAATACTAGAAGCAAAAGGAAGTCTCTGAGACAAGGCACTAGCAGTAAGAAAGTACCTAGACTTACATCTAGATTCTATCTCTTTGCATGTGACTTTGGACAAGTCCTTTTACTTCTGTGGGTCTCATTTCTTCATCTATAAAATAAGGAGGCTGAACTAGATGATCTCTAAAGTCTCTTTCAGTTTTAAATATATGTCCATTAATCCTAAGTACCAAGGAGAGGTCCAGACCAAGTGCCAAGAAAAATCTGACGATGGAAAAATGACTTTTGCCTGACTAATGCAGGCTCAAGTGAAAAAAATAATAGCACATATTGTTTCAGAAGGTATGTGGAAGGGCTCTGGGAAGCTCACTTGCTATAGGAATGTAAAGGATTATTTCTGTAGGAAAAGTTTATTGCCAAAACCTCAATAACAAAGAGAACTGAATTTTACCTTCTTGTTAAAATGGGAGAGTTAGACAACCAAGCTGGGCAGGAAACTCACAATTACTGATCCAAGTTGAGTCAGTGGCATGTGGCGTGACCTCATGGCCATGTTGTAATGACTAGACTGAGCATGCTCCCCTGTGGCCAAAGGAACCAAAACAAAGAGAACTTTGGCTTTGGGGAGCTGAATATCTTTAAGAGTGGGAAGGGAGGTAGAAGGGAGGGAAAATAAATCTCTTCTTTCTGGCTAGCCCAGCAGCCTGTCCTATTCCCAGCTCCCTGAGTTTGAGAATATTTTGTCAGTTTGGGATCAGATGCTGACAATTTCATGAGGGTCTGTCAATATTTTCCTAGTGGAGGAGATTATAAAGCAAGAAGATCAAAAGTCCACAGTTACACCCCATAAAACCAAGTCAAGAGATGGGAAGATAAAAAATGCATGAACTATGTGTAGTTGGGACAGAACTTCTATCACCAAACACAAGTGAACTCCCTGTCAGGTAAACATTGTGCTTTCACTTCTGAGAAGCCCAGACTTTTGAAGACAGATGAATGAACAGTGCACAAAAAGTTTATCACCATCATTAAAGAATCTATGGTATTATATGGAAAATAAGCTCTATACTTGATCCAAGATGTCATATAGCTAAGGTCCCACGATGACCAGTAGTCAAGGAATTTGAGTTTTGAGACAGGTATTTGCCATAGGTAGAATCACTCAGACTCACACACACACACACACACACACACACACACACACACACACACGCACACACATACACATGCACATGCACGTGTGTATATATACAGATATATACATATGCATATATGTATATATGAGTATATACCCATATATAAATCTTTGTATATATGGATATGGATATATATATATATGTATACACACATGCAATTCTTATTTTTATTACTAGCTGTCAAGAAAAACAAATATTGGGCAGCTAGGTGGCACAGTGAATGGAGCACTGGCCCTGGAGTCAGGAGGACCTGAGTTCAAATCTGGCCTCAGACACTTAACACAAAACTAGCCATGTGACTCTGGGCAAGTCATTTAACCCCAATTGCCCTACCATCCCCACTCCAAAAAAAAGAAAAAAAAATATCCAAAACAAAGAGTAAAATCATATCCAAACCAGCCTTTAACAAGGCAGAACCAAAATTATTAACCAATGAGATTCTTTTGTTCTACATCCTCTTCCAGCCCTGCCTGAAATTCTGCCACTTTTGACCCTGTTTTCTTTCTCTTCTCCATTTTTCTAAGATAATTAAAGTCAGCATTCATACAGTTCTGGTTAGGCTGATTTCACCCTGCATTGCTTCAGATTGATTCCTCTATATTACCTTGTATGTTTCATATTTACTCTTTGTAATGGTACCATAATATTCCATTATATTAATGTACTATAATTTATTCAGTCATTCTCTGTATGCATAGGTTGTTGCCAGGAGGTTTTGGCCATTAAAAATATAGCAGCTATGAATATTTTTGTGACAATAGGTCCTTTCCCCTTGTCTCTTAAAAAGAAATTTTAGGATAGATGGAATTACTTTTTGAGGAGGATAGATACCTAGTGATGGAATTACTAGTGAGGGGACAGAATAGGAAATTTACCAAAGTGCTAATACAGGATCCTAAATAAATAAAGTCTGTTTATTGAATATTACTGAATGCCTACTGAGTGGAGGGCAACTTCCTAGGCATTGTGATAAAGCTATCAAGGAATGAGAAGGGAGTCCTTGTCATCAAGGAGTTTATAATCTACCTGTTGATAGAGATAGAGCCTGGACCTATGATCTTACTGGATCTGGGATCTTCCAACTAAAGAAACTCCTTCTACCAATACAAGTCAACAGCTTCTCTGTAATTTATAATCTTATAGAGTTGTCTCAAGTACTGAGAGATTATGGGTCTTGCCCAGAATGAAGCAGCCAGTATGTATCATGGGCAAGAAATGAAATCAGGTATTTCTGCCTCCAAGGCTAGCTATCTACTATACCATGTTTTCTGTCTTCCACCCTTTTCCCAACAATTTATCTTCCACATGATATTTTTATAACACTTTTGTACAGAAGTCACTGGCAATACCTATCGTGTATTTGACCCCATGTATCTCTCCATAGCCCTTTATTTCATTCTCAATTTGGATTCTTTGGAGATCGTGGTATATTATTTGTAATTCTACATAGCATCACCAGAAGAATGCATGCAAATTGAAGAATTTGTGCTTTCATCAGTGTCAGTCAGTCAATAAGCATTTATTACATGCCTACTATGTGCCAGGGCATTGTGTGAGGAACTCCTGGTATGGAAAGTCCTTCTACCTACACAGATTCTCTTGGCAAATAAATCTAGGGGAGTTTAAATTCCAGCTCTTCCATTTACTATCTGTGTGACTGTGTTCTGTGTGACTTTCAACCTCTCTAGGCCTCAATCTCATCTTTAAAATGAGGGAGTTGAATTAAATGGTTTCAAGGTCCTTCCAATTCTCAACCTACTTCCTATGATTCAGAGTTGCTTGAGACACATACAAATTAAGTTACTTACCCAGGATCACACAGCTAATCAATATCAGAAGCACAGACTATGCTTGGTATTATTGCTTGGTATACCAGTTCCAGGTTCAATTCCCACTTTGGTTATAAAGGAGGGGCTGACCTGAATCGGTAAAGGGATTTTTCTCTTCCAGAGTTCCCTAGATTAATAAAACCCCTGATGGGGTTTTTAAACAAAAAGAGTAAGACAGGAAAGATTTAAACCCAGATTTGCCTGACTCTAAGCTCAGCCCTCGATTCATTATATCAGGCTACCCACCACCAAAAGAATATTGATGTTAAAAATATGGATTTTTGTTTGGGGAAAATGTTTGGTATTGGAAAAAGAGCACAATTTCCCAAATACAACCCAGTCCACTCTGTTCTTCCTGTGAAATTCTGGGCCCAGTTTCTTATCCAACTGTAAGGTTTCCATTGCATATCATAGTCTGTAAAATGGACAATATTCACCCTTCTGCTTGTTGTTTTCCCTCTGTGGATTGTGTGGGATTTAAGATCTTCCCCATCTATTAATAGGCCTCACATGGAGCCCATTAAAGGAAGCTCACTGAGGAGAGGCTTGCTTGTAGGAAGGCTTTCACACCTTTTGCTAATTTCTAATTATGCACTCATTCATGAGGGCTGTGGTGCCTTTTGGCTTTTAGAAGTGTGTATGTATTCTGCGTTGGTATTTTGCTTTGGGGGCTAACTTATTAGAAGGCTCTTGTGATTCCCTGGTCGAGATTCTGAGTGGCTGTGTGTTCAGAGCTCCTCGATTGCTCAGATGTAAAGGCTCTCTCTCAATTCTGGGAGGTATGTAAAGTATATAGTTGATTCAGGCAGTCAGTCTGTTGGTCTTTATTTCTCTACTTGTATTTTCTTTATATTTTCTCTGAAGTTGAGAGTGCTGACTTTTCTCCTGAACTAGTAAATGTAATTTTAAAAGATTGTTGACCCCTTAAACAGCTATCTTTTCTAGTAAAACACATCTAAGAACCTATGCTAGCAAACATCCTAGGTAAGCCAGTGTGATTGCCACTACAGATTATTAGGGCAATATATTTAGAACAGTATAGAAGTCTTACACAATTTAATGTTCTAAAACCTATTTCATCTCCAAACAGGAGCCTCTGGAGGATGCTCCAGGAACATAAAGAACTCTTTACTGTTTGGACACTACACTACATATCTCCCATGATAATGACAAATATTTTGGGCCAGCATACCTACTATTCATCCTATTTGGTACCCAAAGTATTAAACCCTGGGAAGGTACTGATTAATTTCATATTGCTACTGGGGTGGGGGTGTAGGGGAGCGATAGAGCATCAATAACTACCAATCTATATGCCTTCTTGCTCCAAAACCTTATAATGAGCTATATAAATTCCTCCTGATCTTGAAAAGATCAGGAAGTTCTTAGTAGAATCATACCATTATTAACTAAAAGCAGGAAAGAACTTTAAAGGCCATCTACTCCGGTTCTTATTTTATAGATGAGGAGCTGAGGTTAAGAAATATCAAGTGACTTGCCCAGGGCCACACAGCTTGCAAGTGTCTGAAGTAAGATATGAACCCAGGGATCGCTGACTTGAAGATTAGCACGCTATCTCCTATCTCATGCTGCTCATATTTTTACTTTAAATCACAACTTGGTAAAATGTTGTAAGTGAAAGGGAATTTTCCATAATGTTGTGGGATAAAAAAAAAAACATTGGACATTGACTCAGAAGATCACATCTCAACACATTCCAACTCTGATACTTACTAACCTTGCAGGCTTAAGTAAGTCACTCCAAAGTTCGAAGCCTCTCCTATATCTTCATCCATAAAATATAGGTATACCTGTCTCACAGGATGCTTATGGATAAAGTACTTACCAAGCTACAAAATACTATAAGGGTGTAAATAGTGACTGCCCTCTCATTTTACAGATGAAAAAAGGGACTGAGTCCCAGAGAAGTGAAATAATTTCCTCAAAATCTAGCAGAAACTAGGAAAGAGACTCAGCCCTAGAACCCAGATTTTCTGACCCCAGGATATCGCTTTTTCAATGATACCAATTTCTCTGACTTACAACCTACAAGTGATATATCCACTTCCTAGTGATGACAAGGGACTTGTAAGTTGTGGGGAGGAGAACAAGATCATTTTCTTTCAAATAAAAATGAGTGACTGAGTAAATGAACCTGACAATCAAGACTGAGACGCAAAATTCTACAAAACATGTTCTCCTGGCTCTGGCTTTGACCCACTGTATTGGAGAAGTGAATTAATCACTGGGTTAAATGACCATTAAGTACAGAGAGCAGTGGGAGATGATTGGAATGTCCCTGGAGATGCATCAAGAAAGGTATCAGATAACCTTGTTTCATTACAAAGGTGAGGGCGGCCCTAAAAGCCAGGAAGAGAAAATATTTCTGAAAGTCTGGTTGGGGAGTGTGCTCCACCCAGGAGTGTGTTTGCCCTGGTCTGTGTATTCAGGTTGCAGATACAAAAAGAGAGAGGAAGCAAAATTCCAGGCAGAGCACTAGGTAGGCACAGCTGGCAATTGGAATCAACCTCTTGGGAGCTGGAGGATCCCCACTGGAGTATTTCCTAGAAACACTGGGGGTCTGAGGAATCTCAGGTAACTGCTTATTGATACTCGACTTGGGACTTGGGCTCTTGGGTTTCCTAGCATCAAGATGTCTGACAACACAGACTACACCTGTTCAAATTTCTTCAAAGAGGATATGGACCTCTGCCAGGCAGTCAGATGCAGAGAGGAAATCCTGGGGAGAGAGGCGGGCTTTATGCCAAAGATCTAGAGAACAGACCCAGCTCACCTCCATCCTTTAGAATCCCTAATTTCCTTTAAAGTTCAACTCAAATGCCATATGAGATCTTTTCTGACACCCCCCCCCAACTATTAGTGCCCTCTAATTTTACCTTGGATTTACTTTGTGCATATTTTATACATAGTTACCTGTGCATATGTTGCCTCCCTCATAGAATATAAGCTTCCTGAGGGCCAGAATTATTTCCTTTCTCTTTTGGAGGGGAGTAGACATTTAATAAAATAATTGTTGATTGAAGAGGAAGAAAAGAAAGAGAACATTTTTGAGGAAGTTTCTAAGGGAGATTTCCCAAATTCTAGAAGGATTATCTGGTCTTCCTCATTGATTCCAAGAAGACCACCACAAGGCTTTGGAAACTCCTGGTGGGCAACATTTTGTGAGAAAGGTCTGGGTCCCAGGAAAGCAATGAACCTGTAAAATTCAGTCTTTGCTGGTTTACAACTATAGAAAGTAAAGCTGAACAAGCTTTTGTATGAGTAGAGAGGGATTACAAGGGATTTACTCTGAGTACTCCAAGCCTAGGCTCTGCAGCAGTGTTTAAGATTGTAAACAGGTCTCATTAGCTCATCTTGAGGAGACCTTCCATTAAAATCCAAACAATATGGCTGCCTGCCTCAGAGCTGTTTGAAATGCCAAACATTCACAGGAACATAGTTTCAATATCAGCAAGTAAGCTAATCAAATAACAAATATTTATGGACCACGTAGCATATAACCAATGTTGTGACAGGATCTCCAAAAGGTACGAAAGTGTGTGAGACTAATGCTTATACTCACAAAGTTTATAAATATCCCCAGATCTTTCCTTTTAAACAAGTTATTCTCCACTGAATTCATGTTTTAAAGGGGAAAAGTTGATTTACAGTTAGGCATGATAGAGTAGGAAAAAACCCTTTTCTGGAAGATGGAACCATAGAGCCTTTGGTCAAGTATATTTATCTCTCTGGGACTCTGTTTCCCCAGATATAAAATGAAGAGGTTGGATTGGGTGATCGCTACAGTCACTTTCAGCTCTTATGTTTTATGTTCCATTCTAAGGTCCCTTCCAGGTCTGACATTGTAAGGTCCTTTCAACTTTGACATTCTAGCCCCTCGATCTTTGACATTTTATATTGTATATTTCTGTGCTACCATGGACCAGGTCACATAGAAATCCATGGATTTTCCAGATTGTCATTTGAACTGATCTAAGGTGTGTTTCTTGTTTACTTGGTGAGTAATTCTACTTATACTCTCCCACCCTTTTATGGACTTTTTCTTCCTTATTTCAGTCAGTTAGACTATTGGAAAAATAGAGAGGCGGAGAGCAATAATGAATAAAGAGCCAGATCTTGGAGTCAGGAAGATCCTGAATGAAATCCTGCCTCTGATCCAAACCTGCTCTGTGAACCTGGGCAGGTCTCTTGACTTTCCAGTGCCTGCAATCAACTCTCTCTAATGCTAGAAAGTACAGAGAAGGGGGTGATCTGTATCGGTAGAGGGAATTTCCTAATCAACAGTTCCTATACTAATACCAAAGAAATTATAGCCACAACTCTCCAAAAAATTGGAAAAAAAAATTTGAAAAAACCTACCTAAAACAATTTCCCTGATTTGGCAGGTTTCATTTTGTTGGGATTATTTGTGTTAGTGTAAAGGTATCACTTCCTCTGTATGAATCTCACCTTCGTGCTAGGTAAAGTGAAGGTTTTGGGCAAGGAAATCTTTTGGGATATTCTAGGATACTCTATTTACCAGGTTCTCCCAAAATTTCACTGATATTTGTACCCAGAACCAAATGAAACCAGGAAAGTCTCATTGGTATCAAAGACAAGTACAAAAGCAAATTTGTACCAAAAGTTCTTTACATTTTATACAGATATGTACACATGCACATATACACACATGTGGACATACACACACACACACACACACAATCAAAGAATGTTCCACTGAAAGAATCATAAAAGTTAACTAGTCAACTCTCTGATTCTACAGATAAAGAAACTGAGGCCCAGAACTTGCCCTGGGTCATATAGTTTGCAAGTGGCAGAGCCTCATTGTCATTAGTGTAGTAGAAAAAAAAATCAATCAATCAGTGAATCGATAAACACATATTAAGTACTTATAACATACCAAGCACTGTGCTAAGGTCTGGGGATATCAAAAAAAAGGGGGGGAGCAGTCATTGCCCTCAAAGAGCTCACAATCTAATGGGGGAGAAAAAAACAAACAAATACATACAACCAACTTACATATAGTATAAATAGGAAATAATTAACAGAGGGTAGGCACTAGAATTAAAAGAGGTTGGGGAAGGCTTCCTGTAGAAGTGGAATTTTAGGTGGGATTTAAAGAAAGCCATGAAGATGAGTAGTCAGAGCAAAAGAGGGAGAACATTCCAGGCATGGAAGAGAGCTAGAAAAAATGCCCAGAGTCAAGAGATGTGTCCTTTTTTTTTTTTTTTTTGAGTAGCCTGTTGGCCAGTGTCACCGAATCAAAGAGTACATAACAGGAGTAAGGTATAAGAAGACTGGAAAGGTAGGCGGGGTCTGGTCATGAAGGGCTTTGAATGCCAAGCAGAGCATTTTGTATTTCATCCAGGAGATGATAGGGAGCCACCACAGAAGATGTGATCAGAACTACACTTTAGGAAGATCACTTTACTGGCTGAATAGAGGATGGATTGGCATGGGGAGAGACATGAGGCAAGTAGATCCACCAGCAGAAATAGTCAGGTGTGAGGGAATGAGGTCCTACACTAGTGTTGGCAGTGTCAGAGGAGATAAGGGGACATAGTGAAGAGATAGAGCAAAGGTAAACTCAATAGGCCTTCACAGCAGATTGGATCCGAGGGGTGTGAGACAGTGAGGAGTTTAGGATGACCCTAAGGGTCGGGAAAGATGGTGTGGGGAGGGCTTAAATAATGAGTTCTCTTTTGGACATGTCTACTGGACATCCAGTTTAACATGTCTGAAATGTAGTTGGAGATGTGATATTGGAGGTCAGAAGACAGTCATTCTAAGAATCATCAGCATAGAGATGGTAATGAAATCCATGGGAGCTGATACAACCACCAGATGAAGCAGCATGGAGGGAGACTTCAAGAGGGCCCAGAGTAGAACCTTGTGCGGCTCCTACAATTAAAGGCATAATCTGCATAAAGATACAGCAAAGGAGACTGAGGAGCATTCAGATAAGCTGGAGAAGAGCTAGGAGAGAGGGGTGTCCTGAAACTCTAGAAAGAAGAAAGTATCATGGAAAAGAGGATGTCATCAGTGTCAGAGGATGCAGAGAGGTTGAGGAGAATGAGGCCTGAGAAGAAGTCATTGGATTTGGCAAGTGAGAGATTATTTGGAGATGCTTTGGAGAGCGCAGTTTCAGTGAAATAAGATTGGAAGCTAGACTGGAAGGAGCTAAGAAGACTGTGAAAAGAAAATGGAAGCATCTATCATGGGTGGCTTTTTCAACGAGTTTAGCCACAAAAGGCAGAACAGATCTAGACTTAGTGGGAATAGAAAGATCAAGTGAGGTTTCTTTGAGGATGGGGAGACGGCATATTTGTTGTAATAGAGAATGAGCCACTAAACAGGAAGTGGTTGAAAATAAGTAATAGAGAGGGGATGACAGAAGGGACAATCTGTTGGAGGTGAAGGAAAGGAATGGCATCATTTGTGCAGGTAGAGGGGGTTAGCTTTGGTAAGGAGTAAGGCCATCACTTTCCTTGATAATTTTATTTATTTTATTTTGAATTTAAGAAATAAAATGGGCATTTCCATGACATAGTAGAATAAAAAATAAATGATTGCACATGAAACTGCAAATCTATTATATACAACTTTCTTTTCTTTTAAAATATAACAAAGTTATCATATAACTTTTTTTCTTTTTCTTGCCTCCCCCACCCCACTGTAGAGATGGCTGCCATTAGACACAAATATATATATGGATATGGATATGTAAAATCATTCTATACATACTTCTATTTATCAGTTCTTTCTCTGGATGCAAATAGTCTTCCTTCATATGTCCTTTGTAGATAATACAGGTGTTTATAAGAGTCAGAATGATTTAGTTGCTCCAAGTTGTTCTTAAAACAATATTGCTGTTACTGTATACAATATTCTCTTGGTTCTGCTCATTTCATTCCAAGTGTAAAGACTTAAGTTTTGGGGATAAGAATTCATTATTTGGTAAATATAAATAAATAAATATATATAGTTGGGAAAGCTAGAAAGCAGTTTGGCAGAAATTGGACATAGACAAATGCCTTACACCATTGACAAAGATAAGGTCAAAATGGATACATGACCTAGATATAAAGAGAGAAGTTACAAGAAAATCTGAACAAGGCTACCTCTTCATGTAGAACAAGGGTGCAGGAAGGTATAACAGCAGAAAACATCTGTGTGATACAAGAAGAGAAAGCTCATAGTGAATGGCACCATGTTTTTTTCTGTAAAACATGATACAAGATTCTCAGCTAAGAGGGTACGGAGAGGGATAAGTAATCATGGGAGGTTTAAGGAAGGATGAAAAGTTTTGAAAAAGCCACTGTGGAGATAGGATAGTGAACTGATGAGGCAGATATAGAAAGATTGCCTTACAGCACTGAGGACCCAGTTAAGGTGTAACATAAATTTGTAGTGGATCCAGTCAGAATGGTTGCATGGTTTTCTCCACCTTCATTCAGCAGCGTGTGCATTGGAATAGAAGTGGTAAATGGTGGGAGTGACCCAATGCCGAGACTTGGCATGGCATAATTGTAATTGACAAATGATAAGGAGGTGAGGGATTCAAGAGAGGAGGGCAGAGTGAAGATAGAGAAAAGAGGAGAGTAGCCAGTACAGGGGAAATGTCCTATGAAAGAATTGGACGTCACGGTGTGGACAAAGAGTAAGCATTTGGTAAGGAGAGACAGAGGGAAAGGTGAAAAACCTGACTGTGGTTGGATACGGTGATTTTGGAATTCTTGAATGTGACAGTGGTACATTTTTGGGTGGTGGCAAAATCAAGGATGTGACCATCTCTATATGTGGCTAAGGTGGCATGGGGGAGTAGATCAAGAGAAAGTGAAGAGGATGAGGAACTGAGTGGTCAGGGTATTTGAGAGAGAGTCAATACGGATATACAAGGGCAGGAGCTAGAGAGTAGAGAAAAATTGTGAGCCAGATACTGAACTCTTTGAGGAAGGAGGGGTAGTGACCTTCAGGGGAGGGGAGGTAGAAGAGAGGGGGAGGTGTCTTTAGGCAACAGCCTCCAGGTTTTTATTGGATGGTAGATATGAATAGCATAAACCTCAAAGGAAGAGAAATTATTGAGTAATGACAGTAGGGGAAGTGCCTGGAAGTGGCAATGAGGAGCAAGGAGTATTCCAATTCTCCTCCCTCAACCAATGAACTAAAAACAAGTGAAAGTACAACCATCAATAGAAAAGATTGGCCAGGGAGGTAATCCCTGGATGGGAGGAATTTAGGAGGAAAAGATTTAGGATAAAGGAAAATGTGTTGCCTATGAAACAGGCATTCCACAGAGTAGAGTGGAGACACTGGGCAGTATTTGTTTGAAACTTTGTGGTAGAATGGTTAAGGGGGTGGGAATAATAAATTGAGAGGTAGGGGCGGGGAATAAGGTTTGAATGATGACCTCCAATGACACAATGGAATAGAAAGAGTATGACCAGGTATGAGAATGTTCATAATTGCATGGAGAGTACCACCACTTCCCAAAGGGGGCTAGAGACTAAGTTGGAGGGAGGCCTGGACCAAGATGGGAGCACATGGTCAGATGATTAGAGGGGAGGTTCTGCTTCACTACTCCTCTTCCCTCTGCAGTGTGAAGATTAGAAAGGAAAACATAAATTGTAGAATCAAAGTCCAGACTTTGCCAGTTAACTAGCTGTGTGACCTTGGGCAAGTCATTTAAGTTCTCTGAGACTCTTTGTACTTCTATACTACCTCCCTGAGCTACTGTGGTTTTTGTTATTTAACTTTTTTTTTCAATTAATAAAAATATATTTTATCTCCCTCCTACCTCTCTACCCACATTGGAAAACAAGAAAGAAAGAAAGAAAGAAAGAAAGAAAGAAAGAAAGAAAGAAAGAAAGAAAGAAAGAAAGAAAGAAAGAAAGAAAGAAAGAAAGAAAGAAAGAAAGAAAGAAAGAATAAGAAAGGAAGGAAGGCAGAAAAAAGGGAAGAAAGAGAAAGACAGACTAATAATAAACATCACATTTATTGAGTGCCTGCTATCTGCCAGGCACTAAACTGAACACTTTACAATTATTTTATTTGATACAACAATCCTGGGGGATAGATGTTATTATTACTATTATTATTACTATCTTACAGTTGAGGAAACTGAGGCACAGTGATCAAGCAACTTTCTCAGAGTCACACAGTAGTAAATGTCTGAAGCTAGGTTTGAACTCAGATCTTTCTGACTCCAAACCCAGCACCATATTCACTATGCCACCAGATGCCTCCAAAAACAAAATCCTTATAACCAATATAAACAGTCAAAAAGCACAAGTTCCCACAACATCTCCATTAACAGAGTATGTCTCAGTTTGTACTCTGAAGGCCTCACCTCTGCAGATGGAAAGCACATGTCATCCTTCATCCTCTGGAATCATGATTACTCATTGTGTTGATGAAAGTTCTTAAGTCTTTCAAAGTTATTTGTCTTTACAATATTGCTATTGTTGTTGTACATGTTGTACTGTGGAGCTTTTACAAAGGAGTGTTTACTTCCAAAAAATAACAAAAAATATGAACTTACTCCCCCAATACACAGGAGACACAATCCTCCTCCCAGACCTTGCACTAGGCCTCAGTCTCTGGGGAGGGGAAAAGGATTCAGTGCATGATTTAGCTCAGTTCCTATAGAGTACATCCTTCTTCAAGACCAACCCCACCTCTCCAGCAGAAAGAAACACCCTCAGGTCCATTTCTCCATGCAATGACTGGAAAAAAAAAGGAGCAGGAAAGAATTTTCCTTCCTCTGTCACCTCTTCATTATGTCCTTGCTGAACATAGCAGAGTGCATCTCACAAACAGCTGGGGGGAAGGAGAGCCATTGGCTCAGTCTCAAGGGTTTTAAAGATCGAAAGCAACCAATCAAAGGTGGCTACCCCCACCAATCTCGTAGGGCTCACAGTGGGCTCCATGTTAGGCACGCTGGGAATGCTCAAAACAAGCCCAATGAAGCCTGGACTACACATTAATTTGTCTGGTTCTGCTCATTCCCTCTCACAGTTATTGCGAAAAATCAAATGAAGTAACTTGTGTAAGGCACTTTGCAAATCTTAACAGAATATAGAAATGCTAGTTATGTGCTTATTTCTGAAGCATATATTCTAAAACTGGAATGATACAAAGAAGCTAAGCATGGCCCCTGTGCAAAGATAACATGCAAATTCCTGAAACATTCCTTTTTTTTTCTTCTTTTTTTGGTGAAAAGCTTAAGAACTCTGATCAACATAATGATGAACCACAATTCCAGAGGACTGATGATGAAACACATTACTCACTTCCTGACAGAGAGATGATGGGCTCATAGTACAGACCGAGGCATATTCCCATATTGGGGAATTCGTTGTACTCAACTATATATGTTTGAAATGGGTTTTGTTTTTCTTGCTTTCTCAGTAAAGGTAGAAAAAGGTGGAGGGAGAGAATTAAGAGCTAAGAGTAAAATAAATTTAACATTTTTAAAAGAAAATGTTAATTATTTCTATTGTACACACAAGATTCTCATTCAATATATATTATAGTAATAACTAAAGTACTCTAAGGTTTACAAAGCACTATACATATGTATGTATACACACATATATACATACATATATAATCCTATTTGATCCCCATAACAACCCTTGAAGTAAACCCTATCATCTTCCCCATTTTATAGATTAGGAAGCTGAGACTGAGAGAGGTTAAGTATATTGTCCAGAGTCACAGAGGCAACATTTGAACTCAGGTCTTCCATTCTCCAAATTTAGCATTCTATCTCACAATTGATTAGATTACTGCTAGGTAAAGCACCCAAGTTATGATGTGCTAAACAAAACTATTAGGAATTATCTTCCTTAGATAGATCTATGAAAGTATAAGTGTGGATAGACCCTCCAAAATAATAACAATAAATAATAATAATAATAGCTAGCATTTATCAAACACCTACTATTTGCCAAGCACTGTCCTAAGCACTTTACAAATATTATCTCATTTGATATTCATAACAACCCTGGGAAGTAGATGCTATTTTTATCCCAGTAGAGGATAAACTATAGAGGAAACTAAGGCAATCAGTGGACTTGCTCAAGGCCTGAAGCCAGATTTGAAGTCAGGTCTTCTTGACTCCAAACTCAGCACCCTATCTATCCATTGTGTTACCTTGCCATTTCATTCCTTGATGCATGGTTAAATTACTATACACCAAAACTCTATGCAGAGACCAAGATTCCCACTAGAAGACGCTACCAGGGGTGGAGAACCTGCAGCCTCAAAGCCACAGTGGCCCTCTAGGTCCTCAAATATGGCCCTTTCACTGAATCCAAACTTCACAGAACAAATCCCCTTAGTAAAAGGATTTGTTCTGTAAAACTTGGACTCAGTCAGAAGGCCACACCCAAGGATTTAGAAGGCCACATGTGGCCTCAAGGCTACAGGTTTCCCACCCCTGCAGAACCTACCTACTTTGATGTTTGGATGAGCCATTAAATCTTTCACTAGATCTGTACTCAAATCAACTTGGTAGGGCAGAGATATAATACACAAACATTGGCTTTTAGAACTATGGGTTACCAAGTTGCTTTGAATCATTTGATTAGGACTTTGGTGGAGTATAGTTATCTCTACTGTGTACACACACACACACACACACACACACACACACACACACACACACGTATATGTATGTGTATATGTATATGTACATGTATATAATCTTAAAAAATCCACTGGATGTGGAGTCAAAAGTCTAGGGTAAGTATGTATGTACACACATTTGTATGTATGCATGTGTCTTACATATATGCACATGTATATCACCTGCATACATATGCATATATGCATTGCTTATACATATTACATATGCACATACATACATATATACAGTGGCTATAAAGAGCTGCCCCCAGTCAGGAAATCTTGGTTCAAGTCCCATCCTTGACACAAACTGACTACTTGACCATGAGAAAGTCTCTTAACTTCTCCATATTCCCAAACACACACACACACACACACACACACACACACACACACACACAAAATTAAGAGCTAATGAAACCTTACACTATCTGGAATAGAATGAGTGCCCAGAGTAAGGGAGGTCATAATCCCACTGCATCAGGCCATGCCTGGAGGACTGTGTTCAGTTCCAGGCACTAAATCTTAAAGGGGTCATTAACAAGCTGAAACATATCCATAGAGGAGTGATCAGGCTAACAAGAAAACTCGAAGCTCTAACACATGAGTATTGTAGGAAGAAACTGGGATGTTTAGACTGTAGAATCAAAGACTTTGAGGGTATATAATAGCTGTCTCCTAATATCTGAAAGGCTGTCATGTGAAATAGGGATTAGACTTAATCTTGTTGACCCAGAGGAAAGAATTAGGATGAGTGGATAGAAGTTGACAGATATAGATTTTGGCTTAACATATAGAAAAACTACCTAACAATTAGAGTTGCTTAGTGATTCACTGGGGCACCTGATAAGATAGTAAGTTCCATATCCATGAAGGAATTCAAGTAAATGATCATTCATCTGGGCTCTTGTAGAGGGGCTTCACCCATTGGTTAAAGGGTCAAACTAACTGAACTCTAACGTTCCTTGCAGGCCCACTAGTCTGTCTTCTAAAGACCTTAGAAGATCTTGGGCTTAACAATATGTACAGTATTGCCCTCTTTTCATCAATGGCAGTTTTTTGTTCTATCAGATCTGGAACTTCATTTTTGTAGGAAATATGGCATTCTTTGTCAGGAAGCTCCCTCTTCCATGGAAAATAGTATTTGTCAGAGGCCAGACTCTAGTGTGTCCATGCATTCCTGACTCCAAGAGAAGCCCTCTGTGTTGACTCTCTACAACAGGCAGTAACAATTTTTTTTTAAAAGCAATTGGGGTTAAGTAACTTGCTCAAGGTTACACGGCTAGTCATTATTTATGCGTGGGTGCTCATTTTCTGAGGCCGAATCTGATCTCGGGTCATCCCAACTCCGAGGCCCGCACTCTTACTCACTGCGCCACCTAGCCGCCCCTTTAGGGCAATTGGGGTTAAGTAACTTGCCCAAGGTTACACGACTAGGTTTTTGTTTGTGTGGATTAAGTGTCGGAGGCCGCCTCCAAACTCAGGTCCTTCTGACTCCAGGGCCAGCGCTCTATTCACTGCGCCACCTAGCCGCCCCGTCTAGTCATTATTTATGGCAGTAACAATTTTAATAGTAATAGCCAAGGACTATTCAACAGATAGAGATATGATGGAGACAGACGGAGACAGAGAGATATTAAAAAATACAATAGTAACAAGATCAAAGGCATAAGGTGGGGCAATGTAGCACTAGAAGTCTAGAACCAAGGAACCCATTCATTGTTATGCCCAGATCTCCAGCAACTTGAAAGCACAGAAATACTTCCCAAGACACTAACATCATCATCCACACCCCTATAAACAGGCTACTTCCATTCCTTCTCTTGAGTAGCAGCAAATCACTATTCCTATGGATTCAATAGCTCCCAAAAAGGAGGAAAGTGATCATGATGATGATGATAAATTAAGTAGTAGTAGTAGTAGTCATTGTCGTCGTCGTCATTGTAGCAGTAATAACATTTATAGTACTTTAAGTTGCTAAAGTGCTTTACAAATATTATTTTATGATCACAACAATCCTGGGAAGCAGGTGCTCTTATTATCCCTATTTTACAGATAAAGAAACTGAGGCAGACAGAGGTTAAGTGACTTGCCCAGTGTCACACAGCTAGCAAATGTCTAAATTTGAATTCAGGTCTTTCTAATTCCACTTCCAGTGCTCCATCTACCATGAAACCTAGCTGAAGAAAAATTTACTACCAACTATCTTCATCCATCTCCATCTTCCTCCTATGATTTAAAAAAAAAATCTGTGCTCTATAAATGATAGGATACAACCATTGTCAAGAAGACACTAGTCATGCCATTGTAACTTAGCTGGGAAATCACAATCCCGGGCCTTTAAGGCAACGAGGTACCATGAAAAAACTGCTAACCTGAAGTGATGGGGACTTCAGAATGCAGAAGACCTAGGTCTTATTTCCACCTCCACTACTTACTAATTTTGTGATCTTGGACAAGTCATTCATTCTTAACTCAGTTTCCTCTATAAAATAGGGATCATGACATAGACACTACCTACTTTTAAGGGGACAGCTGAATGGTGTTGACTGGCCTGGAGTTAGAAAGACTCATTTTCTTGAGTTCAAATCTGGCCTCAGCTGTGTGACCCTGGGCAAGTCACTTAATCCTGTCTGCCTCAGTTTCCTCATATATATAATGAATTGGAGAAGGCAATAGCAAAACACGCTGGTATCTCTCCCAAGAAAACCCCAAACGGGGTCACAAAGAGTCAGACATGACTAAAACAACTGTACAACAGCAACATTTTTTTTGCTTTTTTTTTGGGGGGGGGGGAGCAGGGCAATTAGGGTTAAGTGAATTGCTCAAGGACACACGGCTAGTAAGGGTTAAGTGTCTGAGGCCGGATTTGAACTCAGGTCCTCCTGACTCCAGGGCCAATACTCTATTCACTCTGCCACCTAGCCACCCCACAACAACAACTTTTAAGGGAGGAGACTGGAAAAACGCATTTCAATTCAATCCATCAAATATCTATAAAGCACTAGAATGCCAAAGCACTGTACTAAATGCTAGGGACACAAAATCAAAAAGATAAAACAGTCCCTGACCTCAATCCAAGAGTGTTACTGTCCACTCTAAGGGCTCCCTCTCATTTTTGGAGGGTGTCTGGCAGTCAGAACCTACTCATGACTTCATTGGCCTAGGAAACCTGCTTACCAGAGTAGTTTGGCTTCTCTCCAATTAGAGAATCACTTTGAAGTTAAGTAACTTGTTTGAGATGAATAACAGTAACAATAATAAATAGCTAACATTTATATGGCACTTACTATGTGCCAGGCACTGTGAGGTTTAAGCTTTTTATGACTGTTATCTCATTTGATCCTCACGACACCCTTGGAAGGCAGGAGCTATTATTATCCCCATTTTGGAGTAGAGGAAACTGAGGCAGACAGAGGTTTAAGTGACTTGCCCAGGGTGACACAACTAATAAGATGAGATTTGAACCCAGGTTCTCCTGACTCCAGGCCCAGCACTCCATCCACTAGGAAATCCCTAGACTAGGCTTTCATGTCTCCTCCTGTCACACAGACAGGAGATATCAGAGGCAACATTTAAACCCATTTTGTGCCCATTTGCTCTCTACCATGCCAATATGCTTTTTTAAGTATCAGTATAAGACTTAAAAATGAAACTGGAGTTCACTGAGACAGTTTTGTGCTTCCATCCAAGCTGCGTTAGAATCCAGAGGAGTGTGACCTGTGATCTGGAGAGAGAACTTCTTCCCTTCTGACCAGAGGATCCTTCAGGAATCTCTCCTCCCTCTGGGGCTAGGGGCCAGGGGTAGGGAACCTGCAGCCTCAAGGCCACCTCTGGCCCTCTAGGGCCTCAAGGGCAGCCCTCTGACTGAATCCAAACTTCACTGAACAAGGATTCAATCAAAGCAACCAGCAAACATTTATCAAGAGCCTAGTCTCCACGGAGCTTTGGGGATACAAAGACAAAGTTGAAACAGTTTGTGACCTCAGATAGCTTACATTTAATCAGGGAAATGATATCTCTGTGTGTGTGTCCATACAAATGTATACATATGCATGTATATGTGTGTATACATACATACACACACATACACATGCATGTAAGCAAGTACAAAGTAATTCTGGGAAGGGGTAGGGAAAGTGGAGAGTAACAGCTAGGAGGAATGGGAAGGGCCTAGTGAAGGTTGTGGTATTTGAGCTGAGCTCTAGGCAGCAGGGATTCTAAGAGACAGGGTATAGAGGCAGGTCATTCTAGCCATGGACAACAGCCAATGCAAATAATATATAAGGGAAATGGAAAATTGAGTGTGTGGAGCAACAGAGATTAAGGATTTAATAAAAGGATTTGTTCTGTGAAGTTTGGATTCAGTCAAAGGGCTTCACTTGAGGACGTTGAGGGTCACATGTGGCCTCAAGGCCTCCGGGTCCCCACCACTGCTTTCAGTGTCAATTTTGACCCTGAAAAGAAGTTTGATCACTGAAGAGTCACAAAATACCTACCGTGCCCTGTACACCTGGGCCTTGGGTGTTCTGCCCCACCTTCCTCTCTCCTTTTTTTACAAACAGCTTAAAGGCCAGGCTGCAACTAGAAATGCGACAACCCTCACCTTGTTCCTGCAGAGTCGAGCTCCCCAACCACATTCCCATAGCCATGTTAGATCTAATGGAATCATTTCTGCTGATACTAAAATTTGTCTATAGGTGGCAGTGACCTTTTACTTTTCCTTCAACATAAATCTACAACAATTCTTTCAAAAAAAGAGAGGAAAACCATTTCACAATATGTGAGCCATAACTGTTAACTCAAAGCAATATCATTTGGACCCAGCTTGCAATTGCGTAAGACTTGTGGCTTAGCTGTTTTTTCCCCTAGAACCACACTTTCCCTCTAGGTTGTGCAGAAGCTATGTGTGATACATAATATCCAAATTGCTAGAACATTAGATAAGCCTGAAAAGAAAATACAACTATCTAACTATCTAATAGTTGTGCAATGGAAAAGTTGCAGCCATACTTAACAGATTTCAGACCTCTCCCATCCTCATAAGCCGGCAGGGTGTAGCCTCCAACATGTTCTTTAAATGTAGTCCTCAGATTCTGGGAGAATCTATAAACAGGGATTAGATGAGGTGGCAGAGTGCATAGAATTCTGGACTTGAAGTCAGAAGATCTGCTAGTAAAACTAGAAGGATTCTTAGAGATTATTGAGTCATATATCTTCAGTTTACAAATGGGGAAACTGAGGCACAGAGTTGCTTCAGATAAGGTCATTTCACTTCTCCAGCTCAACTCACTCTATAGGATCCCCTCTAGCTCTAAAATCACCGAGCCTCAGCTTTTTTGTCTGTAAAATAAAAATAATACAGCAAAATACTGTAATAATTCTTTTACAACCTCCCTCAAAGAAATGCTATGAAGAAAATTCTTTGTAAACTGTAAGATGGCATAGAAATGTGAATCATATCCCCAATAGATAAGCGGTCTAATAATGTGAGATAAATGGTTATCAAGAGGAAAATGTCAAAAACCATATGAGGGCATGTTCTTATCATTCATAATAAGAGAAATGCAAATTAAAAGAACTCTGAGATTTTATGTCATACTTTGTGAATGAGCAACTATCAATGACAGGAGGTCTATGGGAAGATAAACACACTCATATTCTGTTGGTGGAATAGTGAATTTGTCCAATCATTTGGAAAAGCCACTTAGAATTGTAGGACAAAAGTGAAAAATATATTCATAACTTTTGACTCTGAGATCTCATTACTAAGCATATAGTAGAAGAAAGAAAGGAAGGAAGGAGAGAGAGAGAGAGAGAGAGAGAGAGAGAGAGAGAGAGAGAGAGAGAGAGAGAGAGAAGGGAGAGAGAAGGGAGAGAGGGAGGGAAGAAGGAAGGAAGAAAGGAAGGAAGGGAGAAAAAGAAAGAAAGAAGGAAAGAAGGAAAGAAAGAAGGAAAGAAAGAAGGAAAGAAATGGAAGGAAAAGACACCTGCTATTAACATGTTGCTTCCCCAATCAGAATGAGAGCTCCCTGAGGGCAGGAACTGTTTTTATCTTTCTTTTTATCCTCATTTCTTAGAGCCATAGTTCCTGGAACATAGCAAATGTAATGAATGTTTCTTGATTGCTTTGTTAGTTAATTTATAACAAAGTGGGTGACCATCACCTAGGGCTTGGACTGTGACCAAACAATCTGTAATGTATGAACACGATAAAATATTATGATACAGTAAAAAATAATAAATATCAAGAATTAAGAAAAAAACGAACCCGCACAAAGAGAAATAAACAGAATTAGAACAATTTGCCCAGTGACCGGAAGACAAACTGAGTAAAACAAAGAAAGACTATGATGGTTCTAGAGAACAGATCATGAAACAAACTTCCTTCCTCTCTGCAGAAAAGCAGAACAGCAGGGCAAAAAGTCACATGAATTTAAGACAAGATCACAGCACCCATTCTTTTTGCTTCATTAGAAAGAAGAGTTCCATTAGGGGCTAGGGTTTCAGGTAGGAGGAGCACAAGTCAGGGACTGGTGTGTTGATTATATACAGAAATGACTGGTGGAAAAGCACTTAATTATATCAATAAAAGTTAAAAAAAAAAAACCAAAGAGCTTTAGTTACTGAGACATTGCTGGCTCTTCCAGATCCATAAGCAAAATGAAATGTTATATGGGATTTAAAGGTAAAGGTAGCACCAAACTCCTCCTTTACAGATGAGGAGACTCAGGTATATAATGGTTACATGGTTTGCCCAAGATCTCATAGGTAGTAAATAACAAATGTATTCAGAATCTAAACCTAGAGCTTTTGATTCCAAACACACAAAATCCCATCTTCCCAATACCTTTATAAGGTGGGTGAAAAAGGAAATAGAGTACTTGGCCTGCTGTCAGGAAAACTTGTGTTCAAATCCCACCTTAGAAACTGACTTTGTAACCCTGAGTAAGTCACTTTAATGTCTCTCTGCCTCAGTTTCCTCATCTGCAAAATGGGGATAATAAAAGCATCTATCTCCCAGGGTTGTTGTGCAGATCAAACACAATAATTATAAAGCAATTATCACAATGACTATTGTAAGCACTGCAAAAATGTTAGCTATTTTGCTGTTGTTACCAAAGTACAAATTGCTCAGTCTGTTTCAGTTTCCTTATCTGTAAAATGGGGATAATAAGAGCCCGTGCCTCCCAGGATTATTGTGAAGATGAAATGAGATGATATTGGTAGATCACTTTATAAACCTTAAAGTGCTATAGAAATGCTAGCAATTAAAAAGATTAAAAATTAGATATTTATGTTCTGTGCCTTTAATGTACATGGTTTTCCTTCTAATGAGCAATGCAGAAATCATGTAGTTTAACTTGCCTTTTGAATGCAAGAATGGCATTTAAATCACCAGGAGGATGGTATGTGAAGGGGAATCCAGAATAGTTTCTGTGTCACAAACAACCTCATGAATGAAACGCTAGACTTGGAGACAGAGTACCAGTTTTTACATCTCATCTTTTGTTACTTGCCACCAGGAAATTTCACCTCTGCAGACCTCAGCTTTCTCATCTGTAAAATAAGGGTCAGACCAGATAATCTCCAAAGCCTCCTCCAGCTCTCCAGCTCTGATCCTAGGGTACCAGGAGCAACTTTGAGCAGGCTCCTTCTCTTCTCTGGGCCTCAGTTTCTCCATCTATAAAACAAGGGATTATACCAAATGATACCTAAGCCTCCTTCTAGGTATAAGTCATTTGATCTCGTTAGCTTTGTTACACTATACTATTAGAAAAAAGATATCAGTTCTCCAAATTCAATTACATACCAAATTTCCCACTGCAATATAGCAATGGGGTTGGAATTTTTTTCCTTTCCTATATTCAGATTGCATGCTACTTTTGTTGCTAGGGAACGAATCATGTAGGAAGGAGAAGAAGCCTATAGTGAGTCCTTGGAGACCCAGTAGCTGTTTGCACAATAAATCAAAAGTTCTGCTTTCAACTCTTTTGATAGCACCTGAGCAGAAAACCTCTTGTCAAACCTGGACAGCAGTAGAGATTCTAGAACTTGGGTCATTTAGCCCAGTGTGGTCATATGCACCTAATATAGAAAATTTTGCTTCAGGTAGCAAATGTCTTTTTTCCTCTCAACAACCCCACTCTAGAGTTTCCTTAAAGTTATACCTTTGGCTTTGCCCTTAAATAAAGTATTATGGTGGCAATTTTTTTTTCTCAGAGAAGGACTACAATCAAAAATTAGAACTGTCTCCCTCAAATTGTACTAAACACATTCATCCAAAAATTGAATATAATTAAATGTTCATACCCTGAGGATTCTATTGATCAGAGAACAGTGAAGGTATTTGGGGGGGAAAAAATTGTATTAGGTCCCATGAGATCTGGCTTCATATCTTAGCTCTGTACCAATGTACTACTCATTTGACCTTGACTAGCTAGTCACATCCCTTCTCTGGTCCTAAGTTTTCTTTTCTGTAAAATGATGGAGTTGGAAAAGACAGCCTTGAAGGCCAGAAAGGTGTGTTCAAGGTAAGCTCGAATGGATTGTGAAATTTTCAGTACGATCATTTACACCTCAGAAATCAGCAATGTTACAAGACAGGTTTTTCTTTATTGTTCGGTTGATTGTCTGAATGTAAAAAAGGTATGGAGAAAATGTTAATAATGCAGGTTAAATGTAAAGGCGTGTCATGTCTACGTTTCCCCCAGAGAGCTGGTTGTTCATCATTTACCAGCATACCTCTACTCAGCTAACTTATTCCCACTCTTAATTTATGATTCTGTGATTTCTAAGGTTATTTCCAGTTCTGACATTGTATGTTATACAGGCTCTTCCAGCTCTGATACTATGTGTTCTGTGTTCTAAGGTTCCTCCAAGATCTGACATGTTATAGGCCCTAGTCTGAAGTCCCTTCCAACTCTGTGAGCAAGAGTGGCTTGTTAGTCGAATCTTATTGCAAGATTTCTGAGGGATTATGTTTTAGGAAGAAATAAATAAGACTTCTGCTTGATGTTTTTCTCTCACACAGCCACTATGGGAAATGAATTGAGTGTTCCACAAAAAAATGAAGAGCAAATGAATGACTCATCAACAGACCCTTCACAGGTAGCCTGGAAACATTTCTGTTCATATGACTTGCAATATTGCTTTACTGATAGAATAAAATCTCCAGAAGTCCCCAAGCCAAAATACCCAAATGAAATCATCACAAATTAAATTCCTCTATTTAGCATAATACATTACCTCCATTAAAATGCAGATATCCTTAGGAGGGGTAACTATAAACTATTGCCATTTATACCTTACTGGGAATTATTTTCCTCCTCTCCCTTGAGCTCTTTATCAAAAACTGTTTTGTGATCATTCATTCATACTATTGCATAATCTTGGGCAAATTCCTCTGGCTGGGCAAATCACTTTCCACATCTGTAAAATGAGCAGATTGAACTAGCTGATTTCCAATACACCTTCCAGCCCTGGCACTCTACAATTCTTTAAAACTTCAATTATCATTCCAAGTGCATATTTTCAAAGGAAACAAATTATGGCTTTCATAAATAAAAAAAAATAGGGGGCAGCTAGGTGGCACAGTGAATATAGCACTGGCTCTGGAGTCAGGAGAACCTGAGTTCAAATCTGGCCTCAGACACTTAACACTAGCTGTGTGTGACCTTGGGCAAGCCACTTAACCTCAGTTGCCCTGCCTTCCCCCCACAAATAAATAAATAAATGAATAAATAAACAAACAAATAAATAAATAAATGGCTGGCTGGCTGGCTGGCTGGATGGATGGATGGGTGAATAAATAGAAAAATAGATTAAGACAACAAAAAAACTGTTTTCTACTAATTTAGCCTTGGATCTCGATACTGAGCAGAAGAGACCTACGTCCCCTGCTTCACAGTTTTATTCCGCTAGTCCTAATTGCTTGACTATTCCTGCACTACTAAGATTGGGATCAGAATTTTTTTAATTGGAAAGAATTTTAAACATTACCAAGTTCAAAGTACTCAGCTTTTACAGCTGAGTAAAAAGAGACGCAGAGAAGCTGTGACCTGCCCAAAATCATGCCGTTAGTAACTAGTTCCCATAAGAAGAGCTTGCATGTAACATTCCTCTATTAAATTCCTAAGTCCCTTGAACCGGTTTATTTCCCTCGGGCATAGCAAAAAGTTTCTGGAAGGCTGTAATTTAAATTAAGCTTAGCTGTGAATAGAGTTCATTGGTGGCATTGATGACCACATATTCCAATCTAGCTCAGAAAAGGCAAATTCCTTTCCCCAAGAAGGCTGATTCACATTAGAGTGTTTGCTATTTCAGATTGCTCCTGAATCTGGATGTGTTCTAAATGGGCTGCCTACTATACAGTCAGCTCTCACTGTTGAACAGAAGAATGATGGTATGTACACATACAGCCCCGAAATGGCAACTAACCCAATTTACCAGACAAAATGGAACAGCAGGACTTGTGTTTGTGTTTTTGTACATGTGCATGCACACACTTAGTTTGAAAACACCAAAATCTTGCATTTGCTCCCATTACTATTTAAACCTGAGAATTTAAAGTGGATAAATAATAGCTCCCACTCATCTAGAGTTTTGTAGTTTTTTTTCTTTGTCAGTCAATAAACATTTATTAAGCACCTACAGGAGAAACAAAAAAAAGGCAAAAGACAATCAATACCCTCAAGGAATGCACAGTCTAATCAGGGAGATAACATGAAGCAAAGCAACTATGAATAAATAAATTATATAAAGCATAAAAAGGAAATAGTTAACAGATGGAAGGGCTTCTTGTCTCCCTCACAACAATTTGGCATAAATAGTAAAATTATTATTGCCTCCATGTTCTAGATGAGGAATCTGAAACTCATGGAGGCAACAAGTCCTAGATCTAAAGCCAGAAAGACCTGAGTTCAAATCCCAGTTGAAATACTTAGCTGAGGAAGTTGATTAACCTCTATCTGCCTCAGTTTCCTCATTTGTGAAATGAGAATAATAATAGCACCTACCTCCCAGAGAAAGCTGATGTGAGGATAAAATAAGATAGTATTTATTAATGCGTTTTGCAAATCTTAAATCACTATATAAGAGTTAGCTATTATAGAGGTTAAATGCCTTGTCCAAGGTCACACATTTGGTTCAAAAGTAGGACTGGGATTTGTATGCAGGTCTTTTAAGACCAAATCTTATACTCTTTCCATCACACCACCCTGCCTTAACAGAGAGAGCTATTCGTGTATTCTGAAAGGGGAGTTTGCTAAGGGCAGCAGAGGGTTTACCTCCCCACAATCTACAGTCATTGGAAGACTACAAGATCATAGATAAAAAAGAAAATTCCCAAGTTCTGGCCAAATAAGATACTGAAATATCTTTGGTTTTCAATAAATGCAACACAGAAAAGTGGTAAGAGCCAGGATTTGGAATCAGAGAATCTAGGGTCAAATCTCAGCTCTGCTCCTTACTCCCTGTATGACCTTGGGCAATCATGGTCCTTTTCTGACCTTCAGTACCTCCTCTGTAAAAGGAGAGGCCTGGCCTAGATGACCTCTAAAAACCCTCCCAACCCTAGAGCAGTGATGCTTGATCTATAATCATTCACAATTCTATGTCACTTTCAGTCTACAAAATGCTTCCCTCACAAAAATCATGCATATGTCTATGCATATTTGTGTGTACCCTTAGCACAGTGCCTGAAATATGCCTTTGTTGTTTAGTTGTTTCAGTCATGCCTGACTCTTCAACACCCCATTTCAAGTTTTCTTAGCAAAGATACTGGAGCAGTTTGCCATTTTCTTCTCCAGCTCATTTTACAAATGAGGAAACTGAGGCAAACAGGTTAAGTGACTTACCCAGGGTCACACAGTCACTCAAGTCTATCCTAACTCCAGGCCCAGTACTCTATCCACTACACCACCTAGCTATCCCCACCTGAAATAAAGTAAAAACTTAATTTGAGATTTTTGATTGATTCACTGACTAAACAACAGTGTGCCTGTGTTTCTGATAGAAAATGAGCTTGCTCTCAGTAAGGATGTTTCCATTCTGTGTACTTGTATCCCCAAAGCCTAGCACAGTGCCTGAGACATCACAGGCATTTAATACATTTGAATGATTGATTTAGTTTTATACTAGAGCTATAATTTCATTGGAGTAGCTAGGTGGTTCGGTAGATAGAGTACTAGGCCTGGAGTCAGAAAGACATCTTCCTGAGTTCAAATCCAGCCTCAGACACTGGCTGTGTGACCCTGAGCAACTCACTTAACCCTATTTGCCTCAGTTTCCTCATCTGTAAAATGAGCTAGAGAAGAAAATGGCAAACCATTTGAGTATCTTCGCCAAGAAAACCCAAAAAAGTGTCACAAAAATCAGAGATGACTGAACAAATTATTTCATTAGCATAGAGAACTCCTACTGACGAAATCCTCTTCACCCATGCAAATTACCTCCTTTTCTGTAACTTATAGCCTTAGAGAGAGCTTTCTGAGGCACCAAGAGGTTAAGGGACATGCTGATGTCCATAAAAATGGCATGTGCCAGGTCTTCCTGATTCCAAGCTCAGGTCTCTGGCACATAGCTAGTGATATATTATGGAGATCTGGAGCTTAATTTGGATCTTTTCTCAGATATTGTCCCAGCTTCGTCAATTGTGCTTAATAAAATCATCTATTTGAACCATTAGTGAATGACTATTCCCTAATGGCATGTTCTTAGGTTCAATTTTTGGAACCTGGGAGAGGGAAAGCTTTAGGCTCCACTGATAGATTTTAATGAAGCTAGCATGCTGAGGACCAAATCGGGTCCTTCCTAAGTAGTGTAATACAGTAGAAAAAGGTCTGCCCTCAGAGCCAGTAAGACCTGTGTTCAAGTCCCATATCTGATACATAGTGACTGAGTGATCCTGGACAAGACACATATAATTTCTCAATACTCTAGGCAGCACTCAAAGACTCATAGGTTGTAGAGAGATGCTGTCCTGGATTGGTAGAAGAGGATTCTTCCTCGTGCAGGTAGTTTGTTAAATTGGTGAAATCACAGGGACAGTCCCAATCCTGCCTTTTTGTATCAGATGACCAGATAAAAGTAAAGAATGACCATTCCATGTTATTGGATGGTATATTTAAGATTAGGACCAGGATAACCTATATCAGATTGCTTGCTGTCTTGGGAAGGGGGGAGGGAAGGGAAGGAAAGAGAAAATTTGGAACTCAAAATCTTACAAAAATAAATGTTGAAAACTGTCTTTACAAGTAATTGGGGGGAAAATACTATTAAGTGCAAAAAAGAATAAAGATTAGGATTAGGTTAGGAGCAAGAATCTTCAATCCTCCCAAATTAATTACTAAAGACTGAGAAGCATATATATGAATTATGGGAAGAGAAGAATTAGCTCAGCCCAGGTATGGGACTGCAGAGGAAAGGAGGCCTTGTGCCTTCCTATTTTCTGCTGACTATACACAAGCCTGAGTCACCCCTCCCTGGTGAACCTATTACTTTTCAAAGCTCCACTCTTCCTCTCTCACCCAGATCCTTTATTGTGGGGTTCCCTGAGAGGTAAGCTTTAGATCACTTCTTTCATTTTTACCTCTTCCTTTGCTTAGCACTGATAGAATGTCAAGCCCTTGGATATTTGAAGGAGAGTCAAGAGAACATTGGGTGGGGGAGGGTAGTAAACCAGCATATAAAATGGTTCATAGATTCCCCAATCTTCTTATCATTTCATCCTGATCTTCAACACCAGCTCTGAAACATTTGGTCCACTCTCCTTATCTCCTTCCTGCTTAAATTTATTGTGTACAGGCTTGACCTTGATAGTAACTACGGGTTAAAGGCTTATTTCCATAGATTTGGCCAGCTCTGGTCTGCTACTCCTAAACTCCTCAAAACTACTATTTCTGCTCTCAACATAGGTTATAGAGATCTAGGGCTGAGGCAGAGTTTTTTTTTCTCATAAAAACTCCCAGCTTTGTCAACTCAGAATACTTTACCTTCAACCCACTGGCCAAGACCTGCTAAAGCCTACCCTGCTTAGTAAACTAGGCCTCCTCCTAATCCAGGCCTCCATATTACCTGCTCTTATAGTTACAGGCCTTAGCCCTTCCCTTCCCCTCACTGGCACTCTCCATATTCTGGACCTTTTACTCTTTCTCTGTTTTAACTGGTCCCCTGAAGCATATTTTCTGAGCTGGAGCTTTTTATAACTTCCACCTTTTATAGAAAAATTATACCTTGCACTTAAATCATATGGGCCCTAGATTCATGGCTTTACCCTATGGATTTTTGTGACTGGCAAACTTAGTTTTCTTCCTATGAGATGGTCCTATTTCCTTACTTGCAGATGAGCTGAAGTGACAAAAATAATTGAGGGCCAAGAGAGTTCAGAGCTCTGAACATAGTAAGGGCTTAACATATATTTGCTGAGCTGAATAAATACTAGATACTCCGACACCTGGGCATCTGGGTGATGCAGTAGATAGAAAGCTGGGTACAAATCCAGCCTCACGTCCTTACTACTGTATCACCCTAGGCAAGTCACTTAACCTCTAATTCCGTTTCCTCACCTGTAAAATGTGAAAATAATAGCACTAGGGTTGCTGTGAAGATCAAATGAGATCATATTTGTAAAATGTTTGTAAAACACAGTATAGTACCTGGCACATAGTAGGCACTTAAATCCTTCCTTTCTTTTTTCCTTCCTCCACTCTCTCCCTCCTTCCTTCCTTCTCTTTCCTTCCTTCCTTTTTTTCCTTGGTTCCTTCCTTCCTTCTCTCCCTCCCTTTCTTCCTTCCTTCTTTCTTTCCTTCTCAATTACGAATCCAGTTATTTCTCTACCTTAAGATCAAGAGTTCTACTTGAACCAATTTCACACAGGGTGGGCCCTGAAGACTAAATTGCTGCCATAATAATAATCACAAGTACAACATTCCCAGTCACTACCATCTTCAACCCCTCTCTCAGCAATTGCACAAGATTACTTCACCATATCCTTGGGCAGAGATGCTAAGGGGAAATTCTTAAAAACATTAATAACAACAAAAACAATTGATCTTTGTAGCTTTTAGTTTGCTAACTTCTTTTGATCTCGTCTCTGATTTGGTGCTCAAAGCAGCTCTTCACGCTGGGCATGGCAGATGTCCTTGCCTTCATTTTACAGATAAAGAAACCAAGGCTCAAGGGGCGGCTAGGTGGTGCAGTGAGTAGAGCATTGGCCCTGGAGTCAGAAGGACCTGAGTTCGGATCCAGCCTCAGACACTTAACGCACACACAAAAAACAAAAATCTAGCCGTGTGACCTTGGGCAAGTTACTTAATCCCAATTGCCCTCCAAAAAGCAGGAAAAAAAAAAGAAACCAAGGCTCAGAGGCATTAGGTGACCCCATAGCCACACAGTTATTAAATATCAGAAGCCAAATTTGAACCCAGGTCTTCCTGACAAGTCCAGCAACTATCTACTGCATGCATTAGCTTCTAGGCTCAAAATATCCCTAAATGAACAAGCAAGCATTTATGAAGAGCCTACTCTGGGTGTGACGTTGGGGATGCAGTGACAAAACTAAATAGTTTAGATTAATCAGGGAAAAGATATGAGTGTGTGTGTGTGTCTGTGTGTGTGTGTGTGTGTGTGTGTGTGTGTGTGTGTGTGTGTGTGGTGTGTAAGTACAAAGTAATTCTGGGAAGGGGTAGGAAAAGCAGAGAGTAACAGTTAGGAGGATTGGGAAAGGCCTACTGAAGGTTGTGGTCCTTGAACTGAGCTCCAGGCAGCAGGGATTCTAAGAGATGGGGATATAGAGGCAGGTCATTCTAGCCATGAACAACAGCCAGTGCAAACAACACAGAAAAAAAATGGAAAATTGAGTGTGTGGAGCAACAAGGAGATTGGTTTGGCTGAAATGTAGAGTGTGTAAAAGGAAGTAATGTGTAGTTAACCTAGAAAGCTAGTCTGAAACCAGGGTATGAAAGGCTTGAAATGCCAAGTGGAAGAGCTTGTGTTTTATTCAAGGGGCAACAGGGGACCACCAGAGCATTTGGATCAAGAGAGTAACATGGTCAAAGCCTGGCTTTAGGAGAATCATTTTGACAGCTGTGTGGAGAATGGATTAGATGGAGGAGAGATTAAAGGTAGGAAAACTAACAGGCTATTGAAGTAGTACAAGAGAGGACATGAGGGCATGAACTATGGTCATTACTACCTCATGAGTGAAGAGAACGGGACAGATGGAATAGAGGTTGTGGAGATAGTCATTAAAATTTGAAAAGTGAATTTATATTATGGAATGTGAGGGAGAGTGAAGAGTTGAAACTGTATAGCTGACTAGAATAATGTTGAGTGTCATCAACAGAAATAGTGATGTTTAAAAAAAAAAAGTAGTCGGTTTGAGAATAAAGAAAATTAATTCTTAGCTCTGGAGACAGGAGGACTTGAGTTTAAATCCGGCCTCAGACTCTTGACACTAAACTAGCTGTGTGACCTTGGGTAAGTCACTTAACCCCAATTGCCCTGCCTTCCCCCCTCCAAAAAAAAAAAAACAAAACAAAAAGAATTCTAGTTTTGGACACCTTGAGTTTGAGATGCCTATGGGACAGCTAATGGGAAATACCTAATAAACAGTTAGGGGAGTGGCATTCAGGAGAGAGAAAGAAGGTATATAGAGAGAAAAGAAAAGAGGGCCCAAGACAGAGCTTTGAAGTAAACCCACAATGGATAAGGCTGTTATTTAGTTGTGTCCAGCTCTGTGGATCATAGTGTCCGTGGGGTTTTCTTGGTAAAGATACAGGAGTGGTTTGCCATTTCCCTCTACTGGATTAAGACAAACAGAGTTTAAACCCAGGATCACACATAGCTAGGAGGTGCCTGAAACCATATTTGAACTCAGTCTTCTTGACTCTTGGCCTAGTGTTCTATCCACTGAGCCACCTAGTTGCCTCCACAGTAGATAACAGGACATGTATTTTAAATGCTGTCAGTAGGTCAAGATGAATAGATTTAAAGAAATGGCCTCAGGATACGTCAATTAAGAGATTATTGATATCTTTGGAGAGAGCAGTTGAGTGATAAGGTCAAAAACCATTTTGTAAAGGATTGAGAAGTAAGTAAAAAGCAAAAAAATAAAAGCAATCAGTAGAGATAACTTTCCTCTCAGAATTTGACTGTAAAATGGAGGAAGGATACAGGAAAATAATTCGAAAGGATAGTAGTCAGAGGAAGGTTCTGTTAGTTTGCTTAATTAGTGGGGGAGATCCAAGCATGTTTGTATGCAGCAGGAAGGAGCCAATAGACAGGAATGGATAGAAAATTAGAGAGAAAAGAAGGATAGTTGAAAGACCAATCTGCCAAATGAAAAGGCAGTAGATGGAGTACGAATAAAGGGGTCTTGGTGAGGAGACTGTCATCATCAGATACTGGAGTAAAGGAGGAGACACTGAAGGATGGTAACAAGAGGCTTTGAGAGGAAGAGAAGAAAGAACTTGTGGCAAATAGCTTCTATTTTCTCAGTGAGGTATGAAGTAGATTCCACTCTTGAGAGGGAGAAAGAAAAATAATATGAGAGGTTTGAGATGAAAAGAAAAGGTTTTGAACATTCATTGTGGGCAATGCAAAAGAATCAGTTAGGGTTAGGGATAGAATATTTGAGGGAATATCAATATATTAATTGAAATCCACACCAGCATACGAGAAAAGGTTCATATTTTAATTCAGTTAAAATTTTAAACCCCATCACAAATATGCTATTTCTTGAAATAACCCATATTGGCTCCTACCAATTGTTTCTTTCTGCACTACCCATCAGGATGGGATGGTTTGGGGAAATTGCTCAAAGACCTGCCCATATTTGAATCCACAAGAATCATTCAAATGGTTACCAATACACAGCAAGGAAAGGGAAAGAAAGACTAAATGAGACTAGTACATATAGGCAGAAAATACTCTGGAGTATCTGGGGTCAATCAGCAAATGCTCTTGGGGGCCTCCTATGATCAAGGAAGACACAGGAGCATAAGATAGAGGCCTCATCCTCAAGAAACTTCTAGTCCAGCAGATCCTTGGCATATGTGTCATGGAATTTCCTATAGAACTACCTGATGATATGTCCTTTGGCATTCCACTTACTTTGAATGGAGTCTGAGACAAACACATCTTATAGCCAAGTCTATAGTGAATAGTATGGGGTCAAGCAAGGTCATAGAGAATTTTTTCACTTTTAAAACAATCTGTCAAAAGGGCTCAGAAGTACTTTGGAAATATTCCAGACAAGGTTTTTAGACCCAACTTCTCTTCCTTGTTCATTATCTTCTAAAGCTTCAAATCCTGTAATGAGTCCTATTTGGTAACGATACTGCAGGTGGTTTTGAATATTTTAAGCAAGTGAAGATGTTAAGTAATGATTTTTAAAAGAATCATATTACTTATTTGCATATAAATTTGCTTTGAGGAAAATTATGATTAATTTCTACCAGGCGTAGGAAACCAAGCTATAAAATTAGTTTAGAATTTGATATCAGATCTACTTAATGTCCTGTGAAAATTAACCACTGAGCTAACTGGTGAAATTTTTAATGTATTTCCTAAATGCTTATTACATGTACCATGATTCTTAATATAATCTACTACTGACTTAAGTAGAACTCTATATGATATGTGAAAGGAAAATAAAATACCCTAAAGTGGCACCTTCTGAAAACTTTTGCTCAGCTAAAGTAAATGCAGAAAATATAAAATACAATAATAGTAGCTCTTCAATCTTATACGAAGTTACTCTTTTATGAGCTAACTACCACATTACAATGGAAATTTCAGTATAACAAAATGTTTTCAAAGTCCTAGACTATCCTTGCACAAAGTTCAGTACAACAAAATGCCAACATAACGAAAGAATTCAAACATTTCCTTGGAGTACGTTGTCAGAAAATTTAGTCAAATAAGCCACAAGGAAAAGTGAGAGATATGAACATGGTAGAAGGGGAAGCATATGTACTTAGTGCAGAAAATATAAAGAATCCCACGATGTAATTCTACATTTGCATTTTTAAAAGAATCTTCATTGATTATCTACTGCAATATTCTACATGTGATTTATGCTACAAAAGCCAGGAGCTCAGCCCCCTAGCAATTTGCAGTCTGAGAGGACGGGTTTTATTTGTTTGTTTGGTTTTTTTATTTTGTTTTGTTTTTGCTTCCCCTTGTTCGCCTCTGATGTATTTGTTGACCTTTACTTGTTGGACTATGGGATTGAGAGTTGGAAGGTACTATGAAGATCCCCTACTCCAACCTGTTCATATTACAGATGAGGACACTGAGGACTAGAGAAGGGAAGTGATTTGCCCAGAATCACATATGTAGCACAACCACATACAAGCAGCATAAGCAACAAAGTCCTCTGATTCCCAAGTCAGTGCTGTTTCTACTATAGTATTACATCCTTCCAATTTCTCCCTCATAGATTTTTTTTCTACTTTTTATGTACATCAAGATATGCTGGTGTAGAATATCAATAGTTATAGTTGCCATACAGAAAATTTCCTATAGCACTAAATATATTCTGTATTTCCTATAATTGACTATTTGTGTGTACCAGAATTATAATAATGGCCCTTTACCAACAAATTATAAATTAATTATGTTATCAAAGCTCAACACAGACTTTGCTTCAAATGCCTTAATCTCACTTCTGGATTGTTCTTTTTGTAGCCACAAGATTTTTTTTAATAGTCCTATACTTAATTTTCTTTTAAATACAATATAGCAGACACTAAACAAGCCAAGTATTTTAGTGATAAAAATAGCTATTTCCAGAACTGATTTTTCCCTCTTGAATTTCTAACTCAATAATTTTCAATGCTGGTTTGGGGACCTTTCAGAATGTCATAAAATTAAGTAAAATTCAATTTAATTTTTAAGATTAATATATCCCCTGGAGTATTTTGAGGCAGGGAGGGGGAAAATGCAGTTGCGAAATCCAACAAGCAATCAGGTGTTACAGCTCCAGACAGATTGGAAATTCCTCCTTGAAACACTATATAAAGAATAAATTGTCTTAAATAACAGTACATTGAAAAATTAAAGAACCTAATTTTTCTTTAACCTAAGCTACATTTTTAATTTAATTTGTCAATTTAAGACAGTCTTTGAAAGGCTTGCTCGGCAGGGAGGGGGTGCTGCTCATAGATGTCAGAGACAGGTAGGTGACGATTCGCCAGAGAAATCACACCGACTGACACATTTTCCTTCAAATTGGCATTCTAGACTAATGTGCCTGCTTTGCAAAGATAAGGATTGCTTAAATTAATATCTTTCACTTCCTTCTAGATTCTTTTTCTAAAGATGTTTGATTTGAGTTCCAAAAATTAAAAAAAAAAAACCTTTTCTTAAAAGAATAGAGGTGAGGTTATAATCATTATAATTGATCTTATTAACTCATTTTCCTCCCACATTCACTCTCCTACCTGTTGTCACCAGACATATATCTTATATACGTATAATATGGATTTTTATCTCATTCTCAATATCAACATTAACTTTACAGTCAACCAATTAGATCGAACATTCTTATTAATGAAAAGAGCTAGCATTTATATAGCACTTTGATTTGCAAAGTGCTTGAATATGTCATCTCATTTGATCCTCACAAAAATTCTGTTAGATATTATTATCCCCATTTAACAGATGAGGAAACTGAGGCTCAAAGAAATTAAATCATTTTCCAGAATCACACAGTTACTGAGTGTCTGAAGCAAGATTGGAACTGAGTTATTCTTGACTCCAAGTCCAGCACTCTACACACTGCACCACTTAGTTTAAGCAAATGAATTGGTCAATGCTAGGGCTCTAGAATGCCATGTTCTTTTTTTTTTTTTTTTTGCCTTTTTTTGGGGGGGGGGCAGGGCAATTGGGGTTAAGTGACTTGCCCAAGGTCACACGGCTAGTAAGTGTTAAGTGTCTGAGGCCGGATTTGACTCAGGTCCTCCTGACTCCAGAGCCAGTACTCTACTCACTGCACTACCTAACTAGAATGCCATATTCTTGAATTGGAGGAACAGGTGACTTACAGGGTTTTTTCCTACCATTTAGTAGCAAATACTCTCTAAATGTGTGAATTTTGTGCTAAGCCAGAAATTGCATCAAAAAAAAAAAAGTGAAAACGAGCCACACATAAAACTAACATCTTAATTCAGTTGAAAGATTGTAATTTTGGAATGCAGCCAACTGGCTCTTGGTCACATGGCAAAGATGAGACAACACAGCTACAGATTTGGACCCTTCCCATTAGGGTCTGTTCTCTGGCAGATTCTACCAGTACAAGTCCCATCAACTAAGCCCCAGGTCAGTAAAGAAAGCAATTACCTGAGGGTGGGAATTTTAGGCAATCTTAGTACACAGAAAAGGTTGTCACTTTTTATGTGTGCTATGGCATGACATCTCTATGACTCTATACTAAATAAGGCTTAAGTAGTAAGAGACCAGACTTCGAATTTAACTCAGTAATCCTTTGTTTTTCAAGTCCTTGCACCTGGGTGCTTGATATATTGAGATATCTTCTATCAATGAGTTGGATTAGTAAGCAAATATCAGAGGCTTAAAAAAAAAAAAGGCTATCAGTACAGTCTGGATCTACTTATCAGTCCCTTTTCATTAGCCCCACCCTCTTCTCCCCCTGTCCCTGGTACTCTGATCCACTTCTGATACAAGCATGATGATTAAATGCCAAAGGTCTCCATTCTGCCTTGCATCAGAGTTATCCCAGTCTGTATTTTATTCTTACCAGGAGCTCCTTGAGGGCAGGGATGAATTGCTTTATTCCTCACTCTACCACTAATTCAAAGTATAACTCTGAGCAATTCACTTCACTGTCAACCTTTTCATCAGTATATGAGGTAATTGAACCTTATTTTGTGTCATAGACCCTTTTGGTAGTCTGAGGAAGCCTATGCCTTTTTTTTTTTTAAGCACAAAATAAAATACTTAGGATTACAAGGGAAAACAACTATATTGAAGAATGATTACCAAAATATTTTTTAAAAAACAAGTTTATGGACCACAGAGTAAGAACTCTTGAACTAAATGATCCCTGAGGTCCTTTCAACCTCTGACGTTCTACAATGCCATGATAGTCTAAATAAATTCATTCTGTGCATTTTTTCTTAAAGTAAGAAGAGGGCAGAAAGGAGAATAAGAATAAGAGGAACAAGAAAAGGAATATTATAGAGAGGCTTCTATAAAGGTTTATTTTTCTAGTCCCCTTACCAGCTACCTGGTCTTTACCAGATTTTCTACATCATATAGATATAGATATATGTATGTGTATATATGTATATGCACACATACATGTATACAAGATTCATATACACACATATATGTATACATATTTTTCTTTCAGGGAAGTGAAAGGGTCTCATTTTTCTTCTCCTTTGATTCCTTCTTAATACAATTTGTCAGTTGGATCCCCTGTTGAAAAGATTTTCTTGGTATTCACTGTTAATGGATGGCAGACAGCAGCAGGATGATTTATCTGTCAGAGCACATAGACTGACATTTTCCAGCAACAGAAGAATATGTCTGCTCCAGCTGGATAAGATGTTTTTAAATTAATACCTTCAGCTTCTTTATATTCACTCATTTATTTTTTTTAAGTAATTACCTGATTTTTTCTGGAAAAATAGAAAAACTTTTGTTTAGATTGAAATTTCATTTTTTGAAAAATCATGCCTGCCATCCTACAAAGCATCCATGATTTCATCAATGTATTCTTTCTACCAGCATACCATAAGATGGGATGTTTTAAGTTCCTTTGACCAGGATTAAAAAAAGGAAATTAATTACTTGAAAAGAGCCCGAGCTATGAACCTCTCCAAACTTATCTAGTTTTTTCCTTAAACTACAAACACATACTCAGTAATGGCCTGTACTTAGGCCTTGCCATTTGGTAGGCCCTACCAGAGTCTATGATCCACTGGTGGAGTCTTCAGGATTGGAGGGTCATGACCACTTCTTAACAGAGAGATGATGGACAAAAGATAAAGAAAAAAAACATGTATTAGGGTCAGATAGGTACACAGTGAATAGAACACCAGCCCTGGAGTCAGGAGGACCTGAGTTCAAATCCGACCTCAGACACTTAACACTTATTAGCTGTGTGACCTTGGGCAAGTCACTTAACACCAATTGCCTTTCCTTCCCCCTTCCAAAAAGGTAAAAAAAAAAAAAAGCATGCACTTTTTGGATGCAGCCAATAATTTGTTTTGCTTGGCTAAGTATATTTATTATGAGTGCTTTTTTTTCCCTAGTGGAGAGAGGCAGAAGGTCAAGGGGGGATTAGGATAAAATAGCAAAATAGAGACAGAAAGGAGAAGAAAAAAAGAAAAGAGAGAAGATCAATTAAGCATTTTTTAATGTAGAGAAGAGAACAGAAGAGAAATCAGAAAGAAACAAACTACAGTTTTCAAAGCTACAGGTTGAATTTATATACTAAATGTATACTAGCAGGCTGTACATAGTAGAGATCATAGTTTCAGGTACAAACATTTTTTCTATTCTACTAGCTATGTGGAAATGTTCCTTTTATTTGGTGTTTGTTAATAATAAAAAAAAGAATTGAAATTTATCTCCACATCATGAGGAGGCATCAGAATAGGATTTTAACAGAGACTTATCCCATTGATGTGATGACAAGCACCAAAACCTTTTCAGAATCAGTTAATGGGCCAGCGACAATAGCACAAAGACCAAGTTCTATAAACTGAGATTGTCAGTACCTCTGTTAAGGCCAGTGGCCCCAGAAGGGAAGCAGACCTGTGGTAGATGGGATGCTTTCCTAGAAGACAGAGCGGTGGATCAAAACCAGAGAAACAGCCAGAACAAGTGAAATTGGAAGTGAGGGCTATCACTACCTCCTCTACGGTAACAGGCTCCAAATCACTGGAGGAAGCATTATGGGAGTGAAGGAGTGAAAGGTTTGTCTTCTGGTCTCAGCCCTGCCGATAACTAGTATAGCTTTTGGCTAAATCACTTCACTGCTCTAGGCTTTTATTTCCCCATATGCAAAATGAGGGGATTGGAAGAGAGAAACAATTTCAATCTTCAAAATATTTTAAATTTCATTTTATTCATTTTTCCTTTTGGCAAGCACTTATTTTCTCTCCCTTCTACTTCAGCACTGGGCAAGTCGCTTCCCTCCTTGGATGCCTCCGTTTCCCCCGCTGTAAAATGATGAGATTGGACTAGGTGGGGGGATCCTTTGATGCTAGGACTAAGCTCAGTCATACCGTTTAATACAGTTCTTCTTTGCGCTATCAGAGGCTGCCTTCCCGGGACAGAAGGAGAAAAGTTACATTCGTTCATTCATTCATTCATTCCTTCATTCATTTAAAGATATTTATTGGGGCGGCTAGGTGGCGCAGTGAATAGAGCGCCGGCCCTGGAGTCAGAAGGACCTGAGTTCGGAGCCGGCCTCAGACACTTAATCCACACAAACAAAAACCTAGCCGTGTAACTTTGGGCAAGTTACTTAACCCCAATTGCCCTAAAGGGGCGGCTAGGTGGCGCAGTGAGTAAGAGCGCCGGCCTCGGAGTTTGGATGACCCGA